>JAQPZY010001155.1:440000-1025000 GCA_029931535.1 Margaritifera margaritifera
TGATGGCAAAGGTGCTAACATGGAAGTATCCTCCACGAGAAAGAAAGCATCCAAAGTCAAGTCAGTTCTTGACAAATGAGAAAGGCACTTGTAAAGGCAGATAACTCTTTCAGGCATAATATTTTGTATGGCCTGTCAATTAGCAAGGTTGGCTTAGCAAAAAGAAAAAATTTGGAAAGATCGAACTTTGTTAAATAAATTGAACCCTGGAATATAACACATTTGCGTGCATTATTGGGTATTAGCTGAAAAAATTTATAGCACATGGCATATGCATGCTCTTGTAGAGAGTCATACTTGTGACATGGAAAATATACGACAGGACCCCAGTCAGGATTTGACCTTGGAGAGGAAAACAATAATTGCTGTGCCTGCGAATATTTGCCAAAAATCAAGCACTCCCCTTGGAGTTGATTCAAATATAGATGGGGCTGAAATTCTGAATAAAACCTCTCTGATACAGATTGTACTGGGAAAGTTGTTTCAACACATGACATTGATCATAATTGATGGTGCAAACATGGCCAAAGTTGGAATGAAATCCCCCCCACCTCACATATTAACCCATGTGCCTGGGGGTTATTAAACGAAAAGCATATGCTGCTAACTAGAACTTTGTGACATTGAACCTTTGGTTAGAGCTAGAATTATGCCCATAGCCAAACTTGATTCTCTTATAAAACCAAAGGTTGAGACCTCACTGGAAAACAAATTATTCTAGAGTGTGCAATCAGCACACCCCAATGTATTTTCTTTTCATTTTTTCCATGATGACTCAAGAAATAATGTGAGACAGGACTTTGTCTCCACTGAGATAATAATGCATATAATTTCACTGGCATGGACCCCAACAGACACAACAGGTGTGGAGGGTTCAAGAAATTTTAACCCCATACAATATGACCACTCGTTGCTGGGAGGGGGAATGCAGATGGCTCAGAATGCGAAAGAAAAAAAATGGACAGGTAAGTTCATGCATGGCTAAATATATACATGTCTTGAGGCTTTGGCCAACATCAGCTAATTGGATTTTACAAAGATTACAAGACTGAATTGGACAAACTCGAAACTAAAGCAGAATACCAACATGTATCCAAATTTTCTGATGAACAAAAGATTCTGATATAAATTAAAGTAGATGAAATGTTATGGAAAGTAACTATAGTACCTTCTTCATATAATAAGGGAGAGTTTATTTAAAATTTGTTCGTAGTACCCAAACCTAATGGTAAATTCAGATCGGTGATAAATCAAAAGACTTTTAGTGACTTTGTGATACGTAAACATTTTCAACAAGATGGTTTTTCAATTGGACTGGAAATAATTACAAGAAAATGATTTTGTTCATATCAATTGATCTACGAGATGCCAATTTCAGTGTTCCAATACATGAACATTTTCAAAAATGTATATAAAGATACAAATGTCAGTGGAATGTAATACTATAATACGTTATAAATTTGCTTGGGGTTTCCAGTCCACATACAGTACAACTCACGTGATTTTTCGGAACCCCACGCTTCGCGGTGGGGGTGGAGAGTGAGTGGAGAGGATTAAGAAAAAACCCTCCACCAATACTCCACGCGTCCTGACGGAGTCGCCGCGGCGTCTCGCGGAGAATATCCCTGCACACCACGCTTTTTCGCGGAGTCGCATCCGATCACCACCGCAGAGTAAACGTGGTCTCGATGATATGGGCGTGGTTTACTGTTTATCAGCCATGCAAGCAGAGGTTGAGAGAGAGACGGGGGGGGGGCACCGATGTATCTACATCGTTATCCCTCTGGGGAGCAATATGCTAACTTTTTGATACTGAAAAAAGGTAGTCATTCAGTTAATTATAAATATTTCCTTGTTCTTACGAAGATAATGTATGATACATAGTGCCAACTCATATTTTAGCTGATGATAACGTAATGGCAATGCCTCGTAAACGGTATTAATACTACATTTTGCGCAATGAATCTAAAACAAATTCTTAAATACTGTGTTATCGGAATCGAAACATGCATTCATATCCTTATTTCTTTTTCAGTAAACGCAATACAAAATTTTAATGATCATATGAAAGTCAATGATATTGTACTACCTGCAATGAAAAGAACGATAAACATTGACAAAATAGTAAAAAAACTGCAGTCATGCCTGACTGAAGTGAAACAAAATCGCACAAGTTCCGATGGTTACTCAATGCATGAGTACTCATTAACATATTGTACCATTTTTTCTGACATCCAATCCCTTAAATAAAGCATTTTTAAGATTTCACATCGGTATTTTATTTTAAACTGTACTATTTTGCATTAATCACCAAAGTAGCGGGTTTTTAAAAAATTGCAAATGGTTGCAAAAGGGCATCCTAGATACATGTAGTTGACACGTGCAGTAATCTAGCACAAAAGAAGCCATCAACACTGCTCGTTTTCTTTGATATTGACGTGTTAATTTCATGTGCTAACTGCTAACCTAAAAGTAAAACAGCAGCGGTTCTGCGGGTTTGTTTTCTTTGCTATTGATTTGACAAATTTGCGCATCAGACGAAATTAATGTTTAACTTTTTCCTTTTTTTTTTGTTCGTTTCCTATCGCATACTATGCAAAATACAGAAAAAATCGTAATATATTACTATTAGAAACTTTTTTTTGTACATGCTTCAGTAAGAGTTTAAGTATTCCATGATTGGCTAGCTTTCTTCAATTAGCGGCCTCATCATTCACACTAAGCCAAAAAGATGTTCCTGCCATTAGTTTTTCGTGATTCTGCTTATGTTTGGAAGAGTTTTTCACTAATGCGAGTTTCAAAAATAACGCTAAAAGGCTTATTAATGTTAATCAAAAAAAATTTTTTTCGCTGCTTGACATGTCGACATTTTTAGTCAATCGTCAGAATTAAAATATTAAAATCTGACTGATTATAAATCTAGACGTACACAAACTGTAATCTGGAAACGTTCAGTAGTTGTAAAAAAGTTATAACGTGCTAGACATAATAGCGTTATGGAGCAAAAAATAAAGAAATTTTCCCACCACTGCTCGGGAACTCCTGAGCAGGTGCTCTAAAGTCGTGTGTGTGTGCATGGGAATCCGCAGGAATTTTCCTGGGGGTTGGGGGGGTTGGGTGGGGTGGGGGATCCGAAGTAAAAGGGATATATTTATTATTTTTTTTAAATCGGGGTGGGGACGGGGCAACATTCCCCCCTCCTGCAGACACCCAAGTGTGTGTGTGTGCGAGTCAAACACTTTATCCACTGGGCCACAGTAACTCGAGCCCTCTAGCTGTAAAGCAATATACCACATACAGAAACACGCTCAATAACCAAAGCCTCTAACAGTCACATGGGTAAATGCATGAAAACAATTGTTTTTATCTGATATTGTAGTATAAAAAGACCTTAATCCGTTCCATATTTCACTTACAATAAATAAATATTGTGATGAAAGAACAAAAACTATCCCAGTCGAAAAAAAACCAACAACATATAAGTCCCATATGTTAAATGGTCAGTCCCTTACAGTACACATGCAGTCATAATATTCAGCCTCATGACTCTGCTATTACTGCTTAAAGACTAAGCACGCGGTCTGCATTTCAGTGTAAATTCAGCGTTTTCGGTTTGTTGGAGGGGGGGGGCGCGTTTTTAAGCAGAAGCGGATGTCAATTTGGATTTTAATTGTCCATATCTCAGAGAATTACTTTCCTTTGAAACGAAATAATAAATTTATGCTGCTTGAGAAGCTCAGCAAGGTGTGCTTCTCGTGAAGTCAGTGCGTAAGTTTGTTCATATTTCTTTGAAATAAATTAAAATCATAAACTTATTTCAAAAGAAGTCGATCAACCTTTGATAAACAGTAATGTGTACTGACTATACAAGACTTGTAAAATTCTTTTTTTTATTGTCCAAATATGATCGAAATAAAGACGACTGCTTCTTCCAGTGGTATCACGTTGTAAATCACTCTTGACGTCTCAGTCTTTCCATAGGTGGTCTTCATTCATTGGCTGTTCAAATGTCAATCAGTAATGTCGACTAGCCCCTCCACGGTGGAGTTGACATCAGCGTGCATGCTGAAATGCGGTGGTGATTTGTAGGTATTTATGCCAATTTATGCCTCCACCGCGGAGTGTTATCGTGGAGCTAAAGTGGAGGGGATTAAGTCACCCACAGCGATGCTTAGGGTTCCGAAAAATCACGTGAGCTGTAATGTAAGGTCATTACCAAGAGTTTGAAAGCACTGTATTTATTGTTCATACAATGGTTTTTGTCGTTCCTGTTACCTTGATGAAATCATCAACATGAACATATTCCCCAATTTATGCTGAAAAATACAAATTGTATGCTGGAAAAAGTTATATTTGAGTTGTATGATTAAGTACAAAAGGTCTCACTTTATTCGGTCGCAGGGAATCATCTCTTTGGATTTCTCAATGATTCGGTACAATTTAAAACCTTTCCTTACAGATGAAACTGCTTAGAAAAAAGATAAAAAGGAAATATACAAAAATACACGTACATGCAATTATACATTTCCAATATGATGTCCATCAAGACATTCCTTTCTACCATACAGCATCTTTTATTGGTTTAGAGTTACATTTCTTGGTCTTAAATAGTACTGCAGTGTACCAGGATTTTGATGCACATATAAACCTGTCTGATAGAATAAGGCAGAGCCAAAATGTTGATACGAAAATCAAAAATATTATGTTAAAAAGCTTAGACCCAGAACAGTTGACTTCTTTATTTAAACAGATGCATCCAAAGATAAGTGGGGAATTGTTTCAGCAGATTCAAATCAGTATATTGCTGGCCATTGGCCAGTTGAAGAATCCAGTTATCATACATTAACTATTTAGAACTTCTTACCATCTTCCATACATTGCAGTCTCTGTTATCTAGTACAGAACAAACATATTGGTATTCTAATAAGGCAATACATGTGCATTCTCCTAATTTAATAATGTCTCTCAGCCCAGGAAAATGGATGATCTTTTTAAATCTACTTGGTAGTGGTGTTTTGGAAGAGATGTATATATTTCAGCCATCTATTTATCATGAGGAGATAATACTTGTGCCGGTTGTTACTCCAGGAATTTTTCAGAAATTACTGATTGGATGATAAATAGTAAACATTGCTTCTAAATTGCATAATTTATAGATTTGTTTCATAGAATCCAGAATCAGGAGCATTTATTTGGGATGCTTTTTCTGAAGGATGGAATGAGTTTGAATCATACAATTTCCTCCTTTCTGCTTAGTAGGGAAAATTATGAATAAGATCATCAGTGACAAAGCTGTTAAAGCTCTTATGGTAATCCCATATTGGCCATCTCATCCGGGTTTCCTTTCATCATGGCTTGTATTGTTGATTCTTGCCAGACTTCCTTGACACAAGGACCTGCTTACACTCCCACATTTTAGAGAGACTCGACCTCTGAAGGAAAAGTTGCAGCTGATAGGTGTGACTGGATTGGGACAAACATACGTATGGGAGTAATCAGTTCTTGCAATTTGTCTGAAGAACAGTTGTGACGTACTTTTGTTATCTTCAATACTTGGTTAATACTGTAAAACCTGTATTGATTCATCCTGCACAGATTTATTGATTATATAGTCTTATGACCTGTTATTAGAGACCATCTGCCTGCAAGGACCATTATTTTTGGCAGAGGGGTAGTCTTTTAAGACAGGTTTTACTGTAATACAGTGTTTGATAGCTCTACAATAATTAGGTCTGAACTGGTGTTCAGAGTTGCTGTTAATTCCAAGGTTCATGAGAGCTACTGTAATTATGAATCTACATCAAGCAAAGTATGCTTTTACTTGGAATGTTGAACATCTTGGTCAATTTTTTTTAAAAGTAATTATTTGCTTCTACAGAATGTAGTGTTTAAGGTGCTGTCATTTAAAATAGTGGCTGTTTAGTAATCTGCACAACAGCAATGGCACACACATTGTTTGTACGAATATTTATAATATGTTTGTATCAAGCATTGATATACAGTTTATTTTCTAACATGATCAAACGTTCTAAGCAAGGGTAGAGCTATTGTTTGAAAATCCCTCATTTTTCAGAGGATAGACTATGTCTTATGCACACACTTGTACATTATCTCAATAGAACTTAGAGTCTTAGGAAATCTGATAAGTTGATCATTTCTTTCTGCATTGTCAAGTGGATAAAAGTACCATGTTAATATGAAGTTGAGAGCAGTGTTGTGAATGTTGGGAACTGATATATTGTGGCGGACCCCTCGTTACAAGGTGTATGATTTGGTTGGTTATCGCTATCTAGAGGATGATCGACCTCGGTGTTATTGCCCGGAGCGAGTAAATAATATAATAAATTATGAAATTTATAGATGGAATAAACACGATCCCCCGTACATGAAATATAACAATTTAATCAATTACATAAAACAAATTGAGATAATACATAACATTCGGAAGATATACGTCTTTTTGAAATCATTTATCGAATTTCAACACAAATATACCTATGTAATTAGCCGATCTGTTTTAAACGATAGACTTAGTTCATCATATAATCGAGTGAACAATCGAAGTCATTGCCCAGCATGCCTACCTGGTTATCGCTGGTCACTCCAAATTCAATGTTGCTGTCCGGTTAAGGTTGATGTTCTCCCCTTTTTCCCTTCTCACTCTCTCTTATCTCACCTCTTTCGGCCCTCAAACTTTGTGTGGGTAGGTAGGTAGGTGGATATGTGGATAGGTGGATAGAGATAATTCCCCTTTCAAAATAAACAGAGAAGCAACCTAAATCTTCTGTCAAATATCCTTCTGGGAATAGAACATTGCTCCATTCTCATTACGTCAGATATCGTCCTATCGGAATTCCAACAGATACCAAAGGCTATCTGGTCAGGCCAAACCGGACAGACCATAAACAAACCTAGTTTCAGAAGATTAATGCATTTTCTAAAGGCTAATTCATCACTAACTCACATTAACATCACACGAGACATAACAGTTTCAGTTCACGTCTTAATTATACAAATGAATCAATGAAATTCACTTCATGGCTTAACTACATTAATTTCAGTGAATACTCACTCAAGTCTTTATCGTACATGAAATCATCTAAGATCTGTAAATTCACACAGATTCTCGCAACTCATATCAAATAAAGTAATGTATGAAATTCTTAGAATACATGATTCCTATAACGATCAAGACGACAAATTCAAACACTTCGTCAAACTCATATAAAGAAGAAGATTATTGTACGAATTCAGACAAATGAACTGAAACGAATATTTATACTCATATCAAGAAAACTGATGTACGAATTTAAACAAATAAATTCAAACAAATAATTATATTGATATCAACGAATTACATGAGATTGATGCAAATACCTTGTGCTTTCGAGACTCGCTCACTTCTACCGCCAGAATTGTGTCCCTCAACTTCCAGACACCTGTCCCTTGAACAATTGTTTATACGAGAGAATTTCTCCTAATTCTATCTCGGAGTCAAGATCGCATCCGGCCTTGCGCAGGAAATCTTGGACTGGTTGAATTTTGCGATGTGGAATATTTAAAACATGAAATTTCGTCTGGGAAATACCCCTCTTATGTAGCATAGCCAATCAGATTAAACATATCTACCGCCTTTTATAAATATACGCCCATCGTGGTCAGCGTAACCATAGATTTTCGTGCGCTATTTAAAAAACCGATTCTAGAGAATTTCAAAAGATAATACAACTTCTACTAGTCTATGCATTCTCTCAACTTTGACATTTTAACCTTGTGTCCGACCGCTAACAGTGAAGGCTTAATAATGAATCAATCTCGCCCCCAAACAGGGACATTAAAACCATCGCAGTCTAGCGATTTCATACGGTACCTTTTCTCATAAATCTGGCAACTAATGTGCTCTTTATCTGCCAACTAATGTACTCTAAAGAAATCGACAGAAATTTGCACTCCTACTTATATAATATTTAAAAGCTATTAATATAATTCAGAATTTTCACCTGTTACATATAGGAGATGATGTTCTCTTTGGGGAATTCTGAAAATGGCAGATTGGACATCATCCATGAATTTTATTATTAAAATAAATACATTATTTACAGTATATAAATTTAAATAAGAAATTTTATACAAGTGGTTTTACATATGAAGTGACAGTAGTTGATTTTAGTGGAGTTTTTTGTTGTCCTTTAAACATACACAAGGCTGAAGGCTAATAAAATATAATGGACCCCCATCCAAGCATACTTTAGATGTGATGAATGGGTGGCATTATTGGAGTAAGCTGGAGGCTGAGCATGTATAAATCCTCTCATTGACAATGTTTCCCCCTTGATTGTTATTTCTTATAAGCGAACAAAAACAGGTTTTAAAATATGATGTGGAGTGGGAACAACTAATTTTATATTGCTTGTGTCATATAATTTTATTGATCTTTAAAGAGCACCTCTCAAGCAAGAGTTAGGGTAAAAATGTTAATTTATACATACTCAGCCTCCGGCTTACTCCAGTAATGCCCCGATCCATCACATCTAAAGTATGCTTGGATGGAGATCCATTACTCTTCTGTAGTGTAGAATATTTTCACTGCAGATGGATGTCCTCCTCTTTGAATTTTTCCACAGTAGTCATCAGTTATAGTCTTCGCTCCTCTTACCTATTCAACAAATGGCTCATTTGTGTATATTAGTTGCATGTAATTTTATACTCCACCATAAAGTGAGGAGTATTATGCTATGTTGTCCATCCATCTGTATGTTACCAGAGTCATTTTCACACAATAACTTTAGTTGTCCACAAAATATAATTACCAAACTTCGTTGGTGGCTTGCACTTTGGATAAGAAAGAACCATATTGATTTTGGGCTGAAAAGCTCAAAGGTCAAGGTTAAAGTGACTGAAAGAAGGGAAATGGTTTTCATATATAACTTGTATTCTCTACCATCTGTAGTTACCAAACTTTGTGAATAGCTCTTGGGCTAAGGAAGAACCCTATTGATTTTATGGTCAAAAGGTGGTTGGTCAAGGATAATGTGACTGAAAGAAGAAAACTAGTTTCTGCACAATAACTCGAATTATGTACCATCTACAGTTATCAACTTTGTGTGTGGCTTGTGCTTGGGGCAAGGTAGAAATATATTAATTTTGGTCTCAAAAGATCATGGTCATGCTGATTGAAAGAAAAATGGTGTTTGCACAATAACTTAAGTTCTCCAACATAAATGTTTACAAATTATTGTGGATTGGTTGTACATTGGGTAAGGAAGAAACCTGTTTATCTTGAGGTCCAAAGTTCATTTTGACTTAAAGATAAATGCTTTTTCCATTATAACTGTAGCTCTCTGTGATCTATGGTTACCACAAATTGTGGATGGCTTGCACTTGCAGTTAGGAAAAACCCTATAAATTTCAGAATTAAAAGGTCAGTGTCGTTGTGACTGAAAGAAGAAAAATGGTTTCTGGTCAACAACATCAAAATTCTCTATACTGAACTTTCATTCTTCCTTGTTGGGTTTCTTCCTAAGTCTGATTGGTAAGTCTAGCTGAACATTTACAGAAACAAGTTATCTAATCTTTAAAACGATGATATTTTTTTAAAGTATGGTTTATTGCCACTGAAAATGTGCTAAAGTTTTCTTAAATGAATCTTTAAATCTTTTAGCTATGATTCTGTTGAAATTTTTCTAATTCATATTTCTTAATTTGTTTCTTTTTTAACTTTTATTAAAGGAGCATTTCATTTGTTTCTGACCTAATTTGGAATCTGTAAATCATGTGTCAAAGTCTTCATCATAGATTTATTTAAAGAATAACATTTCAATATATATTTTACTACTACTTGTTTAGGAGTGTATTTAAAAACATATACATGTAGTTTTTGTATTTGTATGGAGAGACAGCAAGAATAAAAAACATGTTTTATCAGTCAGTGAAAAAATTTGAATATATTGGATAGTGTAATTTTTTATTTAAATTATTCAATTCATAATCCAGAATAGTTCAAGAGTGTACTGACGCCTGAAAAAAAAAATTGTAATTAGTTTTAGTTTATGCTACAGTATTTTCAAAAACCACCCTTAGCTTTTAGTTTTATTATGTTTGCGTGAAAAGCTGATAGTAGTTTTCTCCCCTACTCTATAGCGTCTAGTTGTCAGTAACAACACATACCAATTGTGTGTAAATTATGGCCATTGATAGGCAAGTTTTACAGTTTGTGCTATTTCACAATGGGTTTTGTGGTGACTCATCTCAAGAATTGTATAGAATCACCCAACCATTGTTTACCGTGCCAAAAAGCTCTTCATGGTTGTCTACTCTATCAAGTGGAGACTTAGTGTGTGCAAAACACATACTAGCAGCAAGCAAGAATTTACAGGACTTGTTTTAGTCACAAAAAACACGTAAACATGTACACACGTATAAACATTAAGAAACTAACATAAACTATGCTTGAATAAAACAGTATACTATGTAATAAAAAGACAAAGAATGAAAATAACAAATGTAATAAATCATTCCCTGCTGAACTGCTGAAATTTGGAGGCATTCACTGGAGAGCAAACAATTGATTTACTCAGCATATAATCTTGTTATATATGCACACACAAACAAATGGCCACAATTGATAATTATTTGAACGTTTTAAAGCAGTACTGGGGAGATTAAATCATGTGTACATAAGATGTCTGATTATCTCTAAATTCAAGGATATAATAATTCACAAATAGTAATAAATATAGATGGGGCTGTGTCATTCAGTAGTTGTATGTGTCTCTGTATTTGTTTATAAGATACCTATGATTGTTTATGTTCAAAATACATTTACATTTTAATTTAGATGTTTGGACCATGGATTTTGTAATAAAGAATTCGTACCTTATCTTAATAACAGTGACTTAAATGGCTCACTTAGAATAAAGCATAGAGTGAAATTCCCGCTGTTTGTAACCTTTCAAACTTTTGGACTTTGTTGCTAATCGTGTCCCTGGCTGGGGAATGTGAAAGCAAACATATAAGCAATCAGTTAATAGTCAATTTAAATGAAAGTAAAATGATGAGGAGCCTAACAATAATTAATGAGCATAAAATAGTGTATAAACTCTAAAAAAATAGATGCTTACTATTTCTCTGGAAAGGAATTTGACAATGTATGGATAGTTTCTTTAACTTACAAAGTCCATGTATGAATATACATTAAGTAACATAACATATTCTTGATGCAGCTATCTGCATCTTTGTCAAAATGGAATATAACCTGTTTTTGCGGAATATTAGAATTGATTGCTTGGTAAATGTACCACAATCTTCAGGTTATGCGATCATTAGATTTGGTAGCATTATGACTTCTAATGGATTTGTTGGGAATGTAAATGTGTATAGCATCTAAAAAAAGACGTTTGAAACGATAATGAAATTTTCATCATAATGATCCAACAATCTACATAAAACTCATTTCTAATTACCTCTACAGTATTCTATACTTAGTCTGTGATTTATACATCATAATCTATGTGTGTATACAGAAAGCAACTGGTGTAATAATGAAAAAAAACATCTTTTATGCTTCCAAATGCCCCAGTAGTAACTCTCAACACACCATCTAGTGACAATTCAGAAGAGATGACTCAAAAATCATGGATGGCAGAAATATCTGTCCATGCATGCTGTCTTGCTTCGCAACCTGATATTCTTGGATAAATATGAATTAATAAATGCACTATATGTCTGTTTATATAAATGGGTGTATGAATAAATAAAATATAATGGCAAGAAAATGTATATGGTATTACTAATAGACACTTGTATACAAAATATATTTCATTACTAAAGTCAATCTGCTATGTGTCCCCCGGCCCTCCCCAGCGTAAATATTATAGAATATACAATTATCAGTAAAATATTATGCTAGTGTATTGACAACTAAACAAACATTAACTTAGATTTAGCTCTGCTTATTGGTGGAAGGTGAAACTCCCTCTAATCTTATATGTAAACATTTCACATAATGCCATTTTCACCTGAAAAATGTTTGGAATGTAACACATAGCAGACATATCATGATTCGTGCCACATAATATTTTATTCCTGTATGCTTAGTTATGTGTCATTTAATGAATTTCCTTTTTTATTTTGTCCCACTATTTATGTTGCGTACACAATTTTTAATAATTTATTGATCGGAAGAACATTTACTCAGTTCAGAAGAAATACACAAAACGCTGTTATTGAAACAAGTATTTATCAGTTGACTGTTTCAGAACTGTCCATACCTATCCACTAGTAAAAAGCATTATTGTAAACAAAATGACAGAAAATTGATAACAACATAAAAGGTAAAGGGAATTCAAATATTTAGAAAAAATGGATTACTGGTGGAATTTTGTTGAATCTGTGGCTGTACAACTTTACTTTATACACAATGACTGAAACACACGCACACACACATATATATATATAAGTATTGACCATGAAGTAAACACAAATTTATTTATATTTATACAATTTTGGAGCTGCTATTATTTACTTTTTAAAATAACATTGGAGACTGTTTTTGCAGACACATGTGCAGAAAACTATAAATTCTTAATTCTTAAATCTTTTAGGCAGAATACAGTGGCATAAGTGTACATTTTCCGAAAAATTTGTTTTTCTAAGAGCCTTTATAAGTGTGTTCTTTTATTAGGTTAAATTGATTTATTTTCATTCAAATGCTTTCTAAAAAAGCATCGGAGATATTGTAATTCACTCTTTCTGTACGCCCCTCCATACATCATTCCGTTTGTTTATGCCTATGTCCATCCTCCTAAACCGCTGTGTGATTATACACCAGAATTGTTGCCTAGTTTACTCAGGTAATAATAGTCTGCGAAGGGGTATGAATTTTGGGTCTATTTCTTATGGACCCAGGAAGGAGTCAAAAATCAATTATACACATTGCAATTAAACTGACATTTTTTAATACTTATTTTACCAAACTGAGGACACAAGTGATTAAGATATATTGGGTTATAACCCCTCGATCACGGTCTACAAGGTGGAGGCTGTGGGAAGGGGCTGGGGTGGAGGTGGAGGTGGAGGATTTGCCATAGTAAGCTTTGAAAGTAGCTCTTGTTTACTTTTTCATTAATTTGTGAATTTTGTTTTATAGGATTACCAGCTAATGTTTCAGTAATGGAAGTGGCAGACCCATTTGAAAACAAAAAGTACACAATGCAGTGTTCTGCTCAACCTACAAGTTTTCCATCTGGTATGGGACTAACTATGCACTACCAGTGGAAGAGGGAGAATGGCCAAAACATCACTGCGAGTGACCGATACTCCCTTTCCTCTGAGCAATCAAATCTGACTATCAACCAACTAAAGAGGCAGGATGTTGGCTCATTTGTGTGTGAGGCCTGGGAGCATGTTGGAGCGGTGTCAAAGAGTGATCCAGTACCTTTGAAAGTTTTTTGTAAGTATATTCAATAAACATATGTTGTCATCCAAGATTTATATGTACCTGTCCATCATAACATTAACAGGGAGGGAGGATTTTTTTCAGCACATGTCTGTTCAGGTATAAACAGGTGACAAATAACTACCACTGTGAAATCACTGGCTATTTTCCAGAGTTGGGGCTAAGCTGGAATAGATCTGAGTACTGATTCAGTTATGCAAGGTACATGTACTGTGTTTTGTTTAGTCCAGAACTGAAGTTACATGACACTTGGGTTACCAATCCCTACAGGTGCTAGTGCTGGATAGTTTAGTAATGTGGTGTCTAAAACAAATTAAGCTTCTTTTTTTCATGCTTCAGGTTTTTTTCATGCTGATAAGCCCAGAAAGTCATCATGATAAATTTTCAAAAAGAATGGGAAGTCTATATCAGACAAATCCTTTGTAAATATTGTCCAAAAGTTTGTAATAATGGTGGGGTACTCTTGTCATCAAGCATGTACTTATCATCGGATAATTATAGTCTTTTCAATCGAAAACAATCATTGGTCCAATTACCGGTTTCAAATTTGGGAGAGACTGCAAGCATATTTGCGTGGAGAAATTTCATGTTTGTACAAACAATTTAAACATATTCAACAATTTATCAAATAAAAAGCTTGCCACCATTTGACCAAAGTGACAGATAGTATCCTGGTATCGAGACCTTTCAAGTTTGTACAAATGCTATTTAATATTAAAGTATGGACACTGTTACTAAAAATAAGAAAACATTTTGACATCTTCTTTGTAAAAGCTGATTCACTGAATTTGACCAAATTGTATATGGAGCATCCTTGCAATCAAGGCCTTTTAACTTTATGCAAACAATATCTGATCCGCCATCAGATATTGTAACCATAATTTACAATAAATAACCTTTATATTACTTTGCTTTATATAGATATACCCCTTGAGAATGTTTGACCAAATTTGGCAGATAACATACTTGCATCAAGACCTTTGAGTTTGGTAACAATATTCATAATCCATTTTGCATGTAGCTCCCATTACTGAATTCAAAATGCCTTCAAGTACAAAATTTGTAACAACTTCTTCTTAAAAACTTCTAGACAGAATAGGATTAAATTTAAAAGTGGTATAAAACATCCTGGCAGCAAATTTTTCAGGTTTGTATCAATCACGTCAATTGATAACCAGATAATGGCCCTAATAAATCCTACAAAAAGAAAGATCTTTAAACAAACTTCTTCTCAAATCCTTTTGATGGATTATAACCAAATCTTACATGTAGCATCCTGGTACGGTATACAGATTTTCACATTTGTACAAATGACAATGAGGTGCTATCAGACGTGGCTGCAGGAACAAAAATTAGATAAACCTTTAAATATCTCCTCTGAACAATATTTTTACCAAAAGCATTGTGTACCTTTCTTGTTTGTGCAAATGGTAAACAAGTTTGTAAAGGCCTACTTTGTGAAAGGAACTAAATATAATTTAACCATAATTTGACAGAAAGCCTTCTATCAACATAGATTACTTGTCTTATTTTGCCATTGCATTTTGATACTAAGCTCTTGTCAGCAGATGAATGATCTCAGGCCCATTTGGATCTCTTGTTTATTCCCACAAATGGCCCTGACCCTGGAAGTAAGCTTTTGTCACCAAACAGAACCTCCCATGAACTTGCAGAATCATCTCCTCTCTCTGTCAACTGCTCTGCAGACTGCGTCCCAGATTGTCAGTACAGATGAACTGGTCCAGGTGGTAGTAGCCTTAGCAACATAGGGTTGTTGTCCATCATTTCTATAGGAAGAAACCAGACTGGGCAGTACATATGCACAGCTTCAAACAACAAAATTCCCAATAAAACAACTACAGAAACTATGCGTGTTGTTGTCTCCTGTAAGTTGATATCTTTGTCGCTGCATCTTTCTTGCCTGTTTTAATGTCTGTCCTCATCACTTCTCTCTCATATGTAATAATAATAATAATAATAATAATAATAATAATAATAATAATAATAATAATAATAATAATAATTAAAAGTATATTGATAATAATAATAAGAATACCAATAATTTCGTCAATATTAACAATGTTGTTCCAGAATGATAATGCCCATCTATGGTGCACTACCATTTAAATGTCTATTTGTGATGTCCTACACCCATGACATGCTGGAAACAGATCCTACCCTCTCAAGAAGAATGTTACAGTGGATAAGTAAAGTGCAAGGAAAATATTAAGTATGACGATGAAGAATTCCAAGCATTTGTGAATAATGGCTTCTAAAGAGGCCTATTTAGTTTCATGTCTCTGAAATTGAATAGCAGATACAAAAAAGCAGATGTTTGCATCAAAATATATGATTTTTGTTATTGTAGTAGTCGAGTCAACCGTTCGCTGCGGAGATAAAATTCAGCTTCAGACCTTTACAGAGTAGTCTGGCAACTGTTAAGGTGTTTGAGGAAAATAGGTCTCTTATGTTGACAACTGTCATCAATATTTATTGATAGGTCAATAATACATGCCATGATGTAAAGTGTCAACAGTGTTTCCAGTTTAGAAAATATTACTGTCCTGTGAAATTTAACATCTCACCATATCAGTATGCAAGCTTCCAGTGTTTGATAGTAGTGCTGATGAAAAAAATGGAAAAACATTCAGAAACCTATGGAAACAGTGACTCAGTTTGAAGTGTTGTTCAGAGGAATGAGTTTTGCCATTGCACAGTGCTCAAATATTTTTTCAGGCACAGGCCTATGACAAGTGGTTTTTAAAAAAAATCACATGTTCTTACTCAAAAGCACTTGCCTGACAGGGCCATCGTCTTTACTATTATTTTCACATATTGATGGAACTACTATACTTTAAAAAAAACAAAAAAGCAACATGTAATGCTATAAATTGACTAATAGTGTATTTAAGAAAACAAACATTGTGTGACCTTGTGTACTAAACTTTTAATTGGATTTGATTTCATGAAAGGCAATGTTTTCTTCAGGTCCTGATGTAAACCAGTACTCAGTAGATTCAAGGTCTGAATGCTGCAAAAATCTCCATATGATTCTCAATCAAAGTTGAATACAGAAATGAAGTCAGAAAGGCTTAGGTCTTTTATTTCAATTAGTAAAAACAGTAGCTTCAAGTTTCAAAATTAGTTCTTGTCATAGTATTGTGCTTGTGTCACAATTATAGAAAACACTATCTCCTTATATCAAAAGAATTAGCAGCTACCAACACTCTAACCTAAATGGACGAAAATACAGTGTAATTATCTCAGTTCCTTTAGGGCGAGAATCATTGTATTAGAGGATCTTAGAAGTCGCTAATAACTTAGCATAGCTTAATCGTCAGACAATTGTATAGGTACTGCTTGTTCTATTTAACCAGTAATTCATTATCAAGTCAGCGTGAGCAAGGACAGCTCCTTATTATTCATGCAGGACAATGAAATGCGGAGATCAGAAATGGTACTGTTCCCCACACATTGGTCATGTGGTTCAATTTGTACACAAAGTTTATAGTTTCCAATGCAGTTAAGCAGACAGTAAGGTGGAGGGACCTACAAGACTCAGTAGGGGGAATAATATGAACAATTTACCAGTGTCTTTCAAGAACTTCAAAATGAAAATGCTGTAATATTCATCAATGTACTCAAAGTTTATTTCAGGAAAATTAGATAACACTTTTTTTTAGACAAGCCTGATGGGCAACTCACTTACAATATATGAGGGGCCCAATCTAGATTTAGAAGGGCCCCTGACATCACACTATAGGATTTTGTAAGCTGTACTTATGTATAGTGGATTTATATTGGATTTAGTACTCTGTGTATTGAGAAGGTTGGCAGGGAAAATAATATATTCCACTGAACATTCATGTATCTTAAAGTCATAATTAGTGGTGTGTCTGGCAAGGAAAGGAATACGTTTTCATCATATATTGTTTTTGCATACCATGTGTTGGAGAAAGACATTAACTTCAACAGAGGTTGATACATTTGGAGGAAGGGAGAATAATTTAGTCAGTTTAGTGGTGATGAAATACTGTTATAATCCTAAAAATGTACTGCATAAATGACACATGAATTATAAGACCACTACACAATCAACATTTATTATCATGTTTAATGACATTTTCATGAATAATACATTTTTTTTTAAAAATACAGATTCAGATTTTGTTCTCATTACATACTTATATGTATTTGATAAAGAGTACATTTTTTTAGAATGAAGCACAAAATATATGTGTCCATGAGTGAATGTTGGAGAGAGCGAATGTGAGTAGTATATGCTGAAGAAATCAATAAAATCCACATACGCAAATATGATGCAGGCAGATGATGGATGATATAGTTTTGAGTTCATGTGCCCTAACAAACATTCATGACTTCAATGATCCATTTAAATGAGAGAGAGAGAGAGAAATCAGTGTGTGCTGGATGAAATGATTACAGTCCACACACACATGTAGGTTGATGATAGAGGAGGTAGTTCTGATTTAATGTGCATTTGCAAAAGAATCACAACATTAAATAATACAGTTTAATGATTGAGAAAGAGAGAAAGATGGGTAAAAGACACAAGATATATGCAAGCATGAATTGACTGACATAAAGACCCAAGGACACAAAGACAGTACATTACTTGTATGTAGTACCTAAATGAGAGAGAGAGATGGATAAAATATGCTAGATACATGTATGGATAGATCAACTGACATAAAGAACCATGGACACAACGACAGCACTATACTTGTATGTTATACTTAAATGAAAGAGGGTGGATACAGACTGAATGACAAAGAAAGTGAAATTGAGCTTCTTTTGTTTCAGATATTTAAAGAAAAGTAACTATATGTGAAACATAACTAGACAAAATTCTAAAACCCTTATCCATATTTGTAACTATTTGTGCGCCATGAATAATATAAAAGCTTTTTAGCATACATGCACACTATTTGATTTGCCTCTTGAGTCTTTATACTTAATCTTTGCAAATGAAAAATAAATAAAAGAAAAATAATTGAAATTTTTTTTTTTGACTTTTCTTTGAGCATAAATATCTTCTTGTTCTTAATAGTTGTTCTCACTGAAGTATCACTGTTCTTGTACTCTTGAAAACTGAAGGTAGTTGCCTACTTCAGTTTATTTTTTATAATAAAAATAATAGGCTTTATACAAGTTTTATTGTTATTACAGGTTATTATATTCAGTATAAATATTGATCTTCTGGAGTTTGTTGAGTATTGCCATGAAGACAGTGATTGACTGATTACAGGATACATCATTGGCAAATGTTGCAACTGTATATATATATATATATATATATATATATATATATATATTTATATATATATATATATATATATATATATATATATATATATATATATATATATAAATATATATATAGTGTTTAACAGCACAGTGCTGGCTATAAAGTGCCAATTGAATGGTAGGTTATCAAACTTAGATCATCATGACAGTTTCTTTTACCATTAATACCTTTGAAGTCACATGCACTATTCTGGTATTGTCCTGCTTCTGTTTCTAAGAAATGTTTTTAATATCGTGTAGTATGTAAGTTTCTAACTGATATGGTTGTGTATCACACATAGCATACGATTGAACTCTGCTGGATGATATTGTGTTTCCTTAAGCCAGTGCACTTTCATGACACTTTACAGGACCTGTGTCAAGTGGATTTCTGTAATCTAATTAATTTACTAAAGTTTATCATGATTGTTTTGTGACTCATTTTGCTATCCAATTTGTTTGTCTTATTTTCAATCTCACTGCAATGCATAATTCATGGTTGTCATTCTTGAAATTGTTTTGTTTTTCAGGTATTGTATATGGATATGTGGAATTTGTTTTTATCTCGCCATATCAACGATGATGTTGTGTTCATAAGAATGGTGTCAATTTATTTGGTTTAAAAACACCTTAAAATAATATGTTGCTGTACGTACATGTACCTGAAGAGAATCCTTGACAAGGATAAGGGCTCAAATTTAATTCTTTTATTACTTACATCTATCTACTGGCAATTTGTTTTACAAGTTACTTTTATTAATCTATGATGTAAACCAGGAGTTTTGAAGTAAGAAGAAACTATTGTAATTTTCTATTGTTGTATTTTTTATCAGCTCTTCTGGTCATAGATCAAAAGATCTTATGGAATGGTCTGGTGTCCGTTTTCTATCCATCCATACAAATTTGTTATGACTATACCTCCTAAACTACTAGGAGGGTTTCCATGAAACTTTGCACACACATTTATCCCATGGTCTAGTTGGTCCTAAATTAAAATGGAGCTGTTCTAGCATCCAATATGGAAAATCTTATCACTGCTCTTCCTGAATGGGAAGTCATCTTGACATGGGGTTTTCAGCAGCAGACTTCTTATGATGTCTAGTTGATCTGAATTAAAATGGTGCTGATCTGACGTCTATGGCAGCCATCTTTGAAAATCTTGTTATCGCTACATGTACTTATCCTGAAAGGAAAGTCATATTGACATGATGTTTCCACCAGAAGACTTCTTATGATATCTAGTTGGTCCTAAATGACAGTGGTGCCACTCGGATATCCATCGTGGCAGCCAGCTTGAAAATCTTGTTATTGCTATATCTCCTCAACAGAAATTCACATCAACATGTAGTTTCTACCAGAAGACTCCATAATATCTAGTTGGTTCTAAATTAAAATCTTGCCAATCTGACCTCCAATATGGCTGCCATGGTGGCCATTTTGAACATCGTTTTATTGTTACTCCTAGATGGATGGTAATATTGACTTGGGATTTGCACCAGAGGATGTCTTATGAGGCTAATTTATTCCTGAATGAAGACGTTGATTATCTGACATCTAATATGGCCACCATGGCAGCTATCTTGAAACAAAAATCTTGTTATAGCTGCTTCTCCTGAATGGATGGTGATATTCACATGGGTTTTTACCAAAAGACTTCTAATGATGTCTTGTTTGTTCTAAATGAAAATGGTACCAATCTTACATCCAATATGGCTGTCACAGTGGCTAATATGAAAATCTTGTCATTGCTAAAAAAAAATTTTAAACACTCAGCAGTTAAGAAATGGTCTTATCATGAATTCCTAGAAATTCTTTTCTGCCAGTAGAGCATCAGTCCCTTCGAGGGACTCTTATTATTTTGTGCAAAATGACTAGACGTACAGAAGAATTGTTTTTTCTTGTTTGTATATGGTCTGGGGGAGGGTGGGGCAGACAAATGGAGTATGTAATTCCAACACCAAAAAATGTAATATAATGCAAATAGCAAGAAAAAATTTAAAATTTTTGTGTCATATTCATTGGAAGGAACTCGTCTAGAAAATCTCAACCAGATAAAATATTTAAGCATCACAATTACTAGGAATAAGAAATGAAACCTTTGCATTCAAAAATTATGCATCAAGGCAAATCTTACTTCAGGGGTATTAAGACATTAATTATCACCTTGTCCACAAAGTGAAACTCTCCAAGGTTTAGTTGGACCAATTTTAAAATATGATTGTACAGTTTTGGGAACTTGACAAAATCCAGAAGTGAACATCCAGATGTGTTACATCCAGTTCTGACTTCACACCAGCAATCATTGTCTTGGAAACCCTTAAACTAACATAGGTTGTAATACAGATTAGAGGTTTAAATACAACTGCTAGAATCTCCTGCTATAATTTGACAAAAATCAAAAGAAACTAGTGAATATATCTAACAGATTCCTTATGCTCAAACAGATAGTTACACATTTAATTTTGTTTCCCCTAAGAACCATCAAAGATTAGATTTAGCTGTTAATCAAAACTGATCAATCTCTGTAAAACCAAATTGATACATATTTAAAATTAGTATGGTTAAATAGTTTTCTGAAACATTTTTTCGACACTGCACAGTGCAATAATGTCATTATGATGTAGCACCAAACTAATCAAAATTACACACTTCCAAGTTGGTTTGTAGCTCACCTCTATGAAGAAGCAATACACGTTTGTACTAACCCTGGTGTCAGCGTTGGCATTGGCATTCTCACAGATCAAAGCATATACATATATGTACACCCATGGTCCTAAAGAACAGTTTTGGAGTGGGCTTCATAACACATATTATTGGTGATGAGGGCTGAGGGGCTAAGTTGGTACATTCATGTTCATTAGCTGTATATTCCTGGTCAAGTTTTGTGTTTAGCTCTGGATTTTTTGCACAAAGAAAAGCTATTATACTTGGAAAAATGAAACTTGGTCAGGGGATGTATATTGATGAGTACTACATTTTCATTACAGATGTAAGTTACTATGACCCACCTTTATTGCAAGTAAAGACTTTGGTTAAAAGTTCTTTTAAGTTTATTTATCAAGCTCTGTCCATGATATAATCATCAAACTGTATGATTGTGTGTATTGCCATTAGTTCCACACCCTTACCACAAAGGAAGGTCATTCTGTCCAACATTTATTACTTTACTGCCATATACTAAGTTTTTCTACTTAGCTCATGATCAGCTAGGTCTTTTGCACTCTGTATATATGCTGTTATACATAGATTCATTAAACTTGGTGGGGGAATACTACATCCTCATCACAAAAGTTGGTCATTGTGACCTCGATATTTTATGCTTCACTGACTTTGGTTAAATTTAGTGTATTAATTTTATTTCTCAAGTTCTGTTCTTGCTAGAATCACCAAACAAGATGATGTATCTCTATTACTACTATGCCCTTTTAGCTCATACTCCACTTTATAAATTTGCAAGTAAAAACACAAACAGCTAGAAAGAATATAAGAAGACAAAACCTGCAACCTGGCTATTAATGGTAAAGAGTTCCAGGTCATGGCATCAGATTACTGAAAACAATTTGGGAATAATTCTATGCATACTTTTGAAATTTGTATGTATTATATAGGACTCTGACTTAAAGTTCCCAATAAAAACTAGCTGATACCTTTAACTTCAGTAAGATTCAAGGCATTTTATTTCTTGCAAGGAATGCTTTTAAGTTAGATGGCCATTTTGGTGATTAACTATGTCAACAGTATGTTTAAAATGCAAGAAGATTATTCCTACTAAATTTCAATCATTTTCAGTAACTTTTGGATTCTTCAGGCTTAAGGCTTCTTGAACTAAATAAATACAAGTCAATGGTAATAATATAAGAAAATACTGGTCCTTTCAATCCAGCACTTTATCCACATATGGATGTGCTTTTGCTGCATATATCATAAAACTGCACGCTACCAAGTTCTGTGCGCATTATCCCTGATGTTCATTAGATTTGATTAAGTTGAATGCTTTGAGATACTAAATTTGGGATGTGGCTTGAATAAGACTCACACAGATACAGAAAGTTGCTGATATGTCCCCATGCACATCAGTGACTGCAAGCAAGTACGGGAATCAACCGTACAAGAGATATACCTTAATATTAGATTCCAAGTCAAAGCTTCCATTTCCGCCTCCATGTAGAGTTCCTGAGAATCCAGACAATTGCTTATTGTTTGTTTTTTGCGCTGTATAAACTTTTTTCATTTGCATCTTGAATAAATATGCATAGTATGCATTTAAAAGTCGAACTCTGTCATAAATTGTATCCAGTTTTTTTCAATAGGTGTTTTTTCAAAGTGTCAGTCGTTTCTGGTGCTCTTGTTGTTGTGTTTAATTGTATTAGAGAAAAGAAGAAACCAAGTGCCATATGATCAAAACCATTATATATATGTAAGATTACTAATTTAGATTTGCCATTTTCTTCAGTATTTTAAGGCTATATCAATCTGTCTATCCTTCCATGCATCAAACACACTTTTGTATCTGGAGAAAATATCCCAGACTGTTCATGACATTCGTATAAAATTGGATAAGCATATCAGATTCATGGCCAAGATGTGCATTTTTTGTTGTTTTTAAATTCTTCAGCTTCAATGTTTTTGATGTTTTTGCATCTCTGTCCATCTTTTATTTACATTTTTGTTCTGAAGCATAACTCCAGATACTGTTCAGTATATTTTTCTTTTTTTTCCATTGGCCTATCCATCCATCCATAGTTCTATATATAAAATCTTTGACAAATCCTTCTGTTTTATAGCAGACATTTTAGCAGAGTAGGGAATATAGATCACTCCAACCTCTTGTAAATCATTTAAACAGTTTTATTATTTTGAATCCGTTCTTTCAGATGGACCAACTAGCGGTCAGGTGCTTTTGTCGCCCACTGACTCCAACTTAAAGTTTGAAGAAAACACCACAATGAACATTAATTGCTCAGCTGACTGCCATCCAGTCTGTAATTATACATGGACAGGTCCACAGGATTTTTCTCAGACGGGTGCTTTCTTGTCACAGGTTCTAGGCAGGAACAAAGTAGGGACGTACACCTGTACTGCCATCAATCAGGAGAATGAAAGGAAAACGGCTTCAGCTAATGTTACAATTATAGTCTTCTGTGAGTCATGTAGTATCCACCGTCATATGTCAAAATTAATTTTCCAAATAGCCTAGTTATGTGAACTTGAAATATATATTTTCACACTTCAACTATGACAACCAACCAGAGTTCAGGGGAAGCAGCCCCAGTTACTGTCAAAATCACTATTTGTTTACGACTGTTGTTTGTTGTCTGCCATATATCTATTTGCTGAGTTTTGTTTTCTCTACTGCCACAAACAACTGTGAGGAATGTTCTGAAACTTCCTCCCTCCAACACACACACAAACAGATAGAGAGAGAGAGAAACCTGTGATATTTTCAGATTACCACACTTTGAGATTTGAGTAAATTCAAAAAGATCTGATTTTTCAGAACACCTGGCCATACGGCCAAGTGAGCCTATGGTATGATCTGTTGTTCATGATGTGTCATCCATTGTCATTCATCGATTGTCTGTCAAGCGCTATTTACAACTTCTTCCCAAAATCAACTCAACAGATTCTCCACCTTCACGCTTGGTTCATCTAAAGTGATCAATTCACCAGGACCAGTTTTCAAGCAAGGTTGCCATCCAGGCTAGTAGGCAATCTGCTTTTAGAGTTTATGTTGAAAAGTGGAGACTCTTCTGTGATTTGCGCAGTAGAAAGTATATTAAATTCCAATATCTCAACCTTCAAGCGCAGTTGCATATTTTCTTGTCTTCCTTGTCAAGGAAAGAGAAAGTTCAGTGTCAACTATTAAGGGCTATATGGCAGCCCTTTCTAACATGTTATAGTTCTCTGGGAGTTCTACCGCATCTTTCTTATCTCATTTGTAGGTATTTCGAGCTTTAGAGACCGATATCTCACTCAGAAATGTCTCGATGGAATTTTTGTGTGCTCTTTATGTACCGCCAAACCCCGTTATTAACCCTTGAGTGAAGCTTCCTTCAAGAAACTTACCCTTAAGGTGTCAGTGAGAAGAAGAAGTGAACTTCATGCTTTGTCAGTAGCAAAGGTATATTTACAGTTCAGCAGTAATTATGATTACTTTTGTCTTCTTTGCCAACCTAGGTTTATGACTAAGAATATTTTGCCTTCAGTAGCTCCATTTTCTATTGAGATCCCCAGTCTAAGTCTTATCTGTGCTGGGGATGATCAAGATAGACTCTTTTCCCCATTTAAGACTTTAAACTTGCATTTGACTTTCTCGAAATGGAGGAGGAAAGGTTGGACGTGTCTCTTCCTACCTCTTTAGGTTTCCTCTGAGAGGGACTTTTCTTTCGAAAGAATTGAATCCATTGAAATTACTATTATTACTGCATCTTGGGCCTATTTGAATCCGTTCTCTTTGGATGATGTTATGAGAGCTGTCTTCTGGCGGTCTTACACTACCTCCTCCTCCCACCTTTGATCTTTGTTAGATCAGAGCAAAGTTGTTTTTCTTTGGGCCCTTCTAACAGCTTACAGTTGTGCACACTCTTACCATAAGGGCAAGTATACTAGTTTTCTATACCAGATTTGTTGAGGCTATCAGTCTCCCTCCCACCTGGTAAATTCAGCAATACAGTACTAGCAGGAATGTATTACTGCTATTAAAATGTATGTAAAAACAAATTCTGGGGAGGGTAGGGTGGGTAAAACTTATTTTAATTATGTAATACTTACCTGCTAGTATTGTAAAGGTTCCCTTCTCCTACTCCACTCTGACGTCCTGTACTCTAGGTCAAAGTCAAAAGAGGATGGTATTCCATATATTGTCTGTGACTAAGGTGTCACACTGAATTCGTGTTATTTTCAATTTTTGGCTTTCAATATTGATTTTATGAGGGATAATTGGCTTGGACATGGGACTAGGAGTCCTGGAAGAGGAAAGCTATGGAATAGTAGTAGGTAAGTATCACATAATTACAATTAGTTTTGCCCCCCCCCCCAAATGACTACATTCCTTCCTGATTGGATGTTCATATTGACATGCGGCGTACACCAAATGACTTCTTATAATATCTAGTTGATCTTAAATGAAATTAATGCCACTGGGTCAAACAATATGACCACGACAATAGCCATTTTGAAAATCTTGTTATTGCGACTCTTCCTCAATGGATGGTCATATCAACAAGAGTGTTTCATTGGAAGACCTTTTATGATCTCTATTTGGTCCTAAATGGAAAGTGTGCCGATCTAATGTTCAATATGGCTGTCATTGATGCCATCTTGAAATACGTGTTATTGCTACTCCCTCTGAATGGAAAGTCATATTGACATGGGGCTTTTGTCAGAAGACTTTTATGATATCCATCCATCCAGCACTCCATGGACTCAATGCCTATTGGTGTCTAACTTACATATTACAGTTTGTTTCCATTGTATACGGTCATTTGCTATCCTACTGTGAGTATTATGTCCATATGGCACCATTCTTTAATATCATCGAGCCATTATATGCTTTGTGTTACTGCGGTTCCATACATCATTCCAAATACTACACTTTTAATTATCCTTTTGTTCTCCATTCTGCTTATATGCCCAAACAAATTAAGTTTTAATTCCATTATCATTTGTACAATGTCCTGCTTGGTTCCACACAGTTCCTAATATCCACATTTGTTATCTTTTGTTGCCAGCGGATGTGTAGAATTCATCTGTTGCAACTTACTGTAGTATCATTTGTTTTCGTGAGGCTCAATTTTCGTGGTTTTGTAAAAAAAAGACGTTTTTGTGGGTACTTAAATTCGTGGTTTTGCCTGTCAAGGTTTGTATAGTACTAAGTGTTTAATTTCATGGTTAATCTCTGCAAATAGCCAAAATAAAGAATAAAAAAGAATAAAACTATGCCGACGCAAACGGCGTTCACTTGAATGTTTATAACAATACTTCCACATGTATGAGCACAAATCAAAGACTTGGCAAGTTCAATACTTACACCGCGTTTTTGTCCAAGTGAATAACACCAATTGATGCAGACGCAGCCAACAACGCTAAAACAATACTTCCGCCTCTATGATCACAAATAAAACACATGTCAAGATCAATCACTTACACCGTGTTTTCGTGTGGGTGCTCAACATCAAAGGAAGCCGACGCAGCCAACAACACTAAGTCAATCGGTTATTAAAGTACACCTGTGTGATCTCTTACTTAAAGCACTGTCCATAAAGGGAACAAAACACGTGACCGGCTGCCTCTTGCTCAATGCAATCAGCAGACAGTGGCAATATTTGATGTGTTTAGAGCCCATAAATGTGAGAAGATGCTAACTAAATTGAAAGAAAGTGAAATTAGACGTTTGATTGTGCCTGCCTCGTGTAAAGACCAACTTCAAATACTAGACATGACAATAAATAAAGGGTACAAAGAAGAATTGAAATCACACTTCCACAACTGGTATGATAAAGGGGTATGAGACGATCACGAAAAAAGGAAGTTGTTACTGGTGATGATCACTGATTGAAACTTCATTAATCAAGCCAATTCGGGCTGAATGGATAATTGCGGCTCACGCGACAATTAGTGAAAGATGTGACCTAATTATCAGTGGTTTGGAGAAAGCTAGACTTGTTTAATTCTGCAATTTGGTGATTATTTACCTGACAAGCATTTGTGTGTACCTTGAGACTTGATTGACACGATGTTGATATAGTGGCTTTGTCCGAAAATCAGTGAAGTGTGAGCTTTAATACTCTGCTGCAATTAGTGTATATACATAGTGTTTCATTAATAATAGTGCTTCAAGCAATAGTTCTAGTTTTTACAGGCTTGTTGTTCTTTTGGATTAAAAATGCATGGATAAAATGAAATGTGGTTTCAGGAAGATTTAAATTTTTCAGCAACAGTTGTCATCGAGTGAAGGATCGATTTTAATAAGTATTTAATTTAATATTCATACACTAGTATTTTTTATTATTCTTTCTTTAATTTTCATCATTACTAGTGTTTGAATACCTTATGCTTTTTCTCGTTTCTCTTTATAATTACTTATCTCACATATGAATTTAAGGCAGTAAGTGGAAATTGCACTTAGCGGATACCTTACTGAAACGTGTTCATTGAAACAATATAAAATGCTTTATAATTCTTTTCAGAGGGTTAAAATAAAACAAACACGTGTAAAAGCTAATATTGTATTACCAAATTACAGTATTTACGTTGATTTATGAAATACTAGTAGGTTCCTTAATCTCTAGGAACGACACACTGTAAGAAAATGAGCGGGCGCGGGGGCGTCATCATCATGCGTGGCTAACGTAAATCGGTCCCATACAAACATTTCTGCCAATTTAACCTGTTTCCGTTTCACTTCCACACTATCCACTGAATATGCGTGTTTGGTCTGTATACTGATCTTTTTGCTTTTCCAGATATTGTTGAATCCAGACATGATGCCTCATGCTTTTTCTATCTGTCTTCTGATCTCTTTGCTACATGCATTATCCCATGTTAGCAGACAGCCAAGATCATCAAAACTTGCCAATGTTTTCAATCTTTATGCTTCCGACCTCCACCTCCTTTTCAATGTCTTCTCATCCAAACACCATCATTTTAGTTTTTCAGTGTTAATCTACATTCCTGTTGTTTTCCTTGCTTTGTGTAGCATATTCAAGTTCTCCTGTATTGCATCTCTGCTTTCCTCTATAAGGTTAATGTCAGCGGCATACCTCAGATTACACTGGTCTACAGCCAAAATGCTTCCCCAATAAATGTTGTCAAACTTTACTAATTCTGGGTCACTGAAAACGAAAATGATGCTTAAAATTGTTTATTGGCTCTAGTTTTAAAGATATGATACTGGGTCAGTATATACGACCCTTGATTTGGGAATGGCGGGCGATAAGTGAGTTATAAAGGGAAGGGATCTCAGTTTAAACCAGAAATGGCTAAAATACATCTTTGACTGGATCTATGAAAAAATCTATGACTGGGTTTGTACAGTACTTGCTTCTTAGGCAAAACAATGAATGATGCAATATGAAGCTGGCATTGCGTCATATATGATATGAATTGCATCATGTTATTCCTAAGGTTACATCACTCTGCTGAAGAAACTGCCCTATATCAGCTCTACAAATCATAGTGTCGTGCTATCTTACTTGTCAGTGTTTGATTTTGCAAAGGGACACATTTCTATTTAGCTAAAGTGAGCAGAGACCCTCGTACTTGTGTGAAGAATGCAGATACCTTCTGATATGCTTGTGGTGAAGTGACTTTTGCATCACAAAAGCGCAGTATAACCACTATGGTTAAGAAAGCCTATCCCCTTTATTTTGGTCGCAAAATTGGAGATCAAGACAAGATTTGGGACCCACACATATGCTGCAACACATATGCCTTTTGCAGTGCCATTGATTTGGAGAGAGCCAACAGATCACATCAGCAATTGTTACTTCTGCATGGTACCTCCAGTTGGGAAAGGTGTGTCAAAGAAGAAAAAGTGGACTGTGCATTATCCAAACATTCCGTCAGCTATACGCCCAGTACCCCACGGAGAAGGACTGCCGGTTCCTGATGCACCAGAATCATTCTCACTTGAGTCAGACGAGGAAGAGGAAGAGGATGAAACTTCTAGTCCTGAACCATCAATGTCACATGACCCATATTTTCTCCCATCCTCCTCCTCTGAACCACACCTCATAACACAAGGTGAACTGAATGACCTTGTCAGGGATTTGGAACTACCCAATAGTAAGGCAGAGCTGTTGGGCTCCAGACTACAGCAGTGGAATCTCCTGGCAGGTGATGTTAGGGTTTCCATGTTCCGTGGCCGTCAATAGGATCTTGTCCCATTCTTCTTCATTGTAGCGTGCAACAACATCAATGGTGTGATGGCAGCCCTCAACTTTTCATTGATTCATCGAAGACGAGTCTTAAAGCTGTTTTGCTGCATAATGGAAGTGTTTTGTCATCAATTCCAGTTGGCCATGCAGTCCATATAAAGGAAACCTATGAAAACATGAAACAACGTTTGAGGCGCATAAACTATGACCAACATCAGTAGCAGCTTTGTGGCGATTTCAAGGTTCTTGTTATCTTGCTTGGTCTGCAGACTGGATACACAAATTACTGGTGTTTTCTCTGCGAATGGTATAATCATGCTAGAGATTCCCACTACATCAAGAGAGCTTGGCCACTCCGACAGTCATTGGAGCCTGGGATGAAAGGTGTTCAGCATCCACCACTTGTTGAAACAAGGAAGATTTTGTTACCACCCTTGCACATCAAGCTGGGTCTGATGAAGAACTTTGTCAAGGCCATGGACAAAAGTAACGAGCGATTTCATCAGGACATTGCAACAATGGAGAAACGCTATCAGGGCAAATGGAGCCAAACAAATATTATCATGTAAAGCAACCATAAACACATGAAAAGACCTAGGTTTACAATTTATGATTAAACGTCTATTATGTACACAATATACATAGACGTAAAATGTAAAAACTTAAATGTCTTCTAAACAGTATCCAATCAGTTGTTTTAATTGTCATATTTGAATTCAGCACATCACAATCCCTAATAAATAGCATATTTTATCTCTGAAGCAAACGACTTCTAAAAAACTGTAGACCAATAATTATTGAACAGCCTTTATTGAAACCGCTATTCTGATATTCTGCAACATCTGTAGTAGTCTTCAACAAATGCTGCACGACTTAAGTATTGCCTATATTGCATTGTGTTTGATGGAATCAAAGGCTTTCTGGAAATCGATGAAACAATTTTGGCTCAGTTTGTGCTTTCAGCCTTTCGAGGCGGACCATCTTCAGCACCTTCCAAATATGGCTCACTAGTGTTATCATCTTGTAGTTACTACATTTGGTTGGGTCTCCTTTCTTGGGTATTGTTATTGTTACTGTTGCAGAGCACATCCACTCATCTGGCATTCACCACTCATGCCATACTTGGTTCCTCAGGTTGTGAATTTGGCAAGTACTTTTCCCCCAGTTTGGACCATTTCCTCAGTGATATCATCAGTCTAGCATTCTTTTTCCTTTTCAGCCATTTTATTGCTGTCTCTACTTCATACATAATATTGTTGTCCGCATCATCTGTAGGCAGTGGAGCCATACATTCAAGTTCTGCTACTATTTCATTGCTGTTTCCACTGTCTTCGTATAGATTACTACAGTACTCAGTCCATCATTTTTTTTTGGGGGGTGGGTGCGTGGTCTCCTCCCTACCTTGCAGCATCTTTGTCTGACAGCCACTTCCATGGGCTGCCACTTTCTGTTTATACACTTGATCAGCCAATATGCTTCCTTACATTTGTATTCACCAGTGTAATGTTCAATGTCCTGACATTGACTCTGCTGCCATGTTTCATTATCCTGTCTGGATTTCCTGACTTCATTACAGAACCAAGATTCAGCTGTCTGATTTGATTCGTGCCACCTTTGCTTCATCTGCCTCTTTTTTTGCCATTTCTAATGTCTTAACCAAGATCCACAGCTTATGATGCTTGTTAGCTCAAGGTACAGATGATTTCATTGCTTCAAGTATTACTACCCTTAGCCTAAGTACTCTCTGGTCAGTATCTTCAGATTTAATGGAGTTGGAGCCATGGAGACCATGCCTCAGACTTTCCACATATGCTTCACATATTTCACTTCAGTTTTGTGTCTCAATGTCCAGCTTTGTATCATGTGTCTGTTCCTGTGTTTGTTTAGTCTTAGCTTCAGTTTGCAGATTACTATGCTATGATCTGAACAAATGTCTGATCCCTGATATGTCTGACAGTTGATTACGGATGTTCTTCAGCACCTATCCATCAACACCAGGTCAGTCATATTTGTGAGCTTCCTATCAGAGACCGTCCACTGCCACTTTCTGCAATCCTTTTGTTGGAAACTCGCATTGCAGATTAGCACAGTGTTTAATGCAAATTTCAGCAGGCATTCTTTGTGCTTATTCTGTTCACCGTATAAATATCTACCCATCATGTGTTTCCAACCTTAACATTCCAATGCTCCAGAGTAATCTTTTCGTCCTTCTTTGGCAACTGACCTAAGACTTTTAAAGCGACTGATATAAATCTTCGATAACATCTTTTGCACTGTCTTTATTTGGTGTATAGACTTGCATCACGGCAGTATTGAGGGGTGTTCCTAGTAACCAGACTGTAATAATGCATGCATTCATCGGATTGTAACCAAGTAGTGCTCGCTGGCTCGCTAGCTGAAAAAATCATCTGACATGTTCTTTGTCTTCGCTGGACCAAATCACTTCTCCCATGTGGATTTATTCAGCATTTGTCCAGCGCATTTCTGCCTTTCCCAGAATGTCATTTGTATTGTGGTATTTCACTCTGTAGCAGCTTCAGCTTTCGTGGACTCCACAGAATTTGAACATTCCAGGTGCGAGTTGTCTTGTGTCATGCTGCAACCTTAAGAGTACTCATTTCTGTCATCATTGTCATTCCGATAACCAGCTTTTGGACCCAGCCCTGGATCCTCAGTTGGGTACACTGACCTTGTCTGTCCAGGCGACATCTGAGCTGGCATTTTGTGTGTCTGTCATTGTGTGTTCAGTTTCTGTCATCTTTTGTTGTACATGTGGTGGTATTTGCACCCCACTGTTCAGTCCTCCTTTCTTCCGTCTTGGGACTGGCACAAGTTTCCACTAGATTGCATACCCAGCAGTGGAATTAATGAATTATGATGTCTTGTTGGTCTTGAATGAAAATGGCACTGCTCAGACATCAAGTATGATCTCCACATGGCTATTTTGGGAATCTTGTTATTGATGCTTCTTCTGAATGGAAAGCCATATAGATATTGGGTTTTCACTAAGATTTCTTATGATGTCTACTTTGTCCTAAATGAAAATGGTACCATCCTCACATCCAATATGACCACCATGACCGCCATCTTGTAAGGCTTGTTATAGCTACTCCTCCAGAAGAAAAAGTTTTTTTCAGAAGACTTCTTATGATGGCAAGTTGGTTCAAAATAAAAATGGTGCCAATCTGACAACCATTATGGTTGTCACTGTGGCCATCTTAAAAATCGTTTGATTGCTACCTCTCCTAGATGGGTAGTCATATTGGAATTTAGTTTTAAACAAAAGACTTCATGTGATGTCTAGTTGGTCCTAAATGAAATAGGTGACGAAGGGGGAGAGGCAGTTTAGCCACTGTCCTGTCAATCTGTGACCTGTAGGTTTTGAGAATGGCCATTTAATACTGACAGCTGCAGGCTCAAAGAGACAATTACATTTTCTAAAGTCATTTTTAAAATAATTCTGTTGGAGCCAATTTATTTCTGCAGGGCCAGTTAATTTCCATGTGAGTAGGCCCTTCTGGGCAATGGACAAATCTTCGTTAAGTTGACCTCTGGGTGCCTATCTATGGCCACCACAGCAGCTAATTTGAAAATCTTGTTATTGCTAACAAATATCAGAGATGGCTTCAGCACTTAGCTGTTAAAAAAAAGAAATGGTCTTATATTGAAATCCTGGTATTTCTTTTCAGACAGTAGAGCGTCAGTCCCTTTGATGGACTCTTGTTTACAGACCAAGGTCACATTAAAGTTAGAATCCAGCCTTCAAACTTGACATTAATAAGTTCAATAAATCAGCCTCCAAACTTGTATTAGTATGTTGGATGGTTAGAGGTCTGATTACAGATGTTCATAAAACTTTGCAATTACTGCAGACAGCTTTGTCTGTCACATGGGTACACATATCAATAATTGTTTAGATACTTACCAGTATCACAGCTCATGAGTTACAATCAGTTGAAGTGGCCTTTCAGCAATCTGTATAGCACATTTCTGTTTCAAATCCAATGTTTGACAGTGTAAATTCACATGGAATAGCACAACTCTATATTCTGTCACCATTTAGAATTACTGTGCAAACATTGGCAGATAACAGCTGTTCCATCAATATTGAGGAACCAATCAGACGTGATGTTGCTCATTCAAAATGGTTGTTCATGTGACTTGAGCATCTGTGAAATGGGCATATGACTGCCATGAGCTGAAAATCGTGTCATGTGACAGTTATCACGGTTCAACAGTGTGTCACATTACAAAATGAGCAGTGTTCTGAGCAGTTTGGGTTACAATGTTAAATCAATGTGTCCATTTTTTACTTGATTGCTTGTATGAACCATTATTATTGTCACAGTATGCAGCCATTTCAAGTGAATGAAGTTGCATCTGATGGGTTCCTTGATAATAATGGAACAGCCAATGTAGCCTGGTCATTCAAAATTGTGACAGGAAGTAAGGTTGTGTTATTCAACGTGGATTTACAAGTTATCAAACATCGAATTTGATACAGAAATATGCTATAGAGATTACCGAAAGGATTCTTCAACCGACAGTCGCTCAAAAGCCATGAGAAGTATATGTAATTGATGAGAAATGATCAATATGTGCACTCGTGTAATGCATACAAACTTTGCAATAATTGCAGAATTGAATGAATATCAATATAGGTTTGGTAACTGATTTATTGGACTAGATAAGTTAAACACTATATGACTCCTAACGTCTTGTACCAGATTTCAAAGGTTTTGCACATCAGATAATCAAAATATAGGCTGAAATTTAATTATCAAAGGACTGTGCCATGTTGAATCTATTCAGGTGCTTCTAGATGAACTGAATGAACTCCTTTTATCTGCAGGTGCCATTATGCCTGCAAATCTCACTGATGATAACGGTTAGGGTATGCACACATTCATACGAGTTGGTGTTCCTCAGATTACTTCTACAGTTTTGTATGTATTAAACAATTTTGGAAAACAATGTGGAATTCTATACTTTTGTAAGTGGTAAATCGTTTAATATAATGCTTATTTTATGCAAAATCAGAAAAGAATGTTCCACAGTTCATAGTGAAGATCAATATACTCTTTTTTAATTCTATGTTTCTGAGAGAATTTTATTTCTTTTATCAACGTGAGTAGACTTATGACTTGTGATGTTGAATTGCATTCTACAAAACTAATCAACTGATTAGTCCAGGACAGAATGTTTCATTTGTTTAATTTGTATTGTCATCCTTCAAAGCATTGAATAACTTCTGGGATGGTCTTTTGTCCACAAGTGTCTTATCACTACACCTACTATAAACTACTTAGAGGATTGCCATGAAACGTAACACATACATTCATCAAATGGTCAACTTGGTCCTAAATGAAAATGGTGCACATGGATTGTCATAAAAACATGGGGTTTTCACTAAAAGACTTCTTATGATGTCTAGTTAGTCCTCAGTGAAAATGGTGCCAGTCTGGCATCCAGTATGGCCGCCACTCTATCCATCTTGAAAATCTTGCTATCACCATTACTCATACATGAATGGTTTTATCAACATGGTGTTTTCACTAAAAGACTTCTTATAATGTCTACTCGTTCCTAAGTGAAAATTGTGCCAGTCTAACATCCAGTATGGGCACCAGAATGGCGATCTTGAAAATCTTGTTATCACCACTACTAATGCATGGATGGTCATCTCAACATGGGGTTTTCACCAAAATACTTCTTATGATGTCTTGCTGGTCCAAAATAAAAATGGTAATGATCTGTCATCCAATATGGCTGTTATGGCAGTTATCTTAAAAATCTAGTTATCACAACTCCACGCGAACAGAAAGTCATATTAACATGGGATTTTCACCAAAAATCTTTTTATGGTGTCCAGTTGGTCTTAAATGAAAATGGTCCTAATCTGAGAGCTAATATGCCACTACAGTGTCCATCTTGAAAATCTTGCTTTCACTACTCTTCCTGAATTGATGGTTTTATCAACATGAGGTTTTCACTAACTGACTTCTTATGATGTCTAATTGGTCCTTAATGAAAATAGTGCTGATCTGACCTCCAATATGGCCAACTCAGCAGCCATCTTGAAAGTCATGTTATTGCTACTCCTCCTTAAGAGAAAGTCAAATTGAAATGGGGTTTCACCAAAAGACTTTGTATGATGTCTACTTGGTCCTACATCAAAATGATGCCGATGTGACTGCCACAGTGGCCATCTTAAAAATTTAGCTATCACTAATCTTTAATGGAAAGTCATATTGACATTGTGTTTTAATCAGAACACTTCTTATAATGTCTAGTTAGTCCTAAATGAAAATGGTGCAAATCTGATGTCTAATATGGCTGACACAGTGGCCAGCTTGAAAATCGTATCACTACTTCTCCGGAATGAATCCTCATATCCGCATGGGGTTTTTACTAAAAGACTTCTGATCGTGTTTTGTTGGCCCTAAATTAAATTGTGCCGATCTGACCTCCAATATGTATCCATTTTTAAAAATCTTGTATTTGCTAGAAAGTCATTTTTACATCGGGTTTTCATCATAAGAGTTCTTATGGTGTTGAGTTGGTCCTTAATAAAAATGAATAACCCCTAATATGGTTATTTTGAGAATATTGTTATCTCTACTCCTCCGAAATGGATGTTTATATATACATGGGGTTTTCTCCAATTGACTTATTATGATACCTGATTTGGTCCTAAATGAAAATGGTACCATTAATGCATACAATATGGCTGCCACGATGACTGTCTTAAAAATCTTGTTGTCACTACTCCCCTTTAATGGATGCTCATTACGACATGTGTTTTTCACCAAAAGACATAATGATGTCTACTTTGTCCTAAGTGAAAATGGTGCCAAGCAGACATCCAATCATGCACCATAGTAGCTAATTTGAAAATTCTTTTATCGTTGAAGAATATCAGAGATGGTTTCAACACTCAACAGTTAAAAGGAAGAAATGATATTATCTTGAATTCCTGGAAATTCTTTTTTCACCCAGGAGAGTGTCAGTGCCTTAGAGGACCTCTTGTTTACTTTTACTGATCGTAGGTATATTGAATACGTGGAAAAATTTGATCATTTTTTACTATGTTTGTAACTGAAAAGGAATTGAAAAAAATGAACTTATATCCAACAGTTTGTAATAGATATTGACTTTTTTCACTGAAACATTCATTAAATTCACTAATATTGGCTGTAAATAATATTAATTTTCACTCTTAATTAGTGTCCAGAATTGTGAAATAGATACCTATTCTCCATGGTCAGATGCAGGTGTGTCGATTATCGTAAGTACTTGTTAGCTAGGCAGAAACCAGTAGAAACCAGTCAAATGAGTTGTTATTCTTTGATAGTGAGATGAAGTTGTTTCTGCAGCTAGTTTCAGATTTCTACATTTCATCCTATATGATATGCATATGGTACAGAATTTGATGTCATAAAATAAGTGTCACATCCCAGATAAGAGTTTTGTTTGGACTATTTAAATTTTCATGTCTTTTGTTACATCCATGAAATTATTTTTCTTTCTCATTTGATGATTTTGGGACCACTCACGTTCTCGGTACGTCACCTAATACAGTTATCGTAAGATGGGTCTTTTTTCCCCATTTCTATTGTTCTTGCAGATATGTCATTACTATTCATATTGGGTTTTTTAGAAGAAATGTGATGCCAAACCAGTTAGAGTTTATCATTCAATTGATGGGGGACAATGGGGTATATTGCTGTTATCCAGTATGCCATTAAAATGATGTTTGTTCTCCTATTGATTGCATGTGACAACTCTCTTCTTCGTTTCCCAGAAAGAATTACTGCTTTGAAATCATCCTCGATCCAGTATTGAAAATGTTATTTAAACTTGAAGTCTTCCAAGTAAATATAACTTGATCACCAAATTATAACTATTTATATTATTTTCTATCATTATGGAGCAAATAGTCCATACACAAATGATTGTTTACATAGATACTACAGTGGTGAGAAAGTAAGCATACTTTGCTTTCATCTGCCAATCAGTACAAATGCATGTGCTTTGGATGACACAAGTCTATTATGAATGGGTAGCATATAGATGTTGTAAAATAAATGTTGTTTTATAGACAATGTCAGCAAAATTTCCAGTTGCTGCCAATATGAGAATCTGAGATGTAACATTCTGACACCAAATCCAATTTTTACAACTCCAATAACTTTTTTTTTAAAATTGCCATATGGTCACAGCAACATTGGGTTTTCACTAAAAGACTTCTTGTGATATCTAGTTGGTCTTGAATGAAAATTATCACATCAACATGGATATTTCAGTAAAACTCGTATTGTTATATGTAGTTGAGCCTTGTTTGAAAATGGTGCTGATCTGATCTTATGAAAATCTGTATATTTTAGTTAATAGACGATTTTGTCTTTTTTCAGAGATGATAATTTAAGTTGCCTCTGATTTCGCATATTCTTTTCTTTTTCAGATGGTCCAGGAAACAGTGTTAATCTGGGATCCATTTCTTCGATCTTAGAAGTCCACCTTCATCATAAAGCACCCAACATTACATGCAGTGCCACATGTAATCCCTCTTGTGACTATTTCTGGTTAAAAGATGGAACTTTCTACAGCAGTGGTACCACTTTATCAGTTGGGATGGTAGAGAAGAATACAAGTGGAAACTACATTTGCAAATCTTATAACAATTTTTTAAATTTAAATCGGTCATCCTCAGTATCTGTCAACATAACTGTATTGTGTAAGTAATAAAAAAAATATTTTTTGTGCTTGACCCGAAAATATCAAATTGACTGAAAAATTTAGTTTAGTTCCTAAAAAAAGCACTTTGGAGTGTTAATAAAGACAGGAGAGAAAATTGTGTCATATTACCTGTTTATTTAAACCAATATAGTAAAGAATTTAGACTTTGTCTTAAAGAAAAGATGCCATACAAATGTTGTGCATCATTGTCATACATATGGTTGATTGTTTTTGACACTATTTTTTTTAACAGAAATTAACATGAATCTTGCAATCACACTTCCTAGAATAGACCCTGTATGTATTCTCTGTTATATTTACATTTATGAAATATTTATAAAAAAAATATATTTCATGTTCACTATTTCGAGACTTATCTCTGGAATATTTGTGCTCAGCTCTGCACATAATAATAATAATAATAATAATAATAATAATAATAATAATAATAATAATAATAATAATAATAATAATAATAACAATCATTATAATAATAATAATAATAATAATAATAATAATAATAATAATAATAATAATAATATTTTATTTAAAGAGTGTTACACAATTATCTATTCTAGATTGAGGTCCGACAAGATGCAAGCAAAAGATTAGTAACACAAACAATACTCTACTTTATAAATGTGCAAGTAAAAACACAAACAGCTAGAAAGAATATAAGAAGACAAAACCATGTTATTATACGTATATGGAATGTCTGTATTTATGTTGTCGCAAACTCTCCGGAACCTGGCTGTTAATGGTAAAGAGTTCCAGGTCATGGCATTAAATTACTGAAAACAATTTGGGAAAAATTCTATGCATACTTTTGAAATTTGAATGTATTATATAGGACTCTGGCTTAAGGTTCCCAATAAAAACTAGCTCATACCTTTAACTTCAGTAAGATTCAAGGCATTTTATTTCTTGCAAGGAATGCTTTTAAATTAGATGGCCATTTTGGTGATTAAATATGTCAACAGTATGTTTAAAATGCAAGAAGATTATTCCTACTAAATTTCCATCATTTTCAGTAACTTTTGGATTCTTCAGGCTTAAGGTTTCTTGAGCTAAAAAAAATACAAGTCAATGCTGATAATATAAGAAAGTTCTGGTCCTTGCAATCCTGCCCTTATCCACATACGGATGTGCTTTTGCTGCATATATCATAAAACTGCACGCTACCACGTTATGTGTACATTATCCTTGCTGTTCATTAGATTTGATTATGTTAAATGCTTTGAGATACTCAGTTTTGTGATGTGGATTGAATGTTTATGAAATTTCTCTCTAATACTCTGCTAATGCAAGGGATACCCAAATTTATCTTATTCTTCTTTCTTAATGTACCCTCATCACCATCTTCGATTTTATCTTCCTGCTCATTCATTGACTTTGTCTGTATGAATGGCAGAAATAAATGACATCACATGACACTAATTTCTCTTCAGGCTTTACACAAACTTTCTTTTTTTCAAGAAAGTTACTATATTTAGCAATATGGTGAATGTAATGTATATTGGTTTAATACTTCCATGGATACGCCTGCTCTTCTTGTTCACATTTGTTAAATAAGTTTACAAGCTTGCTCTGGATGTGGGAGCCTTATTAACTCAGTTGGTAGTGCATTGGACTCAAAATTCAAGGGTTGTGGGTTTGATACCAGTTCAGGACAGCCTGGGTTGGCTGTCTTGGTGTGTCCTTGAGAAAGGCACTTAGCTCCCATTTCCTCAGCATGACATAGCCAATAATATTTTAAAAGTGCCAGTAAAAACCAAACCAAACATTGCCCTGCATGCATCAGGTGGGATTCTGGTTTTCTTAAAGTATGTGTCTATAAGTAAGTTCCAACTTTAGAAAATGACATACACTAAATAGTATTTCAAAGGAATTGAAAGTTTAAAGAGTGTTTAGATTTTAGTTGCTCATGAGTAAAAAAAATATGAAACATTTCCAGTAGTTTCTCCTCCAGCCTGTCTCCATAAAATTATAAGATCCACACAGATTTTGATTCCTTATTATCATACTGTATTAATGCAATACTTTTTTAAGGTGTACAAATAAATACTGTTAATGTAAAGTTAATTATAAATAAGACAATATAACTTTTTTATTTGTCTGAAGTTTGACAAATTTGTGAATGGGGTACTAAATGTATTAAAATTGTCTCCAGGATGATCACACATGTCGATTTTTCCACAGTTGTAGATTTATCACTGAGGTAGTGGATTTGTGGGTTTTTTTTCATTTAGTGAATTTCTTAAAAGTATTGGATTTCGTCTGTGTTGCCCATCAGTGACCATGATAAATTTTAACCTGAATCAAGTTACAGTATTGATGTAATGCTGATGAATGTAAATAATATCAAGCGGTGTTTAGTTATTGGGCTTTTTTCACAAGTGAGCCTAGTTATTGTTACTTGAAGCAAAAACTCTCTCTCCAGGTAATTCAGCCTCTCTTACACTACTGTAATATGCATGCAAATTGTATGGCTGGCTGTAATGAATGTCATCAAATGAATGTTGCTGTTGTTTTTGTTTTGTTGTGCTTTTTGTTTAGAAACTTGGACATGAAATCTTTGTGGTGCTAAAACTCTGCATTAGGATTTCACGAACATGTCAATATAAGGTGTTGTTTGAGAACGAGTGCTCTGTCATTTAAACTATGAAATGATTTGTTGTAAACCTCAAGCTTAACAGGAGCAGGCCTGTGTGAGGATTGAACAGGCAAAGAAATTGGGAGAAGCGGGATCTTTGTAAAGATAATTGATGTCAATGTTGAGGATGACAAGATTGACGAAAAAATCGCTTACAGACCCTAATTCTAATATTAAGGTTTGAACCTGTTCATCATCCAGATCATGACAGTGGTTTGCAGCCTGTTCAGTTAGAGCCAAAATTAATGTTTAACAGTGGAATCATGATAAACTGCACTGTAACATAAATGTCAGAGAAAGGTATGGCCCACAATTAAAACATATATAGGTGCTGTTGAATTAGGAACCTTGAGAAAAACTTGTCAAGCAGTGAAAACAAAATCCAAGATGGTGAGTCAGGCTCAACCAATAAGACTACACTACAGCCAAAACATAAGGAGAGCAGTGAGTTCAAGAAGGGAGCTGAATTTGAACATTCTCAGATCTTGGTATGAATTGAATTTTGACATACTGTCATTTTTTTAATATCAGTAATACAATATCTATTATTATTACTTTGTTTTCACTTTCCTTGGCACTCCAATCCAAGGTAAATTTCTCTTCCAGTTAGTAATTAGACACTCCTAGAACAAAAAATATAATTAGTCCCAGTCCAATACTTTAGTCACTTCCATCATTCAGAATGTTATTCATCTTTTCCTAGGACTTTATGCGGTATAACGTGTTTATGGGTGTTGAAGATTTTTGCTATTTCAAGTGTCCATAGTCATCATTTTATTCAGTTATAACCATTTCTTTGTTGCAGTCGACCTTGTTTCCCCAGTCCTTCATTTTATTAACATTTATCAATGTTTCTGCTTGTCATTTTATTGTGTTTTTTCACATACTACTTAAAATGTGTTTCCATTACTTTTATCCCTCTTGTGTCGGAGAGAGAAAGGAATGGATAGTCATGCCTCCTCCTGTCAGCAACGACAAAATGACAAACTATCAATCCTAGTGGAATTTATATTTTTGCTGATCCTTTTTCAGCAGCCTTCTTCATCCTTTGTAAAGAAGAAGTCTTTGTAAGTGGCCACCTTGCAGAGACTTTTATAGACTGTTGACAAGGCAGAGATACACTCGATGTTGATGACACTTTTGTTGAAGCTTCTCCAACTCCATAGGGATGCCAACACAGTCGATACTTTAAAGGTCTTGCTTGATCACAGCAAGGATTTTTTAGGGTGGCTTCACTGGATGCATAGTCCATATGTGGCACCTTAACCCCTTCCTTGGCCTCCCAATATCTCAGGAATCAGGATTCACTGGTTGTTTGTCATGGTTTCAGACCCAGCTAAAATGGTTAGGAAGCATCCCCAGTAAGAAAAGTATCTGAATCCCCTGCCTAAACAAGTTCCAGTATAAGTATCAGATCCCCTGAAAAAATTCTTTCTCACCCTTCATTCGCAAAACAGGGTTGCCAAAAGGGCCAGGGCAGGAATCCTAAAAATCGAGGGAGTTGACTCAAGGGGTAGTCATTTCCTCTCCTGCCATGTCCCCCTCTTCCTGACATCACACAGTAGGTGCCAGACTAGAATGTTTAGCTCTACCGGTCGTAGACAAGCAAATTGTTCACCATACTTAATATTATTATTAATAGTATACACTATGAAATTTGTCACAAGCTTCAGTAGGAGATAAAACAGGTGATATTTTAGTGTGATGAAGAAATTAGAGAGGGGATATATAAGCAGATAATAGTACAGAGGAAAAATTGTTCAGAAAGGAAAAACTTGTATAGTTTTAGTGGAGAATGGCTAGAATATTGTTAAGAAGCAGTAAGCACAGTCATTAATCTATCTTTTTTGTTGAATGATGTCACTAGCAGACATTTACGACACATGAATACTCATTGCACAATGCAAGAAAAATATAACTTTCTCTTATATATATATATATATATATATATATATATATATACATATTGCCTCCATCTATCCTATCAAAGCATTAATATGGGATGAATATAAGTTTATTTTAGCTGTCACTGACTCCTACGTTTGCATCTGATGCTTGTTTATGTCAGTACATCATTAAACCTAAACTCATATGTATGTAGTATGTATGTTGACAATGTAAAGAGCGTATTTCCTCCTTCTAATGAGTTATTATGATTTTGAAATGTTCATACTATATATATATATATATATGAAAAAAATTTCAGATGGTGCTAAAATAGTGAACATGTCAGCCCAGGATAGTAAAATAGTCAATGAAAACTCATCAGCCAGCTTCCACTGCCATGTTGATAGTAACCCACTTCCCAACATTACGTGGAGGAGAGAGGACAATAACACTGTGCTAATAACCGAGTCTGGAGTTGTTGAAAGTCAGTTTACGATAATGTCTGCTCAATGTCTGGATATGGGCAACTATTCTTGCACTGCAGACAATGGAATCCGGACACCAGCTAATGAGACATTGCAGTTTTTTGTGAGATGTAAGTAGCACTGTTCCCATTCATCCAAAAATGTACATGAATCACGCATTAACAGCACTAGGTATGTACAAAACATCGCCTTGATGCATGCAGTTCATTTACAGAAACTGAAGCCTTGAATATGCAGTAAATTAGGTCTAAAACTGTATTTGCATCTGGGTATCAGTATTACTCAATTTCTACTGATTTCTCAGTTATATCAAATAAAAACCTGAACAGGCACACTGTGTGCAATTTTTATGACACACAAGTGGCTCCAGAGACTGGCTTCATTGTCTCCACAGTGCTAATATGCTTTGATTGCACAATTCCAGTCACCACAGAAAAATAGAGGTAAACAAATTCTGACGTGGCTTATGGTATTCCTGATTCCTGACTTGCAAATTAATGAAGGCCATGATATTCCTTGGTTTTTTTATATAAAATAATAAGACTAAGCTCATTTTGAGATTGTATGATTGAGATCTTTTTAGTCTACAGGTGAGTAATATTGTTTTATACAAATGTTATTCATTACATCAGTGCTATTGGAGATCTGGAATTCTGTCTGAAAGCATCAAAGCATCATATATTTTTGTAAAAATGATTTCCAAAAATTACAAGGCATGACAAAGTTATTTTGGCCGAAAATGTTAGTGTCTGATAATACAGAATGTCCAAAACATACATAAAATATGGGTACAGTAAACCCTTGTTTACTCTTAGAGAAATGCTTGGTATTCAAAGTATATATGCAGATACAGAAGACATATTTTGTTTTGACTTGTATGTTTATGAAACAAACTTTGATGACCACATCATGCAAGCATCTAGGCCATCAAGATTATGTTTTATATAGGTTGGTAGAACTTGAGCAATCAGCATAAAATAAATCAAGATTAAACTATGGATACAGAAGAAATATGTTGTTTTCCCACACCAAATTTGGCTAACCTTTTGCACATAAGATTCTCACGTGAGATATAACTCGTGTTAGTCTCATGTGCATTTTAACATGCAAATTAGGTAGAACTCAAATGAGCAATAGAATCTAACAAAATCTGAAAATCACATGAGCAAGATTTTGCTCGCGTGAGCAAGCATTTCCTCACATGAGCAAGACCTTGCTCACGTGAGCAAGTCTGCTCATGTGAAAATCACATGAGCAGGAATGGTTAATGTAAGCAAGATTTTGCTCATATGAGCACGATTTTGCTCACATGAGCAAGATTTTGCTCACGTGAGCAATAGGAAAAAAAATTCTAGGATTTGATTTGAATTTGATAAATATTTTTGACAAGAATGAAAAAGAACCAAGTTCCTATAATTAAACTTATTTAGCAGCAATAAAGAGATTTTCAAAGTGATATTAAAATCTAGTTAAGATGAGCATATTCAAGTTCAATTGTGCATGTTTTTGTGAGGTTTCTCACATGAGAAAAAAGACAACCCGTATATAAATATGTGATAATAATGATTTTCAATTATTATAATTATTATATCGCATTCATTATGTAACAATAAATGCTCGCAGCACAAATGGGCAGGTGTAAAACTCATTCACTCATCAAACAAATTAGTGTGATAATTGTGAAAGCAATGGTCTTGATGCACATGAAACCAGCTAGGTGTACTACATCCAATCACTGATTTTATTACTGATGATAACAAAAGGTATAGGGTCTCAGGATAGCATTGACCAATCAGAAAAGGTTGCTTTTATTGACTTATACCAAACAAGGTTTTAATATTTATATTGTTGTTAATAAACATTCAGTGCATTATGCACTGACAATTGTAAACATGTAAAAGTATTTGCAAGGTGTGCAGCTGCCACCGAAATGGCAAAAATTAGATGACAAGGGAGCACGATCACATATATGATGAACATAAGAGACTAGGAAAGTACCAGAAATGTTGGGAAAGTGAACACTAATGGCTAAAGTGTGACACAGGAGAGACTGTGTTGTTGGTGAAATACAGTTATTGTTTTGAGTTGATGTTAATGAACAATAAATGTTGAATTAGAAACTGAACTGGCTTCTGTTTGATGTTAACAAGATCAGTGAAATTTAGACAGGATCAATGAAAATATTATTCTTGTGATCCTGTGGGTTAGTAAAAACAAATCCTAATTTTGAGCCATGTATCTTGTTTTACGTATGCAAACTTTCTAGAACTCATTACACATACTCCAGCTTGTTTTGCTGTTAATCATACAATTTCACTGGGGGCCCCTAAAATCTGAAAAAATCAAAGGAAACGACGTGGGAAGGAATGAATACAAATTCATAATTGTTTGAAACAATATTTATCATAATTGCTTAAAACTGTATATGTCAAAGTTACACATTATTTTGTACACTTGTGCAATATATCAGTAGTTTCTATCACAACATTTAAAAGTTTGTTAAAATGAATATGTGGTAAACAGAAAGGCAAACTCTTCAGTCAAAGGAATCTCTCACAGCCGCTTTCTTGAATATGTAGGAAATCTTCACTTTTTCTGCATGGGTTAAGACTTTTTACTTCACTTATATAGAAATCCATTTGGGGAGGGGGGGATGTTGCCAGATGGTTTCCCCTCCCCATCTATTAAATTCGTACGCTATTAGGTGAAAAACAAGACTGTTAGCCATTTGAATTACACTGAACCACTTCTTCTAAGCAAATCCTCTCAGAATAAAATCCTAAATCCTTCCCTGCTTCTTGTACGATTCAAGTACTATCCACTGAAATAGATTACATGCAGCAACATGTACTATGTAACCTGGACAACAAATGTGACTATTTACCTGTTTGGGAAAGGCATGTTTTTAAATTCAAAAATCACTTCACAAGTCTTAGAAACATCTGAAAGTGTTATTATTGACCATCCAGTTTGAAAGCTGCAACATCATATCTGTCAAACGTTTGGTACTTTATGTCTTTAAACAAAAACCAAAACAAACCGCAATATGAAATTACTTTACACCTTAAAACCTCTGAAATAGATCCACTGCCATATTTATTGAAAAATTAAAAGTATAAAAATTAGAAGCATACCCACATGTATATGATTTCTGAACTTGCCTCAGTTAAAGTTCAAACTTCACTGCATGAAGACAATTTTTGATGTTGTTGTTGCTGTGGGTTTAACGCCATTTTTGTAGAGTTTTATCTGGTGGAGGAAGAACCCGGGAAAACCCCGGGAGGAAACACTGACTCACGGGAAGCTACTGGCAAGCTTTCTCACATAACCACATTGGCCGAGCTCGAGACTCAAACCCACGCGGACAGAGGTGAATGGCAGCGATCGGTAAGGGCGAGCGCCTTAGACCACTCGGCCACCCGGGGTCCCGAAGACAATTGTAGAATTTGATATGCTAGAAGAAAACAGTCCCTAACCAAAATGGAAATTCGATTAACAAGCTTGCATGTAATTTATCGTCAATTGTCCTAACTTCGTTAATATCCTTGATTCGTGTGCCATGTTTCTCGTGACCTCACACGCTTGTTTTGAGATCCTGACGTAATCAACTGGGTCACTAGCATTCGTTCACAGTGACGTAAGGGCTGATTAAGACATATTTGAATACTGAATACAAATCAAATTGACAAAACACAATGAAAATGGCAAATTATACTCATGCCATACACTTTGTGGCCCTGGCTTGAGTGTTAGCCGTTCAAGCAAGAGCCACTGTTCACATGATGGTTTTCTTTTCCTTTTGATTAGCGGGAAACCCACGACAGAGATTTTTTAGACGGCAAAGGCAATGTAAAAATTTGGTAATTATAACATGCACTTCTTATATCGTGTTAGAAAAAATAAATCCAATGAAAAACTATATGCTATGAAATTTTTCATTGAAATATTTTAAAATAAGGCAAAAAAAATAAAATATGTGTGTTTCCTATTGCATTGGTTTTAAAATTAGGGTAGGCAGGTATTTTTTTATTTTTTTTTATAAATCAAATAACATTTCAAGCCCTTCAAAGTACTAGACCGGCTCAATTAGATGCACAAATCAATTTCAGCAATGTGATTTGTATTTATAATAAGAATTTTTTTCTTTAAACATTATGTAAAAAACAAATAAAATTTCAAGGGCTTCAAAGTACTGGGCAAAACCGGCTCAGTTAGATGCACAAATTAATTTCGGCAATTCGATTTTCTTTTAATAAAAAAAATTGGGGGGGCAGGGAAGTGCTAGGGTCGGCAACGTGAAACAGAGAAAGTCGGCCGACCGGAATCAGATTTTTCTTTTTTTTTTTTTTGGGCCTAAGGGAAAAAAATCTTTATTATGAAATACCATGAACAAAAAATCTTTTAAAATTTTACAGTATCATTAAATATAATAAATTTATCAGATAGCTTGAGAAAAAAATCAAAAATTAAAAAATGCATCATATTTTTTTTCTTTTATATTTTTGCCATCATTATTTATAAGTGTTTTATTGCAGTCGATATGCGTTTGAAAGAAATTATTTGGATTGCATATGGAAATATTAATAATACAAGGACATCATGCACGATCGATTTCTAGAGTAAACATTGACCTAATTGTCACATTCCAAACTTACGTCACGTGGCCTTTATTTCAGGGGCACGAACCACAGATGTACTTCCGGATATATACACATTTAGACACGCTCGAAAAAACGGTAGCTCGCAAAGAATTTGGAGAGTTTAAGAATATATTAAGCAGATAAAATTAACGTTGAGGGCACGAACCATGGTAGATCAAGGATACTAATCTCATCACACTATTCTCGATAACTGACAACATTGCATCTATAACTGCAGTTTGACAGGCGCAGCAGTAAATAATAATGATCTGATAAATTATAGTCTCAATGATTGTTAGCAGAAAATATTATCTTATTTTGACGTATTAAATCGCGGGGGCAAAGCTGCGAAAGCGGCAGCCAAACTGATGTACCCGTAAATGGTCTTGATTTTACTCACCAAAATGATAATTCCATGATTTTAAATTATTTCCTGGTTTCCATGATCAGTTGCTGCATATGTATTGGTATTGCTTGCAATAAAATTTCAGAATTTATGAGCTAAAGTTCAAATTAATTTTAAAATGGCGCCTGTTTGAAAGCGAGGCTACCGTGGTAGTTGTGTGTTATAGTGCCTTCAAAAGATTATATGCGTATTTTGCGATCAGTAAACCAGTCTCCAGACAAGGGAAATAACCGGCGTTATTTTCTCGATACCGGATTAGGTCTCAGTCACGGAAAACCACATTTAATCTTATGAGATTTTATTTTATTATTTGATTTGGTTTTTGAAAGCAAAATTCTTGAAGCATAATTCTTTTTAGAATGCTAAAAGAATGGGATGGATCTCTAACTTACATAAGAAAAACCAACTTAGGTCAAATCTAAAATGTGTCTGATCAGAATCGAAGTCCAAATTTCTCACGTGATAACTCACGTGTGAAATTAGAACTCTGCCTTTTTTTCAAACATAGTCAGATGTAAGGGGAAAGAATGATTTATATGTCTAACATTCTCATGTGAACATTAAAATTCTCACGTGAGCAAACTCTGCGCATGAGAAAATTTGGTTAGTGTTTCAATCGCTCACAAGATCTAACAAACTGCACATATGAGCTTGCAAAATCTGCCCAATTTACATACGTTTCTAAAAAGGTTCTCATGTGAAGCTTATGAGCAGCTCGTGTCAATTGGTGAGATTTTTCTGTACGGGTTAACTTGTATGTTTATGAATCAAACTACATTGACCACATCATGCAAACATCAAAACCATCGAGATCGTGTTATATATATAAGTTGGTAGAACTTGAGCAATCAGCATAAAATAAATCAAGACTATACAATCGTTCATCAAGTTTCATATTATTTCCCTCACAGCTACATTGAGTTAATAGTTTCCATAAATGTATGTTAAGGAATTTATGCAATGGAATTCTTTCTCATATACGTACAGAGAGAGAGACAGACAGACTCAAGTGATTAATAACAGTTATTGAACTTGCTGTAACTCCACACCAGTTATGTTCGACAGCCCCTGATACAATCTTGCGTAATGAAAACAAATTTCTGGTCAGTCAAATTTCTCAAAATAGGAGAGGAAGAGAGAAAAATTTTTACTCAGTTATATATTCCCATGACATGTAGCATGTATAAATAATAAAGAATCGTGATTAATACACATTACTTCACACTTGATGCTCATGGAAAACTATCACTCCAGGGCAGTTTATTCAGTTAATTGCCATAGATACGATTAAAAGGTAAAGGCGGTAAGAGGTACATAAGTACCATTTCAAAGATTACTTATTGAATGACAGTAGCTATATGATTTGTGCTGCTTGTCCTTCATGTTTAAGATTTAAGATTCATGTTTAAGATTTAAGATTCATGTTTAAGAACAGGGCTTGAAATTAGCAGTAGTCCGCTAGCCCGAGGCTAGTAAATTATCTGATGAACTAGTAGTTTTCATAATTTTAATAGTCCAATGGCTGGTAAAATTTCAGTTGTCACCAGCCAGTGTTTGTTTACACTGTTATATATAATTATCGTAAATCTGAATGATCTGGCAATGTCCAAGTTATCCAGAGCTAATCACAAATTTCTGAGATTCAGTTGTTCATCAAGAGGGTTAGAACAAATGAGAATTTTACAAACCATATTTCAAAACAAGGCTGTACAAATCTTGACTGGTTTTGTTAGATTTATAAGGTAAAGTTGTATGTCAAAAACTGTTAGAGTTTCCTCTGACCTTTCCTCTCCAATTTAGATACTTTGAGATTTCTGTTGGGATGCAAGGTCAGAGTGCATTGCCTATTGAAAAGTTGAAATTTGTCGAAACCACGCGGTTTTAGCATAAAGTAGCTACTTACTACTGGGCCTAGCAAACTTAAACAACCTTACATCAAGCCTTCCCAGCATGAAATTGATAGGAACATGATTTCTCAGAAATTGCAAGTATAGCATTTGTATGTATTTAGTTCATTGACAGATTAGACAAAACTACTGCGTTATTGAATTCTAACCTGGTTTTCCCTATTTGCATTACTAGTCACATGACTACCCAAATCTTGCAGCATACAACATATGCATGATATTAGAGGTCCAATAGTAACGTGACACCAACAAAGAAAACTCTTCCAATTTTGTTTACAAAAAGTTATATGAAATGAAAGTTGCATTATGATTTTAGAAACGAAATTTGCATATTTATTCTGAAAACAACCACTGGAAAGCTGTCACTGTTGCAACAACCTGGAAAAAGCCAGATTCACCACATAGAGAGCACATTTCAATGCATTAGTCACATGATCGAAACAAAACCACTAGGGTCATTAGCAAGTGGCTACTCTATGCAGACATTGCAGACTAGCTTTCCAATAGGCAATGAGCTCTGAACTCACGCACCAACATAAATGTTAGAATATCATAAATGGGGTTATTATTATTTGAATTAAAAGCTTGTCCATCAAGTGATGGTATTTTGAAAGCAGATAGTTTTCTTATTTGAAAGTAGGCATGCAAACTATATATCTATTATACTAACTCTTTTTCACTGTGATCTATTGAATGCCAATAAGATATTCCACACACAGCTGTTTCCATCCACCTTGACCAGTTACACTGATTCTGCCAAGTTATCATGTTGCACTGTGTGCTCTAGCTATCTATTACCAGAGTCATCACTGTCAGATGTTAAAATTTGCTTTCTTGAAATGTATTGTCTGTGAAATTATCTTTCATAGTGTAGAATATTGTTGCCACTTAAATATTTGTGTCATGTTTTTGTTAACTGCCATGTTGAACTGAATTGCAGGATGAGGATAAAACACTGTACTTGTTAACTGTATAAATCTGAAGTCCATTATTTAATGCATATTTTATGAGATGATCTTGCATCGGAGTGGCTAAGATTTTTGTCACTCTAGAGACTTTAATTTTGACAAACCCTTGATCAAACTTGACAAATAGGCTTATATTATCAAGATCTCAGTTGAATGAATATGAGTGAGATCTACACATATCAATTATGTGATCTTGTATTTGATTTGCTGAACTTGTCAAGACAATAGGAACTACATTTCTTGTCAGAATTTTTAAAATCAGACTTGTTAAATTGTTTTATGTTGTCAAATTGTTGGATTAGTTTCATAATGAGCAAGAGCAGCCGAGGTCAGCCTGGGTCAGCTGCTTCAGTGCTTTCTTGTGCAAGGCTCTTAGCTCCCATTTCCTTGACATGATATAGCCAATGTGTAAAAAAAATGCCATTAAAACCAACCAACCAATGAAACAGCTTGGGAAATAAGCTTAGACCATCATTGTCTTGTACAGTTTCAATAATTAGACAGTGAAATCTGCACACATTATTCGGATGATCTTGCATCTGATGGCTGAGCATGTTACCTATCCAGCACCAGACGCTATATGTTTCATCCAGTTTCAATAAAACTTGGTAAATACATTTATATTGTCAAGATATTGAACGAATTCAATTATGAACAAGAAACTATGCATATTAAATATGCTTTCATCTTTGGAAATAACTTTTATCAGACTATGTTAAAATAGGTAAAATTTATACAATGTTGGGGAAATAATTTACGTAGAGTTGTATCCTTACAATACTATAAAATAATAGCATAATACTATAAAGCATGTTTAGTGAAATGGGCGTCTGTAAGCTAGTTGAGCACTATCAGGCCCACTTGATCTTCTTGTTAGACATGCCGTGATACAAAAAAAATATAGTTGTTTAGTGAAAGCTTGTTAAAATATCTCAGGGTTTATAAGATTATATGTTTTATGACTAGATATTGTGTCACCAAAATATGTGCATCCACCCAATTACCATTTTACCACTGGGTAAGTTTTGTTTTGTACTATATTTAACATTGGTGTACTATTGGCAGTCAGTATCATATTTGATTGTGATTGGGCATTTAAAGTTGCATATTTGTTTGTTAGTTAATCAGTGGATAGTATTATCATTGTACAATGTTTTCCTGTATAGTTAATTATTTTCATTAAGACAAACAAGTACAGTTTTATGTGTTGTTCTTTAATACGTTTTTATTGTAAATACTTATTGCAGCACTTTTATAAGAAAAGTAACCAAATCTTAATATGACAGGTCACCCAAGAACAGATTTTCGATTGCCTTTGGAGACCAAAATATACAGAAAACGTCATACAGCTGCAGTCCTGAGATATACAGTGATATCATACCCACTTTCTAATTTCACATGGTCATTCATTGAAAATGGCAGTGAGAGCAGAGGTCTACCTGGTTCTGCAAGTCAGCATGACAATGGGCAACAATCTGAACTAAGTTTTACCAGCCTGGACATTAATGAATTTGGAAATTATTCTGTTTTAGCCAACAACTCTGTCTCTCCTTCTGCCAAGGCGATGTTTGAGATTATACCAGCAGGTAAATGTTGATCTCTCCCAACAATTTAATATAAGCATCATAACTCCAAAGTGTAGATGCAGCAGATATTGCAGTCTTAATGTGTGTAATTTGTTTCCAACATATCCATGTATCTACTAGCCAACCTTCTTTTTTTTGAGACATTAAATCAGTTAAATATTACTTAACGGCTGAATAAAATGATTCAATATTTCTTTCAGCCAATTAAGGTAAATGAATAAGTAATAGATTGTGACATTAATAAATAAGACACCTTTTTGTCCATGTCAGATATCACTAAATACAAGAAAACATAGGTAAAATGTAATTACATATCATTTATAGAACTGAATTCAAAGGTGACATTTTTCCTAACATAAGATATTTATATGCACATATTACAAAAATAAGCTTAGTGCAATTTAAAGTCATAATGATTTTTAATTTCTTAGCTTGGGATTCTCAGGCAGCTCTTTTGAGATGATTTCAAAACGGATATATGTTTAATTTCCTCTGGCATTGATAATACTAATTTGAGATCAGTTTCTTCTCACATTGATAATACAAAGCTAAATTTTCAAAACAGTTCTGGAGGACATTATTTGACGTGGACTCAATTATGATGATTTACCATTGAAGAAAATCTTGGACTTATTGAGAGAATGCAATTTATATAACAAAGTTTGACTGTATATTTTTAAGGATGTTATATTTTTTACCTTTATACTTGATCTTATATACATTTTACAGTGTTTTTTACATCTGTACCTTTTATCTCAATCTTTTACTACTTTTATGTTTATTTGGAAGAGTTTATCTTTCTAATGCTTTTTGTAGTTCATTGTTACATTTTTAGAATTTACTTTTGATAATTCTCATCATATAGTCATTATTGTGCTGAGGTGCTATTAAATGCTAATACATACATACATACATACATACATACATACATACATACATACATACATACATACATACATACATACATACATACATAGATACATAGATACATACATACATACCTGCACACACACACACACACATATACATACATACATACATACATACATACATACATACATACATACATACATACATACATACATACATACATACATACATACATACATACATACATACATACATACATACATACATACATACATACATACATACATACATACATACATACATACATACATGCATACATACATACAAATAATAGAACATTGTTTGGACTTTTGAATGGGAAGCCTGATTATAGCTCAGTGCATTTAAAGTGCAGTTAATTGTATGTAGTTAATTGTATAGCTTTCATTGTAACGGAAGTAAAATATTTCAAACATTATAAGGTATATTGTGGTGTGCTTTGTATTTGATTTTTTCGTTATATCCATTTTTGTTATAGATTCAATATACAATACTTTTTTAAGGGACACCCTAAAGTTCTTAAAACTGGGTGCTAAACGCATTTAAGAGATGTAGTTAGGTGTAAACAAACTGTCCATTATTCAAACTAGTCTTTGCCTCCATGGTTTTCTGAGATGAATTAGCTCCCTTATCACAGAGCAACCAGGTCCATGATAATCAGCAAATCTCAGACTTTACTGTTCACATGCAACATTCATTATGTATTAGTAGTGTGTGAAATGGTCAGGCATATATAAAATTTCATCAGATCCTGGTAACTGGTGTCCAAGTGGAATAAGGAAATCCTATTGGGATATCAAAATCTCAATGGGATCCCAGACAGGCAGTCTTTAGGTAGTTTGGGTATTTGTTTATCCCAGTGGGATGACTGGGATATTGATATGATCCTGCTTGAAGATGCAGGATTTCAAATAATGTTGCTTATTTACAGAAAAAAGTACATGTGGTATTGAATGATTCTTTCAAGATACATATAAAATAAATGAAGAAAAACTTCCTGACAGATTCTCTCAACATTTTAAATCTGGGCAAATATTTCCTGAAACAATGGTACAGTTATATATTTTAAGATTTTTTTTAATGAAATCACATGAAATCTCATGTCTAAAGAATTGCTGAACTGTGATTAAAAGTGCAGAGTTGTATAAACATGATGAAAATTAAAACGAAAATGCAGTGTGAATCTGACCTAATAAGTTTCGGCATTGTTCAGAAAGGTTCTGCACCTTAGAGAACTTCTGAACAGTTATCAGGAATGCTGAACTTATTTGAGAGAGTCAGAATGGACACAATATCCAACAATGCCCTTTCAGGAAGAATCAACAAATAATATTTGAAATTCATTTAAAGTCAAATCAATTTAATTGAAGATGAGCATATATATTAGGACATACTAGCAATTAATAAATAAAAGAACTCATTCTTTCCAAATTGATCAAAACATCTCTTTGAGATCTTAATTTATACACACACATAAATGGAGGTAAGCTAGATATAATTGAAAATTAGTCATCTAGACTACTTTGGTAATAACTTATAATCTTGCTTTATCATAAGTATATTCCTTTAATTCAAATAAGAAAAGAAGTGCAGTACAATCATGATTCATCAAACTGAGGAAATCTAACATTATGTCTTAGCAGGAAAATTATATTTCAGCTTCATAACTAATTGTTGAATTGTATATATAATAGCTTAGAAATCCTTGTTTCCCTCACTAATGGAAATAATGATTTTTGTATGTAATTTTTATTTTCGTGTCCTTTAGTGTCAGTTTCTTACTTTGTTTAACATTTCATTACTGAAGTAAAGCTAATTCAAAAAGCCTGAATTATGTTATGGTGGATAATAATAAGGAAAAAAGAATTTAAAAAGTTGTAATTAGATTGTTCTTTGTGAAGTTGCATGTCCTGAATGTAACCATATACCTTTTGATCTTGGAAGAGTTAGATAACATCTATACACAGTTATGGGGAGATCTTGCATCTAATTGGTTAAGCTTAGTACCACTAAGGAGACCATACTTGTTTGTCCCAGTTCGATCAAGTTGTTGTTGTTCTGGGTTTAATGCCATTTTTCAGCACATGATAGGCTATACATGGTGGCCAGTATATTTGGTGGAGGAAGAACCCAGAAAGACCCCTAGAAGAACCACCCACCCATGGAAAGCTACTGACAAGCTTTCTCATATACCCACGTTGGTGGAGCCGAGGCTTGATCTCACGCAGACAGAGGTAGATATGTGTGAGCGATCTGTAAAGACAAGTGCCTTAGATCACTTGGCCACCCAGGGCCCCTCTGAATTTTATCATACTTGGACATTTGGGTTTATATCATCATGATTTAGGACAGTGTGGATGATGAAGGAGATAAGTGCATATTAATAAGGTGATCTTGCTTCTGGTTGTCTGAATCTTTTTACTACTCTGAAGGTCTTATTTCTAATCAGATTTTGATCAACCTTGGACTATGATGTCACATCATGATATAGAACAGGTTTGATAATTAGCACGATCGATGCATATTATTGCATCTGATTGGCTGAGCTTGATAGAACTCTGAAGGCTATATCCATGCATATTAATGACACACTATTGCATCTAATTGACTGAGCTTGGCACCATTCTTTTGACTCTGTTTTATGAATAGAGTTTCATCAGAGTTGTTTAATAGTTTATATTACCATGATGTTGAATGGGTTTGATTATTATAAGCAAGATCCAAATATATTTACAAGGTAATCTTGTATCTCATTAGATGGACTTATTATGACTCTGGAGGCATAATTTATCTTTGATTTTGCTTAGGCCAGACAAATGATTAATATCTGCAAGAAAGTACATTTATAAATCAATTTCCTCCGCAGTAGTTCTAAAAGGCTAGGAAGCAAAGCAGTCTAGGTTAATATGTAGCATATTCTAATTTATTAAAAATGTTTAATTAAAAGACTGATATATATTTTGTTTTGCTAAGAACTAATAAATAGAAAATATCTACATTTAAGTTTAGGTGAAGCCACGACTGACAACAAAAAAAGTTTCTATTTCATGACTGAAATATTTCCTTATATCTAGTAAAAAAAAATGTAGATTTTTTTTTCTTGTATATTTTTTTAATTACAAAAATACTTCGATTTGCATGGACTTTTTTTTCGTTCTGTTTTAACACGAATAATGGCTGCATTACTACATCGATAAAAGAAATGCAGAAATTTTCCAACAATTTTAGGACAGCAACTTTTTACAAATTTAGCTCATACATATAATTCTGCATAATTTAAACGATTTTATCACTATATTTAATCAAGCATTTTGTTCCCTAAAAACTTGTACCATTTTTTTGGAGAGTGTAACAGGTACACAATATTGCATGGGGGACACTGAATATCGAATATAAAGAGGTCTTATAAGTTCAATCAGTCATAATTTGCATGATTCATTTTAAAACTAGTTTTTAAAAAGTTATTACTTGAAGCCAACTTTTTGTTTGGAATTTCTTTTTTTGGCACCTTTTACTGGCACCTCCTTATTGATTACATATATGTATACTGGAGGGTCTACATTCTTGATGTTTTAATATCTGTTCATCCTAAGAGAGAGCGAGAGAGAGAGAAACAGATAGAGAGAGATCAGGTACAGAAGCATAAGAAAAAGGAAATAGTCCTAAATATGGGAATACAAGTTGAATAACATACAAAAGGGCAGATATATTTCCTAAATGGGAAAAGAAAGTAGTTCCAAAAGTGGTATTGCTACTGTAGCGATATCAGTTTTCTCCCACTGATACATTTCAATATCTCATTGTGAAATTTATAATCTAATTGGAAATTTCCACAGATCTAGTATAGTCAATAATCTAAATAGATCATGGAGGTAAAGGATGTGTCAATTTGCTTATATACATGAAAGGAACTTTTCTTCCTTTAGCTGAATTAAAATTTTCAGATATCACAAGAGTACTCGAAATTAATCAATTGAACGTTAGTACTGATTTTTTTATTCATTTGGATCTTTTTAGCCCAGGTTTTCAAAGTTCTGCTAAAGCTTTTTTTTAATCAGTAGCAATATTTAATTTTTGCTTCCAAGAACCCATTTCAAGTTAGATACTGCATTGATAATTAGCGGGTTGGAAAGATTTTGAAAATGGCATAGAAGATTAACAAAAGGATCAAACTAAGCTAAAAGTGTAAATTTTAATTAATAAGGGATACAGAGGAAAAAAAGATTAATTCGATATTAGTCACTGAATAACTTAGCAATAACAATATACCATCCAAACATGTAAACAAAGCATGGCAGAATTAATTCATTAAATATACATTTTAGTGGGAAAAATTTAAATAAATTTTGGCTCTTTATCACATATGCTACAAGGCACATAATAACAATAATAACAAGGTAACCATTTAAATAGTTTGAGACAAATAAAATAATTATACTCATTATTTGGCTTCATTATGTAAAGTTATTGTTGGTATTTATTTATAGATATCATTATTATTTATCCAAAACTTTATTTCACAGATTTTCCAGTAATCTTTACCTATGTAAGCATGTAAACTTTGAAATATATAATTATTTTAACAATATGTTTTGGCCTAATTAATGCTTTTTCTAACAACACATCTAATCATGTTTTTTCTTGTCATTCTTTTCAATAATGGGATAAGTTGATAAGACAATCTGAGCAATTTTGAAATACATCACTACTCTAATTAATACCTTATATATTTCCTTTATTTTACTACAGTGCGTTATGTTTAAGTTCAGATAGATCAAGACTATGTGACTCATGCTAGACACTAACTTGGACACAACATATTTTTAAAAATTCAGGATAGTTTATGTTTTGTTTTCTGCAAGTAATTACATCTTAATGCAAGTGACTTTTTGGGTATAAGCCGAATGAGACTTGTTTGCCTTGTAATCCTATGCAAAAGCCAAGGGGCTGGACTCCATAAACATTTTATTTTCTATTTAGGCTTTAATGTTGCTTTTTATTGAATATAATTAACATAATTCACTGTTAAGCAAATCTCTAGGAAAAGTTAGGAAAGTATTAATGATTTTCTTAGGGAGAACAGTAATACGACAACAACTTTTGATTGGCTCAACCAGTGTAGTGATACTTTGTAGAGGTGATAGAAGTTGCAAATATTTAATGAATTAGCTTTATCTGTATCTGTAGGAACATTGAAGAATACCTTTGTCTTGTGTGTACCTAAGGTGAAGATCGGAAGTTTTGAAATCCATGATACATTTTCATCAATACAAAACTTAGTAGATAAATATTTACTTTAATGAGTGCTATAAACTTATTTGTATGTTCATTTCTGTTTGCCACAATATTTTTAAACTGTTGTGAAAGGTAGATTTCGGAATTTGATGCCTTTAGAGCAAACATATTTTATAGCCTATTCATCATGATTGAGTAGACCAGGATATATGTTTTATCATAGCTGTCTGTGTAATCTTGAATGGATAAATACAATTATATTCTACAGAAAATTATCAAGAAAACGACTGAGTTCATAATTCTTGTCAACAAAGACGTAGCATTCTGTTGTTATGGTGTCAGAGCCTGAAACATATTTTCATGGTCAAATCACATTGAAAGTACCAAACCACCTGCTGGAGCCCTACTTACACTGTAGCATTACACAAATAATTAAAACAAACGCATTAGAGTAACAATTATGCAATACAGTTTTGTTTTTGTTCATAAGAATTTTCAAGTAAATTTAAAGTTATGCAAACATGTGATAAATAATGTGTATAGTATGTGCACTTTTTGTGAAGAAATCTTGTCTAAATATAATGTTTTCTACTTGTAAAAGGAACAAAATATGATTAGCATTCCATTCATCAAATATGCACAAAATAACTGGTTTATTACTGATTTGAATTACATACATAACATAACTAGCTATCAATGTATCTAGGATGCTTAATTATGAAAACGTTCACTATAGATTTTCCTTTTATGCTGCTCAACACAGATCATGTTTCTTAAATATTTCCTTATTTTTCAAATCTTTTTATGAAATCAAGTGAATTAGTTATAAGTTCAGATGCCTTAAGACTATTATACTTATGTTAGACACTAACTTGGACACAACCTATCATAGATTCAGCACATTTTATATTGTATTTTCCGGAAATAGTTGTGCTTAAATGAACTGATGGGAATTTTTGTGCAAGTAACATTTCTGCTACCAGCTGAATGACATCTGTTTCATGTTGCCATCCTTTGCTGAACCAAAGAGGCGGAACTCAACAGTTTATTTTTAACTCCACTGGTAATGCACGGTATGTTGTCCATCATCTGTCCATCCATTAGCACAAGGTTCTTATCTTCCTAAACTACGTCTAGGATTGTAATGCAACTTTATGCACAAATTCATTCCAAGGCCTGGTTGGTTATAAAACAAAACAGATGGTTATAGCAACATAGGTTTTTTCACTAAAAGATTCATAATGATGTCAAGTTGTTCTTAAATGAAAAATGTGTTAATCTGACACCCATTGTGGCCATTAAGATGGGTTTAAAGCTTCATTTTCTCAATGGTTAGTCATAATGCCATGGTGTTTTCTCCAATAGACTTATCATATATAGTTGTAACTAAATTAAAAGTGACAATCAGACATCCAATATGTAGCCATCTTGAAAATCTTGTCATTGCTACTTCTCCTTAACAGTTGCCTATATTAAAAATGGTGCTGATCAGACCTGCAGTTTGATGGCTATGTTGGCACCATGAAAATGTGTTATAGCTACTTCTTCTTTAGTTATAGTTGTAGTTCCTAAATTATAATTGTGCCAATCAGACCTCTTGAAAATATTATTTCAGATGATTGTAAATTACAGAATTCTTTGAATGACTGAAAAGAATTTTCAAAGCAAGAACTATCTTATGCATATACTAGTAAATGATTCTGCTTTGAATAAAGCCTGTATCATTACCCAAAAGGATGCTTTAAACGCAGCAGAATATAGGAAAGAAAATTTTTTTTCTTCATAATACAATATAATCCTTCATTACTTAAGATAGGCCTTACAATTAATAAATATTGGAGTCTCCTCAACTTATCAGATAAAAGCAACATAAAACACTTTATAAAGAAAAAGCTGATTCTTGATTATAGAAGACAAAGGAATTTGCTACATTTTTTATCAGAAATAAACAGACAGAAAATGTTAAAATATGTTTTTAAACCAACAGAAAATAGAAAAAGATGTTTTCATCATTTTAATTTAATAGACATCAGTGCTCTCAATGTACAACTATTACAGAAAATACCTATTTTAGTAGCTTCAATATAAAAGTTGTTTTCTCTATATTATAATTGTTATGTATGATGTTTATATACATAGGAATATAACATTGACATCAAACACATCAGGGGAAAAGACAATGTGATTGCTGATGCACTCTCACGTGCATAGAAATCTAATATTGCTTGATGTAATTAAGTCCAGTATCATAAAACATGTTCTTATGTAATTTTGGTTATTATAGTATTAGATGTATACTCAAAAGAAAGCTTTATTATATAAATCTTTCTTTTTCTTTATGAGGGGAGGTGTTATGTATGATGTTTATATAATATTATAAATATTTTAGGAAATTATAAATGTTTCTTCACTTTAATATTTGCTTAAATCTTAATGTTTATCAGGAAAAACATGTTTAACTAGTGTCCTTGAATTAGGTTGTTTTGATCAATATGTTTTCTCAATTTGAAGGTCAAGGTTGATTTTGTTTACAGTTAGAATTCCATTAAGATGACTCATATTCTAGAGCATTCTGTCATGTGACCAATCTTTATATATACCATGTTTGGTGGACATTTATTCAGTTCGACATTACCATCAGTCTTGTAAAGAGCTATTACAGTTGTGAAAATTCATTCCAAATTCTAAGAGAGGAATTATTTTAAATATTCATTGGATTATAACAGTGCTCATAAACTGTTGGATTTTGGATTTTTAATTGACAATTTTGGAATTTATGTGAACTTATTCAGAGATTTTGGAATACTTCATTTTGACATCAGCACATCAAGATTTCTAGTACATCAGGACTTTGGAGACCATAAGCACGTCATAACATTCAAGGACACAGCCGTGAATTATGAACATTCTATATTTAGGACTTGTGATTAGAACAATCATTCTTATTGGATTATTAGGATTTCAAAACACATTACTGTAAGTGACTTTTTGATTTTTCATTTTAATTATCTAGAAATAAATTGCTTGTTGATTTTTTACATGATTTGTTGGTTTCACTTTCTTTCTGTTACATTTTTCTTAGACCATAGAGTCGTAACGGAAATTGGGGGCTCGTCTTCTGGGATCTGAATTTCTTAAAAGCATATTAGAGATATTAAAGTTATCTTTGAAATTCATATTGATTTTGTCTCTGAATTTTTTTGTCTTTGGCAAAGATTTTTAAATTGAGAAATTTTTTTGTGTGAAACCAACAAGCATTTACAATGGCATCTAATGTTCAGAATTTCATTTAAAAACCTACCCAGGAGGGGTTAGATTGCATGAGAAAAGATGAGTTGCTCGAGCTTGCCAGAAAATACAGTCTATCCGAGGCAAAGGTATCATTGACAAAACAGGAGATAAAGATTATTTTGATTCAGTATTTAGTAGGAAAGGGAATTTTTGAAAATAGTGCTTTAAGTTCGAAGAGAAAGCCTGTATCTGGTTCTGACAGGAAATTAAGGGAATTAGAGTTAAAGAACCAGATGGATTTAGAGTTAGCAAAGCTTCAGATTCAGAGAGAGAGAGAAAAAGAAGAGAGGCAGATGGAGAGTGAAAAAGAAGAGAGGCAGATGGAGAGAGAGAAAGAAGAGAGGCAAATGCAGATGGAGAGAGAAAAAGAAGAGAGGCAGATGGAGAGAGAGAAAGAAGAGAGGCAAATGCAGATGGAGAGAGAGAAAGAAGAGAGGCAAATGCAGATTGAGAGAGAGAGAGAAAGAAGATAGACAAATACAGATGCAGATGCAAAGAGAAGAAAGGGAAATGCAATTTAAGTTAAGAGAATTAGAACTGGCAAACAGAGCACACTCCACTCCTTTAAACACAAGTCCAGGTTTTGATGTTACTAGATATATTAGGTTAGTACCCCCTTTTCAGGAAAAAGAAGTAGATAAATACTTTCTTCATTTCGAGAAAATAGCTGAAAACTTGAAATGGCCCAGAGAGCATTGGACTTTGTTATTACAAAGTGTACTTATTGGCAAAGCTCGTGAAGTCTACACTTCACTGTCGGTACAACAAAGCACTGATTATGATGTGGTTAAGGAGTACATCTTGAAAGCTTATGAGTTGGTACCAGAGGCATATCGACAAAGGTTTAGGAATTGTAGAAAAGAAACTGGACAAACTCATGTCGAATTTGCAAGGGATAAAGAACAACTATTTGATAGGTGGTGCTCAGCCAAGAAAGTTGATCAAGCTTATGATAACCTCAGACAGCTCGTATTAATTGAAGAGTTCAAGAGGTGCATCCATAGTGATGTTAAAACCTATCTTGACGAGCAGAAAGTGGAAACTTTGGAAAATGCTGCTCGTATGGCTGATGATTATTCCTTGACTCACAAAATTTCATTTGGAAATAAGTCGTCCTCTCAGCAGTTTTCTGGTAAAAAACCATTTCAATCTCATTCGAGTACTTCCAAATTTCACAACAGCACAACTGTTAGGAATCAAACATCTGATAAGACTGATCAGAAATCCTTATCTCTTCCTACGTGCACTTATTGTAAAACGAAAGGGCACGTTATTTCTGATTGCTTCAAGTTGAAAAATAAGCAACAGAGTAAAGACAGAGCTTTTCCAAATGCTCTTATTTCTACGAGGTCAAGGTCACGGTCTTGTATTGAAAGCAATACATTTGTTGGGTCAAACAAACGCAAGTCTGATTCTATTTTGGAGGCTTATGAACCATTCATGTCAGAAGGTTCTATATCACTTATTGGTGATTCTGCCAAACCTATCCCAATTAAAATATTAAGGGACACTGGAGCTTCTCAGAGTCTTTTATTATCAGGTACTTTGCCTTTGTCTGAGGAGTCTTCTTCAAGTGAAAGTGTTCTTGTTCAGGGAGTTGAGTGCGGCTTTGAAAATGTTCCTCTTCATTGTGTAAATTTGGCATTAGACTTAGTTTCTGGACCTGTGACTGTTGGGGCAGTGACTTCTTTACCCATAGAGGGTGTTCATTTATTACTAGGCAATGACCTAGCTGGAGATAAGGTTGTGGTTAATCCACTTGTAACTGACAAGCCTTGCTTGGATCAGAAAGTTGATCCTGTCGAAACTGAAATCCCTGATTTGTACCCTGCTTGTGCAGTTACTAGAGCTATGGCAAAAAGAGCTCTTGAGAGTGATGTTGATCAGGATATTATTCCTTTAGCTGACACATGTATTGGTCAGTTTTTTGATGAGGTCACTTTTTCCTCAGGTATTGATCAATCAAATGGTATTGATCACAGTGATCCTCTTTTGGCAACTCATTCTCTTTGTTCTAATCAGGATGACAAACGACAATCCCTTGTCGTTGAACAGGAGCAAGATCCCGAGATATCTTGTTTGTTTCAGAGGGCTATTAGTGAAACTGAAGCCACACAAGTTCCAGTGTGTTACTTTGTGAAAAATGGGGTCCCTATGAGGAAATGGAGACCACCTGATGTACCCGCTGGTGACGAGTGGTCAGTGAGCTATCAAATTGTTGTTCCTAAGTCATATCGACAGGAAATTCTTAATTTAGCCCATGAAACTCCTTTGGCTGGTCATTTAGGGTTCCGTCAGACTTATCACAAGATCTTGAATCATTTTTATTGGCCGAAACTCAAAAGTGATGTTTCTAAATACTGCAGATCTTGTCACACTTGTCAAATGGTAGGAAAACCCAATCAGAAGATACCAAAGGCTCATCTGCAACGTATTCCTGCATTTGATGAACCATTTAGTAGAATAATGGTAGACTGTGTTGGTCCTTTACCTAAAACCAAGTCAGGCAACCAATACGTGTTGACCATCATGTGTGCATCTACAAGATTTCCAGAGGCAATTCCTCTGAGAAATATAAAAACTAAAACTATTGTGAAAGCTTTGGTGAAGTTTTTTACACTTGTTGGCCTTCCCAAATCTGCCCAGTCGGATCAAGGGTCAAATTTTATGTCTGGAATTTTCCAACAAGTTATGCATGAATTAGGCATCCAACAGTTTAAATCTTCTGCCTATCACCCTGAAAGTCAAGGTGCTTTGAAAAGATTTCATCCAACTTTGAAGAGTATGATTCGATCATATTGCTTTGATACAGAAAAGGATTGGGATGAGGGTGTTTATTTGTTGTTGTTTTCTGTTAGGGAATCAGTTCAAGAGTCGTTGGGTTTTAGTCCCTTTGAACTAGTTTTTGGTCATACTGTCCGTGGACCACTGAAATTATTGAAAGAGAAACTTCTTTCAAATGAAGACTCAAAGATTAATCTTCTTGATTATGTTTCTGATTTCAAATACAAGTTGTCAAAGGCCTGTGAAGTAGCAAGAACTAATCTTCACACTACTCAGTCAAAAATGAAATTAAGGTATGACAGAAATACACAGGAAAGGAGTTTTAAACCTGGTGACAAAGTTTTGGCTCTCTTTCCCATACCTCAAAATCCTCTTCAGGCTAAATTTTACGGTCCTTATACTATTGATTAACATTAACACTCCTGGGAGACGGAAACAGAAACAACTTTGTCATATAAATATGTTAAAGGAATATTTTGACAGAGATAGCTCAGCTAATTATTCAGTTAATTTAGTTGTACCTGTCCCACACAGTGAAGATATCAACGATGGAGTACAATCAGACTATAGTGACTCTGGTATAACCAATCTTCGGAATTCAGAAATATTGAACAACCTAGACCAGAAACTTTCACATCTACAACAACAGGAAAGAAATGAACTAAAACAGCAATGACATGACTATGAGCACTTGTTTCCTGATGTTCCAACACGAACAAGTAAAATTTATCATGACGTTGACATTGTAGATTCTGCGCCTGTGAAACAGCATCCTTATAGGATGAATCCTCTCAAACAGAACTATTTGAAGAAAGAAATTCAGTATCTACTGGAGAATGATTTCATAGAACCAAGTAAAAGTAACTGGAGTTCACCATGTATTCTTGTTCCCAAGCCAGATAATACATTCCGTATGTGTACTGACTATAGAAAAGTCAACAGTGTCACCAAAACTGATTCATTTCCAACCCCAAGAATGGATGATTGCATTGATAAAATTGGAAATGCGGAATATGTCACCAAGTTTGACCTTTGAAAAGGATTCTGGCAAATTCCACTGACGGAAAGGGCAAAAGAAATTTCAGCATTTGCAACTCCAGATGGACTTTATCAATATAAAGTCATGCCGTTTGGAATGAAAAATTCGCCAGCAACGTTTCAACGTCTGATGAACATGATAACATTTGGTCTTGATAATTGTGACGCTTATATCGATGACGTCATTATCTACAACAACACCTGGGAAGATCATTTGGAAACCATTCGAAAATTCTTCGATCGACTCAGCAATGTGAATCTGACAATTAATTTGAGCAAAAGTGAGTTTTGCCATGCTTGTGTCACATTTTTAGGACATATTGTGGGACAAGGTCAAGTTAAACCTATAGAAGCTAAGGTCAAAGCTATCTCTGAATTTCAAGTTCCAATTTGTAAAAAGCAACTGATGCGATTTCTAGGTATGGCTGGATATTATCGGAAATATTGTTCCAATTTTTCCAAAATTGCAGAACCTTTGACAAGTTTATTGAGTAAGAAAACCAAATTTCATTGGTCTGACAAGTGTCAGGAATCTTTTGACAAGTTAAAGGCCATGCTTAAGAATGCACTAGTTCTTTCTGCACCAAATTTTAGCCAATCATTTAAATTATCTGTTGATGCTTGTGATGTAGGGGTTGGTGGAGTATTGATTCAGGAAGACAAAAGTGGTGTGGATCACTCTGTGTGTTATTTTTCTAAAAAACTAAACAAGCACCAGAAAAATTATTCCACAATTGAGAAGGAATATTTGACTTTGATATTGGCTTTACAGCATTTTGAAGTGTATGTTACCTCAGCTATTTCTCCAATTATTGTGTACAGTGATCACAATCCCCTTACTTTCATCAACAAAATGAAAGATAAAAATCGGAGATTGTTGAGATGGAGTTTGATATTGCAGGAATATAACATTGACATCAAACACATCAGGGGAAAAGACAATGTGATTGCAGATGCACTCTCACGTGCATAGAAATCTAATATTGCTTGATGTAATTAAGTCCAGTATCATAAAACATGTTCTTATTTAATTTTGGTTATTATAGTATTAGATGTATACTCAAAAGAAAGCTTTATTATATAAATCTTTCTTTTTCTTTATGAGGGGAGGTGTTATGTATGATGTTTATATAATATTATAAATATTTTAGGAAATTATAAATGTTTCTTCACTTTAATATTTGCTTAAATCTTAATGTTTATCAGGAAAAACATGTTTAACTTGTGTCCTTGAATTAGGTTGTTTTGATCAATATGTTTTCTCAATTTGAAGGTCAAGGTTGATTTTGTTTACAGTTAGAATTCCAATAAGATGACTCATATTCTAGAGCATTCTGTCATGTGACCAATCTTTATATATACCATGTTTGGTGGACATTTATTCAGTTCGACATTACCATCAGTCTTGTAAAGAGCTATTACAGTTGTGAAAATTCATTCCAAATTCTAAGAGAGGAATTATTTTAAATATTCATTGGATTATAACAGTGCTCATAAACTTTTGGATTTTGGATTTTTAATTGACAATTTTGGAATTTATGTGAACTTATTCAGAGATTTTGGAATACTTCATTTTGACATCAGCACATCAAGATTTCTAGTACATCAGGACTTTGGAGACCATAAGCACGTCATAACATTCAAGGACACAGCCGTGAATTATGAACATTCTATATTTAGGACTTGTGATTAGAACAATCATTCTTATTGGATTATTAGGATTTCAAAACACATTACTGTAAGTGACTTTTTGATTTTTCATTTTAATTATCTAGTAATAAATTGCTTGTTGATTTTTTACATGATTTGTTGGTTTCAATTTCTTTCTGTTACATTTTTCTTAGACCATAGAGTCATAACATAATACAAACTGCATATCAACTGATGTAATTTATTTGAAAACCTGTTTAATATGTAACATGCAATATGAGACTTCAACAGATTTTTAAGAGAATGAATAATTACCACTTTCATAGAAAACAGTTGTATGGATCCTCAGTTCTCTTCTAATGTGCATGGAGAGATGAATAAACTGATTAAATAAAGTTGGTGGATTCATTGGTTAAATACTTTGTATAGGCATAATACGAATGCTTGATTACTACATTACAAAACTGAATCTATTTGATTATGACTTGATCTAAATTATGATACCTGACCTAGATATCTATGTACCAAAATTTGCTTTTACTCTGGTCCTGTGCATATTTCCTATAATAATAATAATAATAATAATAATAATAATAATAATAATTAGTAGTAGTAGTAGTAGCAGTAGTATTATTATTACATACACTTTACTGAACTAGAGTAACACATTTGACATACATTTAAATGATAATCTCCAATGTGATCCAGTGATAATTAATTTACAGCATTTACAATATGTAAGCAATTGCTTACCCATGCACACACACATACACACACAAACACACATGCACACCTTGGAAAGTTGATATGATTTATATTTCTTTCTTTAAACTGGGCTGAAGATTATGTTAAATTAACATCTTACAGCAGAGCATGGTATGCCTTCTTAAAAAAACTGTCCACTGAAGAAACTAATGTTCAACTTAAAGAAAGTGAATTCAAACATAAAACTTCTGCAGGACTACTTTTGTATCATTTAATTCTTGGTTTTTATATGGTTAAATTCAATTGAAACTTTGCTCGTAGATTGTAAGATTCATTAAGCAGATATTCACATAACTGAAACATATCACATATAAACTATATGTGTCCAGATAAATTGTATGCAAGATATTTGCATATCTCTAAAAAATGTCTCGAATGAATTGGAGCAATTTTCTGAACTTTAAATAAAGGAGAAGATTGGGTGTCAAATGGTACATTTAGAATTAACCTACATACCCTTTTCTGAATTTTAGTATCTTATCCAAAGCAAGTTTTGAAGCAACACTCCATACAATACTGCAATAGTCCGATGTTGGATTTTTTTGTTGTTGTGTCTTCAGTGTCAGTCCTAATTTCATTGAGAAAGTATATTAAAAGTATCAATTTATATATGACAGTGTTCTGTATTTTGTCCTTATTACAACTTTTTCTCTTAGTTTAATTTACTATTAATTCTCTAAAAATCACTGCCAGTTGTATAGCAAAAAATGGCATAATGTGTTTTATTATGGTATTAGTAAAGTCAGCAATGGAATAAGTGTTTTCTACACTGCACTCATACCAAGTGACCAATAAATTTCTCACTCTGTTTTTGATCAAACTTGATATTGCACAATTTTAATCTCACACAAATGAGATTATGAGCATGTTTATGCATATCATTGAGTACTCTGGAATTTAATTAGCTGAGCTTTCTACCACTCTGGAGGCTGTAGCTTTTTAACAGAATTTGACTTATTATATAAGCCATATCATTGACATCTTCAATGAGCAGCACTCGTTCATAATAATTAAGTGGTCCTGTGTCGGATTGTGGTGTTTTGCTACAACTCTACAGAGGCTGTATTTCAGTCCGATTTTGATCAAACTTGGTATATAAGTATGTACAGTCAAGATCTTGGATTAGTTTGTTTATGAGCAACATTTTGCATATATTAACAGATTCTCATGTGAGCCATATGCATGATATCGTGCCCACATGGGCCTCTTGTTTTAAGAAGGTACGAATTTGAATTGTTACAAAGACTCTAGACTTTCCTGAGCCTATCCTGGTTTCTTAACAATGAACAACAGAGAGCTTGCTTTTATGAGTAAAGACTTTTTTTTATAAATTAGAACCTACTGTATATTAGGACCTACATCATATCTACTATAGTATCAATATGCCATGGATCTCAAAAAGTAATGAGAATTTTGGATATTTTTATCAGTCAAGTTCATTGGGATTGCTTGCTATGTAACATATCAATATTATCACAATAAAGGAACTAAAGTATACTTTATTGAACACACAGAAAATATATTTTAAAAAGCAGTCGTCCAGATGGTTTATTTTTTCTTGATGCTATACACTTGAAATCTTGAAATAAGTTGGTAAATTTACTTAATAGTACTGTCATTAAGCTAAACAACATTATCATAATATACTCACTGAAAACTTGTTTTTCTCAATCTTGAATATTTCCTCATATTTACTTATTCGTGTAAAGACATACATATACAAAAAATATACACGAAGGGCCTAATTTTTCATAGATGTTCCTGAAGTTCCAGCCAATGTAACTTTCATAGACCTGACACCCAACAGTGTAACCATTCAGTGGGTGGCAGGATACAATGGTGGACCAGAGCAGACATTTTACATTGTTGCATCAGCAGGCGAACTCACAAGGAATGTCATTGCATCTGATCCTGGATACAGGAAAATCAGAACTGCTGTACTAGAGAGTCTTCTACCAAAGACAAATTACACTGTTTACATCATAGCCAATAACTCAATCGGTCAAAGCAACATGACAGAAGCCATTAGCATTGAGACTCCAGAAGGTACATTATTTCTCTAGTGATAAGACCATAGGCTGAGCCCGAGAAATTTGTCAATAGTATGGACTTATCATCAGATAAATGATGAATGATTAAGTTATGTCAATTTATATCACAAAGGTAGATTACATTCATTTTGATTTGTATGGAAATCAGTCACATGAAATCTGTCACATTTTCTCTCTTTTCACTCGTATAGTGATGTAAATATGTTATAAATTCTTTCCATCTCTCTTAGGTTTGCAAATATTTACAGATGAACATCTTGAAATTTTAAATTTAGTTTTGTGAGACATGGATATCACTTTTCCAGTGAAGCTGCCATCAATGTTTGTTAGGAGTTTTAAGTTTTGTATTACAGATTTTGCAAAACACAGTCTGTGGAACTCTTGCTCTGTTATACTGCTCCCTTGTTAGGGCTACCATTGAAAATGCAGGTGCACAAATTTTCTTTCTGAATGTTAAAGATTCTTGTAATCAGCACAACTTGGAAACCATTTGCTTGATGAACTGCCTAATCTAATACTTTAACATGTGCCTTTCAAGTTTGTATCCTGAAAACCATAAAGTCCTAAAACTCTCTGTCCAAATTGGATCTAAAACAATTTCATTTTCTGATAATCAGCATAGCTGAGGAAAAATCCAAGTTCTGATGCAGGTTGGTATTAAAAAATCTCTTTTAAATGTTTTGTATAGGGTGTTCCATCTTTTCTGCTTCATTTGTAGCTTACCTGGCCATAAGGCTAAGTGAGTTTGTGATATGGCCCTTTGTCCATTTTGCATTGTCTGTTATGCACCAGTCAACATTTGCACAAAAGTGGGTGACTGTGATCCATATTTCATGCTTCACAGACTTTGGTTAAATTTTTGCTCAGATCATGTAAGAATCACAAAACCGGATGATTGTATGCACCTGTAATACATGTAGTGCTAGACCCTTACAAGATAAGAAAGAGTGATCTACATTTCAGATTTTACTGACTTACAGTGTTTTGCATTTAGCTCATGACCAAACGGGTTTATTGTACTTTGTATATATACTTGATTCATGAAACATAGCAAGGGGATTCATCTTGATGGGTATTTATTCTTATCACATAGTTACTTTCCTGTGACCCATATTTCATACTTTAATGTCTTTGGTTAACTTTTGTCTTTTAAGTTTATTTCTCAAGCTCTGTTTATACAAGAATCGTATAAATAGATGATTGTATTCATCTGTCTTAGTACCACACCCTTATGATGAGAAGGTAACTATGTTCTACATTTCACATTTTACTGGTTAGTGTTAAGTTTTGAGCATCTGAGTCCACCATAGTAAGTACGGTGGACACGTGTATTGGCGATTTTGAAAAACTCACAAACTAATTTGGTCTTTGCCTAATGAAGCTAGCTGTTGACTGCATCTACACACTAGTAACCATTACCCAACATATGAATGTCCAGTTCCTAAATATCTGAGACCTCCATACATGTGAACATCCCAGACGGGAGAGTTTTCCTCCCAAGATGAGGGGTGTTACCTGTCCCTCCCGTCACTCATTGAAATCTTCCATCTAAGCACAATTGTTATTATAATATTTTATTTTTTTTGTTTTTTTTTTTCTTCTATTTTTTACACAGCTTGCTAACTGTGTAATATAATTACGGTAATACTGACTGTTATAATGTGATTATAAACTGGCTTACGCAGGGCAAGATGATCTAGTTGCTAATTTCAAGCCGCATAAAATAACACCTCTATGATTCTGTCAGCAGGGTCAGTTGGCTTAAATGTTTGAAGTTTGTCGACATGGATCATACTATATGGGGTCAGAAGTAATGCCAAAAGATTAAAGAGATTATTTGATTATGGTTGGATTACTAAAGAGCTCAATCAGCATAAAACAAATTCGGTTTGACTTCAATGTTTACAGTTTGTCAAGATGTCTAAGTGTACATTGTCTCCCAATGTCAAAATGCCAAAATCTAGGCAACTACAATATCACCCGAAATTCAATGATGGATGTAAACGGGAACTTCAATGTTTGGAATCAAGTTCAAAGAACATAAATATGTATTTTACCCTTTCCATTAAACTGATTTTCAGATCCTTAATATCTGAATTCAGTATTAAAAGCTTGGTGAACTTGTGTATCGGGGACTCAAACAAACTCAGAACTTAAAATCATGTTTGTCCCAATCAAACCAGGTGCTTTCTGTGCCCAACAAAACTTTAAGTCACTAAATACATTAAAATGCTACTGCTGTATTAAAATGTCTTTAATATTTTTGTTGTTATGTTATCACATATATTCATGATCGCATGCTTTTGTTATGTGTTCATCCATCAATAAATGCTTATTGCCACTCTGGCGTCATATTTCGGATCCAGTTTCAGTCAAACTTGAAATATGGATTTGTATCAACAAAATCTCAGATGAGGTAAATCATGAGTGAGATCCATGCATATTAATAAAGTAGTCTTGCACCTTATTGGATAATCTTATTACCATGCTGGAGGCCATATTTGTGATCCAGTTTTGAGCAACTTTGGAATATTTGCTTTGTCATCAAGATCTTGGAGCAAGATCCATGCATACTAATACGGTGATATTGTATATGATTGACTGAGTTTCTTACATCGCTGGAAGTAATAGTTTTGATCCAAATTCGATCAAGCTTGAATATTGGCTTATATCATCTAGATCTTGGATGTATTCAATAATGATTCAGATCAACACAGTGATCCCTGATTGACTGAGCTAGTTACCACTTTGAAAGCTGCATTTGTGATCGGACTTTGATCAGACTTGGAATATACTCTTATATCATCAAGCTCTTGGACTGCTTCATTAATAAGTGAGATGCATCATATTTAGGAAGTAATCTTGCATGTGGATGGCAGAGTATATTGCTTCTCTGGAAGCAATAATTATGATCTGATTTTGAAAAAAGTGAAATATGGGCTTATAACATCAAGATCTTTAATTCTTCCTTTCTCTTTAGAAAGAATGTTTATCAGGATACTGTAACATAGGTGAAATCAACCTTATAAAACAAATTGGAAGATAGTTTACTCAGGATGTGTTCTTACAATACTGAATAAGCTTGTTATTTACACAATAAAATATATCGAATAAAGGACAGGTGGACTGTGAATTGAAAGTTGCAAATTCCCTTAATATCCATGTACAGCCAGATGAACTGTCACACATCTAAACTGTACATAAGAAACAGTATAACATAAAAGAAATAATAAAGAAGTAGTCTACACAAAATTTGTATTTAAACTATGATTTTTTTAGTAAACAGTACATTCAGTACAGCTCACAGGATTTTTCGGAACCTCACATTTTGTGGTGGGTGACTTAGTCAACTCCAATTTAGCTCCGTAGTGGAGTGATAAATACCTATAAATTACAATCGTGCCTCGGCAGCAACGCCGAAGGTTACTCCACTGTTTGAGGGGGCTGGTCGACATTACTGATTAACATTTGCTTGGAACGGAATAACTTTTTTTTTATACAACAAATCAGAGAAAGACAATTGTTTTCATGCATTTATATACACGTTAGAAAGTTAAATTGTCTCTCCCAAATAAAGACTTGACTTCAGCGGATGTTCCAAAGAAATCAAGGCAGTTATCATTGTGTACACTGTTGTAAAATATTGATGAAGGTTTGCATCAAAGGATGATGCCAGTTTCAGCTTGGGAACAGTGTGTTTTTATCACACAAAGCCATCTAACTTGGCGCATTGTACTTGACAGCTGCAATTATGGTCCTGCCATTAACAACAGAAGTTTGATAATTGTTAGTAATTAATCTGAACTCAACTTATTACCGAAATGATTAAATAATGTGGAAAATTATAAAATCTCAGATGTTCAGAGATTTTAATTTCCAACAAGTTTAGGGCATTTTGCATGGATGTATTGTCTCCACATGTATTCTGTTATTTGCTCATTTTTCTAAGGCGAAAATATAAAATCAAAATATATAGATTTCAGTTTGTGTATGTCTAGATTTATAATCAGTCAAATGTTATATTTAAATTCTGAAGATTGCCTAATAATATCGACATGTCAAGCATCGAAAAAGCAAAATTTTGGTTAACAATAAGCATTTTAGCGTCATTTTTTAAACTCACATTGGTGAAAAACTCTTCAGAACGTCAACAGAATCACGAAAAGCTTTAATTGGAAGTAACATATTTTTGGCTTATTCTGAATGATGAGGCAGCTAATTGAAGAAAGTTGGCCAATCATGGAATATTTAAACTGTTAGTGAAGCATGTACAAAAAAAATGTTTCTAATGTTAAATGCAACTGATTACGATGAATTGCGCAGTAGTAATTTGGATTCCATATTTTATGAGAAAGAGAGAGAGAGGGGGGAATTTACAAAGAAGAGTTCATGATCTAGAAATATTCATCTCATTTTTCTGTATTATGCATATTATGCAATAGGAAAACTAACAGAAAAATAAAAAGTTAAACATTAATTTCATCTGATGCTCAAGTTTACTTGGTGACATAAAACTACAGTAGTTATATACAACAAATGGGTATATGTTTATCCCGGTTCCGGCAAGCTTTGAGATTTCGTACAGGTGAGTTATTTATGATTTCTGTTGGTAAATTTCAAAAGGCATTAGTTATGATACCAGGTAGTTCTACAGAAAGGGAGCCAAATGATCGAGTACTGTAGGTCTCTTTGTTAATAACAAAGGGTCAAATTGCATTTTGTAAGTAGTTCGGAGCAAAACAATTGTCCATTTTAAACAATAAATGTGACTGATGCAAGGAATAGTAGAAAATAAACAGATAAAGGCAAAAATTTGACACTAGCTGTATTGATTAGTTCACCAGTTTTTCTTTCTATCACTGATTGTTTTTTTACAAGAATCAAATAATGGAATAGCCTGTGGTTGTACAGTACGAATCACTTATCTCCGAGTGCATTGTTCATTGTCAACTCTGTGGCAAAGAAAACAAACCTGCAGAAGAGAAACTGTTGTATTTTTAGGTTATCAGTTCGCACATGAAATTAACAGATCAATATCAAGGAAAACAAGCAGTGTTGATGGTTTCTCTTGTGCTATGTTATTGGCTTGCACATGAGCACTTCTCTTCCAAAGCTGCAAATGTCAACCACATGTATCTAGGACGAGAACATGCATGGGTTAACCATCGGAACTTGTGCGATTTTGTTTCACTTCAGCTTTTTTATTAATTTGTTCCATGTTTATCGTTCTTTTCATTGCGGGGAGTACAATATCACTGAATTTCATATGATCAATGAAAAATTATATTGCGCAAACTGAAACAGAAATAAGGATATGAATGCATGTTTAGATTCCGACAATATAGAATTGAAGAAAATTAAGATTAATTGCGCAAAATGTCGTATTAATACAGTTTGCAAGGCATTGCCATTATGTTATTAGCATCAAAAATTTGATTTGGCACTATGTATCATACATTATTTTCGTTAGAACAAGGAAATATTTCTAATTAACTGAATGTCTACGTTTTTTTTAGTATCAAAAAGTAAGCAAATTGCTCCCCAAAGAGATAACGATTTAGATAAATCGGTGCCATCCTCCCCCCTCTCTCTCTCTTTTTCTCTCTCTCTCTCTCAATCTTTTTAGAGTATGCTTGCAGCGGTCATACACAGTAAACCACGCCCATATTATCAAGACCATGTCCACTCCGCGAGAAAGCGTGGTGTGCATTGTTATTCTTCGCCAGATGCCACGGCAACTCCGTGGACGCGCGGAGTGATGGTGGAGGGTTTTCTTTCTTAATCTCTCTCCACCCCTACCATAAGCAGGGGGTTCCGAATAATCACGTGAGCTGTACTGTATGTATATATCTTTGGCATTTTTGGGGTCTCACCTTCCACTGGATAAGGTTAGTTGAGGTAAGATGGTAGGAAAGCATGCAGTATCTGTGATGCAGAATCATTAGTATCCCTGAATAACAGGAAAGGAACTATGGATGTTGAAGAAAGTAAATTAGCTAGAGGAACTAGATCCATATATACATGAACAAGTAAATATATTATTTTTATAACTTCACTAAATGTGCTGAAACAAAATGTTCTGAACTGCATATGATGTTCACTGTGTGTGCACTGTTGAGGGTCTATGCCTAAAATACCGTATTTGTTGGTGTGAACAAGACTCCAATCACTCCATATAGTTATATAGCAGTTACAAAGCAATGATACTACGTGAAACATTTGCATGAATGTCACTAAGTGCAATTAAGTAGCTACAAATAAGATGGCTGAATGAACTAAATGATTTGGATCTGCAAGAAATGTCCTCTAGTGCATTGAGTAAGTAGATTGAACTATACAAGTCTGATATGTGTAATGAGTGCCAAATATTGAACAAAACATGATGTAAACATGGGTAGACACACTACTGGTGCATAATACACTGCACAATGTAACAAATCTGGTGATTCCCACTCCATAGAAAGAACTATTTAACTCCCAAACAACACTGAAATACTTAGCACATCGTCCAAAAGAATACATCTCATGTAAAGGAATCTGATTGCTCTACATCCGTATTATGAATGACATAACTGTTTTGCTTTGAGGCGGAGTCAATGTAACTAGTTATGATAACATTTCTAGGAAATTAATCTGTTAAGTTGAGTGTATTAGGACAATGCCTGATAATGCAATATTGGCAAATACCTCTTGGAGAAGGTATGGCGAGTATAACCTGATATGAGGGGTCTGGTTGCCACCTCTAGGGATAGTGGAATTAGTATGCCTGTAGAAGATTTTGTGAAGGCAGAGGGTGAACCAGATGTAACAGAACTTCAGGTAGTGATGTAGTTGTTATGGTGATGGAGGATAAGCAGATGAGGCACCTCCACTCCCACGCAGATCACTTCACACTGAATGTATGCTAACTGGGCTAGTGAAGCATACAGCCCATATCTCTGACTGGCTGTTAGTTGATACCAAAATAGTTCGTGTGCCTGAGGAAATTACTTTGCATAATAGGCTATGGATAGAGTTCATTCTTTGTGTAAAGATCATTAAATTACCTTAAGACAGCTGAGCGATATCAGACCCACTTGGACCTCTTCTTTACCTCCAGTATAATACTGTTATACCTGGAATTCTAAAAATTAGTGAGATGATGCATGTATATGAGTTCTAAACCATCATCTCAAAGGTAGGTCACTGTGACACATACTTCACACTTCACTGACTGTTTAAATTTTGTATTTTAACTTTTCATTCTTGAATCATTAAACTTGATTTCTTTTAGTACCACACTCTTACAAAAATGGTCACTGTGACATAGATTTCAAATTTTACTGACTAAGATTAAGTTGTGTCATTTAGCTTGTGACTACATAGGTTTCTTGCATGATATTGACATACTATCCTACCTAGAATCATATAACATGGCAAGAGGATTCATCCTGATCAGCACAATTCTTTTATTTAAAACTAGGTAAATGTAATTGTGGCCAATATTTTACAGTTCACAAACTTGAGGTAAATTGTGTGTTTGATGTTCATTTCACAGAATCTGTTCATGCTAGAATTCCAAAATTCAAGATGATGTGCATCTGTTACTTATACAACCTGCAAGAAAAGCTCATTGTGACCTATATTTCATCTTTTACTGGTTTTGGTTAAGTGTTTGTATTTAGATCATGACTGCGTGAGTTTTCACATGTTACACACACACAAACACACACACACACATACATATATATATATATATATATATATATATATATATATATATATATATATATATATATATATATATATATATATATATATATATATTTCAGAGTTTGCACAATTTTGAAAAGTGCTTGAATTTATGTTTGGCTCCAAAAATTACTGGAAAAGTGCTCGAAAACACTAATTAATCTTTAAAAAGTGCTGGGAGTTTGAAACCAAAAATATTGTTTTGGTAAACATTACTTTATTGATATCAGTATGATTAAAGAAAATTAAAGATCTTTAAAAAAAAAGCTAGAAACTCGATCATCCTGAATTTTTTATTCAATGTTGGGTCGCTTACACAGAAATGCTGCCATGGCGCGCCAGTGCACGAATTGCGCAAAATTTGTATGAATTCGCGCACTTTGACAGCAGTGATGCGCGAGAACTCCAGCCAATTAGTTTAAAGTTGCGCATATAAAAATGTACTCTGCACAGTATACAATTTATATGTAACTGTTAACCCTTAAAGAGTTTGTCAAGGAATAAGTCGCGCCGCCAGTAGAGGTCTCGTAGCGCTTGTCTCGTCATTTATCTTTTTTCCGGTAGGCAATTGTTTACTCATCTGAATACCTCGGCTTGACATGAACGGTTGTTAAACTAAATTTGATTGGCACATTGGGCCTTGAAGCAAGCATTGTCGAGGTTGAACCTTACATTCATGAAGGAAGTTTTACAAATGCGTGTTTAAAGCAAGGGCTCCTAGAAAACCCCAAATGGCTGACTCCCAATATGGTTCATTTTCAGATAACGATTTCATTCGGCAAATATTGATTGATGATAGCGATCATGACAATGATTTTTTAAAGTTTTGAAGTATATGAGATTTTTGGAGCCCGGGAAGTGTTACTGGAAATATCAGTGAGTAATTTTGAACCCGAAAATGATGTTGAATACGAGTCCAATGTACATGCTGGATGGACAAAAACGGACGGCATTCTGGTCAACCCCCTATTAAGCGGTATTTCGAATTTAAATGTCGAAAAGGCAGAATACCAAGTCTAATTAAAATACAGGCAATTTAACAGTTGAGTGCAATTTTCATTTCTTTTCTCAAAATATCTCTGTCTGAACAAGCTGACTTATGGCATTGATGGACTTGAAACGCTAATACAACATTGTAAAACAGATAAAAAATTTGGCATAGTAGTCAGCAAAGCACTGATTCCAGAAAGTGAAACTTTGGTAGAGCTCTTGATAGTGAAAAATATTATTTTTGAGCAGAGATATCCAAGAGACAATGCCTATGAACTGTTGAAAATTGTACATAACAACCATAAAGAACAGTTTTCCAACTTGTTCAAGCTGGCTTAGCTGGCTATGCATATGTGAAAGGGGGTTCTCAGCACAGAACAATATCCATACACAAATAAGGAACAAATTAAGCACAGATATTATAAACAGATTAATGCTTATACAACTAGAGACATCTTTTTAAGGATTTTGATTTCAGTAGAGCAGGAAGAAAGAAAGAGACGGATATTTATGTGTTAGGTAAATATTGAACTATAGCCGTTTCCTCCTCCCACTCATTTTTGGTCTACTCCTCCTTAATTTGGTGACAAGGGGGGAGCTCCCCCCTTTAGGTAAAATCCTGGCACTATCTCTCTATATATTCATTAGGACTTTCAGTTGGGTAATATCATTCTTCTTGTCATTAGACTTTGAGCAGATACACCCTCTGGATGCTCAACTATTTTAGCATTGTCATACATGAGGTCAATCATTTAACTTTTGTGCTGTATTTGATATTTTGTCTGAAGTCTATGCATAATTTTCATTTATCTTTTTCCATATTTGCAATTTTTTATGTGTTTTTAGTGCAGTTGGTCCTTCGTCCATTGTACGTCAGGCATCCTGCATCTGGCTGCCTGTTTGCAAAAATTTATTATCGCTACATCCATCACAAAAATCTTGTTATTGCTACTTCTCCTGAACTGAAAGTAATATTAGCATGGAGTTTCTAATAGAAGACTTCTTATGATGACTAGTTGGTCCTAAATGAAAATGGTGCCAATCTAACATCTAATATGACCACCATCTTGTTATAGCTAGTTCCTTCAGCAGAAAGTAATATTAACATGGGATTTCTAACGGTAGACTCCATATAATATGTAGATGGTTCTAAATTAAAATGGTGCTGTTCTGACGTCCATTATGGCCACCACAGCAGCCATTTGTAAACACACAAAACTATACATCTTTTGTTCTAAGTCGGTGGAAAGAGCAAGTTTGGTATGGCATAAGGATACGTCGAGGCTGTCAGGTCAAGACATATTCATATGCCATATCGAAAGAGTTATTTCACCCAACTCAGTGCAAAACATGAATGCAGTTTTGTATTTATTACATCCCCGCTTTTTTACCCTTTCTAAATATTTTTAGCTTTACTGTATGCACAAAATTCAAAACAAACTGGGAGTTATGAAAGTTTGATTCACTGCATGTAAAACTATCTACATGTGGAAGTCATAGAAGACACCTAAATAGTTATAATCTGGGTGTCTGATACGGAAATATGGATTGAACAGATGTATCGAACGCCAGATCAATAATGTAAAATGGGAGTGTAATACAAATGTTTACTACTCCTGAATGGAAAGTCATATTGACATATTGACATGGGGTTTTCACAAAACAACTTCCTATGATGTTTAGTTCTTCCTGTTATATATATATATATATATATATATATATATATATATATATATATATATATATATATATATATATATATATATATATTTATATATATATATATATATAAATGTGGCACTGATTTGACATCCAGTATGGCTGTCTTGAAAATCGTGTTGTCACCAAACAGGAGGTCTTATTAATAATACCTCCTATAATATCTTGTTGGTGCTGAATTAAAATAGTGCCAATTGGCTGTCCAATATGGCTGCCACAGTGGCCATTTTGATAATCTTGTTATTGTTACTGCTTCTGAATGGATCGTCATATCAACATGTGGTTTTCATTAAAAGATGTATTGTGAAGTCTAGTTCATAATGAATGAAAATATGCTGATCTGACTTCTAATATCGCTGCTACAGCAGCCATGTTGAAAATATTGATATTGCTGCCTCTCCTGAACAGAAAGCCATATCAGCATGCAGTTTTCACCAGAAGTCTTCTTATGATCTGACTTCCAGTATGGCTGCTATGGCAGCCAACTTGAAAATGTTGTTATCGCTGCTCCTTCTTAATTGAAAGTCATATTAAACATGGAGTTTTCGCTAAAAGACTTCATATGATGCCTAGTTGGTCTTTAATAAAAAAAATGGTGCATATATGGCATCCAATATTGCCATCATGGTAGCCATCCTGAAAATCTTGTTATCACTACATTTCCTTACTGGATGGTCATATCAGCATGGGATTAGTATTAAAAGATTTCTTGTGATGTCTAGTTCGAATGAAAATATTGCCAATCAGACATCCAATGTGGTCGCCACAGCAGCCATTATGAAAATCGTATTGCTACTCCTGAGTAGAAAGTAGTATCAGCATGCGGTTTCTGCTGAAGACTTCTGATGATGTTTAGTTTCTCCACTATGAAAATGGTGAGTACTGGATGTTCGTTATCGCAGACACAGTGGCCATCTTGACAATCTTATTATTGCTACAATAACTGCTTCTGGTCACATCAACATGGGGTTTTCACTAAACGATTTCCTGTCGTGTCTAGCTGAACTGAAATAAAAAATGTGTTGATCTGATGTCCAGTATATCCGCCAAGGCGGCCATCTTGAAAATCTTGTTATCACTCCTGTTCCTAAATGGAAAGTCATATCAGCATAGTGTTTTCACTAGAAGACTTCTTATGATGACTAACTGGCCATAAATGAAAACAGGTACAATCCTGTATGGCTGGTCATGTTGACATAGTGCTTTCACCAAAAGACTTCCTTCGACGTCTAGTTGGGCCTAAATGAAAATCGTGCCAATCTGATATCCATTATGGTCACAACAATAGCCTTGTTGAAAATATTATTGCTATTGCTCCAAAACAAAAAGTCATATCAGTATGGGCTTTTCACCTGAAGACATGTTAAAATGTCTTGCTGGTCCTCAATTAAAATGATGCTGATTTGATGTCCAATATATCCACCATGGTGGCCATCTTGAAAATCTTGTTATCACTATTCCTCTTGAATGGAAACAATTTTGGTATATGGTTTTCATCAGAAGAGTTATTTTGATTTCTAATCTGTCCAAAAAATAAAAATGATGGAAACTGACCCTCTGTATGGCCACCATGATGGTCTTCTTGAAAATATTGTTATCACTATTCTTCTTCCAATTGGAAGGTTATATCAGTCTTGGATTTTCACCAATAGACGTACTTCTTATTATAACTAGTTGGTCCTAAATGAAAATGGTGCCATATGTACATGAAATATGACTGCCATGATGGCCGTCTTGACAATTCTAGTGCCACTACTTTCCCGAAATGGATGGTCATATTGTTATGGGGTTTTCATCAAAAGACTTCTAGTGGTCTACTTGGACCAAAATAGAAATGGTGGCAATCGGAAATCTAATATGTGTACCACAGCAGCTAATTTTAAATCTTGTTATCACTGAAGAATATCAGAGATACTTTCAACTATCAGCGGTTGAAATGAAGAAATGGTCTTATCTTGAATTCCTGGAAATTCTTTTCAGCCAATAGAGCATCAGCCCCTTCAGGAGACTCTTGCTTTTTAGCACAAAACTGCAAACACGTATATTTGTTTAGGCCTAATAGACTACGTGGCAACTAAGTGCTCCAAACCTTGTGTACGTCTCCAGAGTTTTACTGCATGCATGAATAATCCTAAATATGTTAGTGACATAAGTTAGCAATATCAAGCCCACTTGTGCCTCTTGTTTTACAAGTTGTTGAACATTTCGGACTTAGAATTTTTCATATGCTGTGGGTGCTTACATTAATTTCATAAACACAAACCAAATTTAAGTTGGTGTGGTTAACCAGGCTGCGGAAGTGTACAGTGCAGTGGACAATCACTATGGAGATGAACTTGGCCATAATAACATAGCATTATACTGCATTTTCTCCATCAATTGTCTTTAAAGAAAATTGCCATATTCAGAAAATTTTAAATGCTAATTATTTGGAAGTCAACAAGCCAAAATATTTTCCAGCATACGGTATCTCTGCAAAACACTGTGTCATGCATATATCATTTGTATGTTTACAGAGTTAAAACCAGTGACAGAGCATGTTATATCAATTACTGCAGTTGTAGGAGGTATTGGGACAGGAGTTGTTGTCATTGTATTGGCAGTAGTTGCCATATTCCTTTGGAGAAGACATCAGCACCTTAACCAACACTCAGATGGTAAGAATGCCATTTTTTTTTTTTTTTTTTTTTTATTTTTTTTTTTTTTTTTTTGGCTTCTTCATATATTCAGTTAGGGCAGACTTTCTCTAAGCATGTGCATGAAGTGGCATGTGAGAAAGTGCTTTACACGGTACATAACTTTGCGAACATTTATTGTGAAATGTTTAGTTTAGGCTTTACCAAGTTTTACCCAGCTATGAAAAGATTCCAGGTTTTTTCCAGCAATTCGTTTCCGTGATCTGAGTGTTGAAAAAAGACCAAGTCTTAAACAGTTAACATTTAGTATCATGAAGGAAAGTGATTTTTACATCTTTTATTAGCTATGATATGTGTCTCTACAGTAATATTTTATAATTTCTCTATTTTGTGATTCTTTTCACTGGGAATGATTCCATCAGAAATGTAGAAATAAAGGAAATATATAAGCAGCTTAATTAATGTATCCACAGGGACCATCTTGAAAATCTTACTATTGCTACTTGTACTAGATGCAGAGTAATATCAGCATTAGGTTTTCACTAGAAGACCTCTTATTTTGTCTAGTTGGTTCTAAATAAAAACCTTGCGACTCGGACATTAAATATGGTCACAGTGAGCATCCTGAAAATCTTGTTATCACTACTTGTCCTGAATGGATGGTCATATCCAATAAAAGACTTTTAATATCATTAATGCATAACCTGTTGCTATTGTATAGCTTACTCTTTCTGGACGGAAAATACCCTAGACTGTATGACGAGAGTTCTTTCTCCCATAATGATCTGGAGTCTATCCTGAAGCTGCTTTGTCTATGTGCACTAGACCTCATTCCTTTTGGTTGAGTTGCCATATTAATACACAAGTGGGTATTTCCATGGGGAACCTGGACTTGCCTTCCAGTTAAAACTCTGGAGGCCTTAGAACTTAAGGCTAGGCCATTAGTAACCATATCCTTGCATGCCAACTTCTTTTCAGCAGCCTCTTTCGTATACTGAAAGAAGAATCCCTTTTGCCACCTTCCCTTTAACTTTTGTATGAAGCAGTGGCAAAAACTTAGAGGTATGCGTTATCCTTCTCAATGGCTTTATCACCACAAAGACCCAGGGAGGAAGTTCGCATGTCATTCCCGTTTTGTAAGGAAAAGGGGATGGGGCATCTCTAAGGACTCCGTCCCACTCACGCAGTGTGTCTCTCTTCTATTGGTACCCATGGATACAAGACTAAATCTTTTTTCATAGATGATGGCTGGGTCCTCTCTATCATAAAATGAGGATACTGGCTTCAGTTTCAAGATCTTCTTCCTCTAGTAGGTCTCCCATATGCTTCCACCAACTGATTCTGGTGTGATTAAAGGAAGAGGTACACTCTACAAGGGTGCAGTAGAGAGGGTTTCAACGACCAATCTCTGGAGTTCTAATCCCGGATTTTCCTGTTAACACTAGAGGGGGAACGTTTCGACTAATTATCAACCTTTCCTCCTCCAGCAGGTTTCTGCAGAAGGAACCTTTCAAGATATAGATCACAGCCTCAGTCAGGAATGTCATGAGACCCGGCAACTGCTTGGTCTCCATCGATCTTCAGGAAGTGTACCTTCACATCCCTATCTTTCCTTCTCACAGGGAGTACTCTGGCTGTGTACTTTTGCATGGACATGGGAGTAGTTGCAGTCCATTTAAGATCAGAGGGGATCCCTATCCTCAAATATTTTGAAGATTGGTTAATCCACAATGGCCAGCTAGAGTTCCTTTGACTAGATGTGTCTCGCTGTTGGTCCACAGTGACTAGGTTGGGTCTTTTGCACAACTTATAAATATTGGAGTTTACTCCATCTCAAGATTTCGTCTATGTGGGGATGAATATTCTCTTGAACAGAGGATTAGTCCATGTCCTATGGAACAGAGTAAACATGATCCTGACACTTATATAGGAACTGAGAGCCAAAGCCATGATGTTGGCTTGTGTATTTCGTTCTCTTATGGGGACCATGAACTCCACAGCAGACCGGGTTCTCCTAGGCAGAGTGCACCTGTGCCATCTCCTTCTGGCAAACTGGAAACTGCATAGGAACCCTCTCAGTGCTCAGATTTCTCTAGGTCTGGATTTCCACCATCATCTTATGTGGTGGAGATATCAGGACCAGTTTATGGCCAGAGTGCCATGCACACCCCTGAACCCAACTCGTATCTGTTCACAGACACATCATGTTATGGGTGGGGCATTCATCTGAAGCCGGAAGGACTAATTCTTAAGTGTTCTTGGTCCCGGAAAGAATCTGCCCTCCACATCAACAATTTGGAAATGAGTTCAGTGTTCTTAGCCCTTCAGGGGTGCATCAAAAACATTAGAGGTCGCTGAGTGATGGTCTCCACCAACATGTTCTACATCAGGTGACAAGGAGGCACACATGCCTCTTCTCTCTGCATGAAAGATTGGAACATCCTTCTCTGGGCAACCTAGGAATGGATTACCGTTTTAGTTTGCCCCATTCCTGGCAAAAAGAATATTTTGGCAGACAGTCTATCCCGGAGGGGCCAGATAGTCCTCACAGAATGATCTCTGCACCAATCCATTATAGATTCCCTGTTTAGACTTTAAGGGAGACCCTTGGTGAACTTGTTTGCAACAAGGCTAAACAACATGCTCGCCTTTTACATTTCCACAGTCCCTGACCAGATAGCCTTTCCACCCTCCAGGATAATCCCAAAAGTACTTCAAAAGTAAGGACTTCCACTGCACAGCTCATTGTGATAGCCCCTCTGTGGACCCAACATATGTGGTTCAATGACCTTCTCAAATTGCTGGTAGACCAGTGCAGGACATTACCCCAGAGGAGGGACCGTCCATTGCAGCATAGGGGCTCTCTCCTACACAGTAGCCCACAAATTCTCAACTTTCATGCTTGGGTCATTTCGAGCAAAGTTGGCTGATTTTCCACTCTTCCGTTTTGAAAAGAAAAATTCTCAGTGTCTACTATCAAGAGTTATAGGGCAGCCCTATCCAGCACACTAAAAGTTTTGAAGGGCACAGACATTGTCGTAGACTCTTACATAGCAGACATGATAAGATGTTTTGAGCTGCAAAGACCAGTGTCTAGATCAAATCTCTTGTGTGTCTTGTGGTCTCTAACTAAAAAAAACCCTATGAACCTTTGGGTGAAGCTTCTTTTAAGAACCTAATCATCAAGACTGTTTGTTGTTTTTTTTTTTTTTTTTGCTGTTCTTAGGCATCAGCAAATTGAAGGAGTGAGCTTCATGCCATATCCATAGAGAAAGGTTGTCTAAGGTTTGATGGAAAGTACAAGTCGGTGTCTCTCCTTTGCCAACCAGGTTTCTTAGCAAAGAACCCAGCTTCTATCAGTTTGTTCACTTCGGATTGAGATCTCTAGTCTCAGTCATATCAGTTCTGGGGATGATCAAAACAGACTTTTATGCCCAGTTAAGGCTTTTTGTTTTCATTTGGCAGCTTGACAAGGGAGACGAAAGGGTAGGAATCATCTTTTCCTCCCCATTAAGGGCTCAGCTAAGTTTTCGGCTTCTACCATTTCGAGGTGGATTACCATAAATATCAAGAGAGCTTATCAGTCCCTTACCAAGAGGGACCTTCGATTCATGAAGGTTAAAGCCCATAAGGTTTGAGCATTGCTATTTCATGGGCCTATCTAACTCAATCATCTCTGGAAGATATGACGAAAGCCGCATTTTGGCGATCTCATATGACCTTCTCCACCTTTAAACCTTTGCTTGTTAACTCACCGAAGCGAAGGCATATTTTCTTTGGGTACGATAGCACATAAAGTGGCCAATGCGGATACCATCTGGAAGTAGTCTTCACTTCTTCAGTGAGTGAGAGTATTGTTTTTACATCACCAGTTGTGGGGTCATCAGCCTCCCACCTAACTGGCAATTTCAGCTATGCTATAGCAACAGATTCTGTATTACTATAATAAAATGTTTTTATGTGGGGGGGGGGGTAAAACAAATTTATATGATGTAATACTTATCTGTTGCTATGTCCAGTTCCCCTCCTCCCACCCAGCACTGATGTCCAACTAGTTTAAAGGCTGCACTCGGAATGAGGGCTAGTGCACGTGGACAAAGATGCTACTGATTGGACTCCAGAATATTATGGAGTCACCCTATGGGATGATGAATTCTCATCATATGGTTGAGGGTATTTTCACCCAGAAAGAGTAAGCTATGCAACAGCAAGAGATTATTATTACATCATTAAAATTAGTTTTACCGCTACTCCCCCCAAAAAAACAACTACATTGTAGCAATTATTTAGCTTGTACACATTTTTTAAAAAATTTGAACTTTTTTTGCACAACCTTGATCATAGCATGATTTAGCAAAAAACCACTTGAGGTAGACAATGGCACAAGATAGGCAAATTGTTATGCATGACATTTGGTAGGCAATGTTGTACACAAATGTAGATGATCTGGCCATATTTTCATGTCATCATATAAGTTTTTATCTCTACTGGTTTTATACCGAAATAGCTTCCGTTCATCTGTCATCCATCCATTGTCCCTACATTAGCAAGCGTTTCTTATCACATCAACTTCTAGACTACTTGGAGAATTGATATGAAACTTTACACACACATTCATACCAAGTTCAAATTCATTGAAAATGGATGTTCCTGCTTGAAAATCCAATATGATTCCCAAAGTGACCATCTGGATAATATTGTCGTCACTACTCCGCTTGAACGGATCCTGAAAGTACTTGTGATGTATTGTTATTTCTAAATGGCATTGGTGCTAATCTGACATCCAATATGCCCAACAGTGTTGCCATCTTGAAACTCTTGTTACGGTTACTCCTTCTGAATGGATGGTCTTATTGATATAAAGACTTCTTCTGGCATCTAGCTGGTTCTAAATAAAATACACTTTGGGGTTGTAAAGATATTAAGAGAGGGTAGAGAATAGCAGACTTTGTTTCAAAATACAATCTTTGCCTTTTTAATGATAAGTCCTATATCTACCTGCCTCCTTCCACAGGATCTCAATCATCTTTAGATCTACTGTCTGTAATCCATCTCTTTTACTTCACTTTTCTTGGGAAGTTTGTGATGCGTTCTGTGGAAGTGAACACTTTCTAATATACTTTAAAAGTAATGCTCGCAAACCTAAATGGCTCAGGCAGAGAATGAAATTGAACAGTGCAGAAATGTTTCAATACTTCTGCAAATCAAATTTAACAGCCGATTGTTTTGACAATGTAGTGGATCCAATACCCCTATTTATAAAGATAATCCAGGGTTGCTGGGAATATAATACCAACAACTTTAGCGATTCCGAAACATGTCAACAAACCATGGTTTGATGATGCATGCAAAAACACTATCAGTGAGCGAAGAAAGTTTTTTATGCATTTCACTGGCAATACAATATATGCAATTCTGAATAAATATACAGAGTTAAATCTTGTTGTACCATTTGAGAAAGCAAGAGGAAAACATGGAGATCCTATATCTCTACATTGAACTCAAACTCCTCTATTCAATTAATATGGAATATGATCCCAAAAAATCAGTGGTAGAACAAAATCAGCTGTATCAAACATCTAAAGAAATCTAATGAAATGGTCACAGCCATGCGTACATTCTCAAATCATTGTCTGAAACATTCTTTAAAACATCTTCACAAGAGAATTATTCTGAAAACCTCCACTGTGTTAGCATCAACTATTGAACATCAACTACAGATAACCTTAAACAGAGTTCAGAAATGAGAAGAAGCAAACATGTTCAAATTTTATAAATTTTAAACTGTTTGTATGCACTTCTGCCAATTACATCGTAACCATGATGACACAAAACTCTTGATTGATGGTTGTCTTATTCCTCTTGTGGAGGAGACCAAATTGCCAGGGCTTATATTTGACTGTAATCTAACTTTTCTTCCACATATTACATTGCTCAGGGACAAATGTCAAAAAGCTGCATTTAATACAAGTCATGGCAAACACAGATTGTGGTGCAGATCAGAAGGTCTTGCGCTGGTTATACAGGTCATTAGTAAGATCTAAACTTGACTTTGGCTCAGATGTATCATGATCAGCTTGTAAATCATACTTGCAGATGCTTGATCTGATACACAATCACATGGTTCCCATGTTACCAGGAAATAGAAGAAATGAATAGATTTGTTCCTGACTGGGAAGTGCTCTTTAATTTTGCAATTATTGAGGAAAGTCAGGACAAAACCGAGAGTTTTCAGCCACCACTTTATTGCAGAAAAAAAACAAGCATTTGTGTCGTAATTGAACTGATTGAGAGTTATTAGCGGAATTTCACAGTTTATGGAACCCTTCTGTCAGATGAGGTACAATTGCGGCATGGATCAAATGGGTATTTGCCCTAAACATACAGTCACACCTGTCCTAGTAGTCTCCTGTGTTCAGCGGTCATTCTAATTTAACCGCCCCAGCAAATTTCCTATATAAATGCTTTGTATATCACTGTCACCTGCTTTCAGCAGTCAGTGGCCATGTATTTCTTAACCAAACCATGGTTTCACCCTGCCTTAAACGGTCACTGGAGCGTATCAGCAGTAACCGCCCCAGTTATGCAAATTATACACTTCTTTTGTTTAATGAGCATGGAATTTTTTAGATAAAGGTATATCATGTGAATCGATGTTTAAGCATTTCATATCTTGATTGTCAAACTCAAAGGTGTTACTTGTTACATGCGTTAAAGTGTTAAACATTATCATCAATGGTAACTTTCGGCAGAATTCCCACCTTTGTGGTGAAACTTTGTACCATTGGATCTTGATAAATACACAGAAATATACAGACTGCTGCGGTAGTTTTTATTGCAAAACATCACACTTGGGCATACTTGAAAATAATTCCATTAATAGTTGGACTACATTTAATGTAGACATTACGGCATCAACCAGACATAAGTAGATTAGTACAAAAAGTGCAGTTCTTTTTAGACAGTGATGTGTAATTTTTAAGGGCTTAACATTTTTGTCACATTTAAAACAATCCTTTTCTAAAAAACTTTCTTCATACCAACATATGCAGTTAAGCAGAGTAAAGTTAACCTTTTTATTTTGTAAATTTAAATGAATTACATGGAAATTGATATGAGTTTCAATTGTTATACTTGTTTCTAGTGATAAATCCTATAGTTTGGTACATGCTCATATGCCAAAATGAGATGTTATGAGAGAGTCTCAAAATGAGAACAAATGCATGTTTTGAAGCCATCATGTTGTCGATTCCATTCAGTATGTGTTGTAAGTGAATGTTATCAAAATCAATTTCATCCAAGAAAAAACCTCAAAAATACCTGGCATTTTTCTTGTTTCGAAAAGTGTGGGAATCCTGCAATCAGGGACTTGGCCTTTGTCTGTATGGATTTGGAACTTCCATTTCAGATAGCTATGATGAGGCAAATGAACTATCACTTTATCACAGATGAACAAAGTTTTCTCTTCACTATACATGTATTGGGAAATTAGAGGAGCTAACCCGTGAGATTCGAAGATACCAAGGGCACATCCTTGGACTCTGTGAGATGCGCTGGAAAAATGTCGTAAAGAGATCAACAGATGACGGACACGTGATCTACATCAGTGGGCATGAGAACAAGCACGAACATGGAGTTGGGTTTATGGTACACAAGGACATTGTGAGTGCAGTCATGGGTTGTCGACCAGTGTCGAACAGGATGATTACAATCCGCGTAAGGACATCTCCCTTTAACATCACTATCATACAGGTCTATGCCCCAACATTTGACCATGATGACGAGGAACTGGATGAGTTCTACAGCCAGCTTCAAACTCTCATATACCAGACACCCAAAAAGGATATTCTGATTATTCAAGGAGGCTGGAATGTTAAGGTAGGACAAGACGCACAAGCGGACTGGCGAGAAGCCTGTGGTCCATACTGTAATAAACAGACCAATGAGAGAGGACTCAAGCTCCTGGACTTCGCCACATTCAATAGACTAGTGCTAACTAACACCCTTGGCCCCCACAAACTATCCAGAAGATGGACTTGGCACAGCCCAGACGGAAAACATCACAACCGGATTGACTACATCTTGGTGAGAAAGCGCTTCCGGTCTAGCGTAAACATTGCCAGAACACGTAGCTTTCCAGGAGCTGATATAGGAAGCGACCATGACTTGCTGATGATGACTATCAAACTTCGTCTGAGGAAGACCAATAAGCCAAGACAAGTTAGGATCAGGTTCGACCATGAAAAACTTAAAGATCCAAGCGTGGCACAAGCATTTGAACCATCAATAGGCGGCAAATTGGCAACAGTCACAGTTCTGGGATATGAAGAAATAAACCTAGACTCCTTGATCATCACCTTCAACAAGGCAGTAATAGACACAGCCGGAGATATCCTTGGCAAGCATCGTAGAATAAAGAAGCCTTGGGTCACAGCAGATATTCTCGACCTCTGCGATGTGAGGAGAAAACTGAAGAGTAAGCAAGGAGACCATGAAGGAGCAAAACAATACAATGAGATTAACAACAGGATTAAGACGAGCATAAAGAAAGCAAAAGAAAGCTGGTTAGAGGACCAATGCAAGGAAGTCGAGAAAAGCCTGAACCATAATGACAGTAAAAGGGCATACCAGTTGGTGAAAGACCTGACAACAGAGAAACAGGGGAGATCTAATACGATTCAGGAAAAGGCTGGTAAGAGTCTGACAGAAAACCAAGACATTCTTAACAGATGGACGGAATACTGTTCGGAGTTTTACAACCAGGAGACTTCTGGAGACCAAGCTGTGCTAAACGTACCACTGACCACAACAGAGGTTGACCACCCGATCCTCCGGGACGAAGTAGAGACTGCAGTAAAGGCGCTAAAGAAGGGAAAGTCAGCTGGGGTAGACAATATACCAGCAGAACTTGTTAAAGCAGGAGGATCGTCCATGATAGATGTCCTCACAACAATCTGCAACCAAATCTGGTAAACAGGAGAATGGCCCACCCCATGGACCCAGTCTCTGATCGTGACTCTTCCTAAAAAAGGAATCTACAACTGTGCCAGAACTACCGAACAATCAGTCTCATCAGTCACCCAAGCAAGGTTATGCTTAAGATCATCCTCAATAGACTGAAACCCCAAGCAGAGCACATCATTGAGGAAGAACAGGCAGGTTTCAGAGCAGGACGTAGCACTGCAGAACAGATCTTCAGTCTCAGAATCCTCTGTGAAAAATATCTCCAGCATCAACAGAACCTCTATCATGTCTTCATTGACTTCAAGAAGGCTTTCGACAAGGTATGGCATGCAGCCTTGTGGGCCACCATGCGGATATACAACATAAACGCAAAGCTAATCCGCACTATAGAAACCCTGTATGACAAGGCGACTAGTACAGTTCTTGTCAATGGCAACATAGGAGACTGGTTCAGAACCACAGTCGGTGTCAGACAGGGGTGCCTTCTCTCGCCCACTCTCTTCAACATTTACCTGGAAAGGATCATGTCCGACGCCTTATAAGACCATGAGGGCAGTGTCAGTATTGGAGGCAGAACAATCACCAACCTGCGCTTCGCTGATGATATCGATTGCTTAACAGGAGATGAAGAAGCAATGGAAACCTTAGCGCACCGTGTCAATCAAGCATCACTAAGATATGGGATGGAAATCAGCGCTGAAAAGACAAACCTAATGACAAACAACCCGAGTGGCATCCAAAAGGAAATAAGAGTAAATGGACAGAAGCTGGGCACGGTAACAAGCTTCAAGTACCTATGTGCTATCGCCTCTGATGAATGTTCAAAACCTGAGGGTCTTTCCAGGATTGCGCAGAAAACAGCTGCTCTGGCTAGGCTGAAGCCTATTTGGAAAGACAGCAACATCACGCTTGGGTCCAAGATCAAGCTTATGTGCTCCCTCGTCATGTCCATATTCCTATATGCATGTGAGACATGGACCCTAACAGCAGAATTAGAGAGAAGAATCCATGCCTTAGAGATGAGATGTTATCGAAGGATCCTGAAAATCGCATGCTTAGACCACGTCTCTAATGCGGAGGTGCGCACTAAAATCCAAGGCGCAACTTTACCTTATGAAGATCTGCTCACCACTGTAAAGAAACGCAAACTAAGATGGTATGGTCACGTCTCACGCTCAACTGGCCTGTCAAAGACAATCCTACAGGGCACAGTGAGAGGAAAGAGAAAACGAGGCAGACAGAAGAAGAGATGGGAAGACAATACCAAAGAGTGGACAGGCATGGACTTTGCAAAGTCCCAAAGAGCAGTGCGAAATGGAGAGAGATTGTCGCAAAGTCATCAGTGGCGCCCCGACGACCAGCAAGGTTACGGGAGAAATGAAATGAAAAAATGATACATGTATTACCAAACTGTCTTGCAACCCATCTAATCCTGCCTATGATATCTTACTTAGGCCCAAACAACAAACCCCATATACTGAATTTCATTCCAATTGTTAGCATATGATTTCATCCTCAACTGGAAACGGCAAAAATGAGTACTGCAAATGTTTCAAAACTTCTGTACTCCCAAATCACTACTGTGGTTATCAAAATCTTCCAAAGTAATATTTGACCTTTGAGAATTCAAACAGATCCTCTACTTTTTCATAGTAAATTCAATGAAATCAGAGCCTCCTTCCATAGCCATACATCCATGTAAACAGATGGTGCAAAAGATGGAGACAAAGTTGAAGCTACCATTGCAACACCCCGTGGTACCATCTCAAGCTGTTTACCAGATAAAGCCTTAATATTCAAAAACAGAAATTACAGCCATACTAAAAGTTTTGAACTACATTGAAACTTCTCCAGAAAAAACATTTAATCATCTTTTCAGATCTTTTTTTCACATTGAAAGCCTCGCAAAGTCTTAAATCTGACACCCCATTAATATCCGAAATATTGCACAAACATGATGTTGTCATACAATCGGGGAAAAGATTTCTGTACTGTTGGCTGCTCGTCACATTGGTATAAAGTGTAATGGAAGTGCAAATCAAGCTGACAAAGCTGCTCTGCGGTCACTCATTTATGAATGGAAGATTTCATACACTGACTTCAAATATTGTACAAGTCAGAATGTTCATCATACTTGGCAAAATATGTGGAATGAAAATAGCCACAATTTCAAAACCCACAATTGGAAAGTGGTATCCCTCATATAGAACAAATCGCAGAGATGATGTGGTAATGTACCGATTGTGCATCAGACACACATATCTAACTCATGCATGCTTCCTGAATTGTGACCCTTGACCATAGTGCATATGATGCCATTGCCAACTAACACTAGAATACATTGTTGTCAAGTGTGTCGACTTTCAACCAGTCAGAAATTGGTGTTTATATAACTTCCAAAATGGCACTATGGAAGCCATCTTGAAAATCTTGTTATCACTTCTCCTCTTGTATGAATAATTGTATTGACATGAGATTTTCACTAAAGCACTTGCCATATTTAATTGGTTCTGAATTAACTGTACTGATTTGTAAGCATGATAACACAAACAGATATATATGGAGCTTTTTTTTAAATCAAACCCACTATTTAGCTGTTTCTGCAACTTATGAATATCATATGCTCTTGTGAGCCTTGTTAATAAGCAGGTAAGACAAATAATTCCCTGAAATAATTGTAAGCTTTCGGTATTTTTTTAATATCCCTTTTTATGTCAGTAATTGTGTTTTTTCTCATATTTTTCCTTAAGATCATCTCAATAAGGAGCTTGAAGAAAGGTGAGGTTCTGAGTTAATTTTTCATACTGTTTGATGTAGCATTGTTGCAAATAACTGGCATGACTCGCATATTCTCTTCGAAGTTCCTCAATGCATTTGAAAGAAATTATTTTTACCTACCTATCTATAATCCGATTGAGCTTATGTTATAGTTCTTTGTTCATTGTATGTAATGAGTTAACATTAGAGGAATTCAAAATGGCAATATCAGAATGTGGTATATATATTCTGTCTGCATGCCCATACTTCTGCATATCCATTCAAAATTTGATTTGTACATGCTTGCACAAAAACAGCATTTGATAGAGTGTCAAATAAAATTTAATCACCAAGTTGATGAGCTTGACATAAATGACACTTGCATTACCTTCAAACCAACTACTGAACTATTGAAAGCTGTAAAGACTGCATGCAATTAAAACTAAGTTCCACTGTACTAAGGATTTTAAAGACAGTAACTTAGTGTAGTTTTATATTTAATGTCTGTGAGGTTGTGACCATGTACCTATGTGTGTGGTGATGTTATTTGTCAATGCTAAGTGTACCATTTTGTTATTTGTAAGTATATTAGGTGTTTCAGAGAAAACAGATGGTATTTTCGTTTATTCAGATTTGAATTTCCAGTCATTTGCTATAGGCTGATTTGAAAAGGTAGCTTATTCTCATTTGGATGACAAAGCTTTTGGGAGGTCACGCGCACTGACCCCTCTTGGGAGATCAAAACACACTTTTGGAGTCTCCGAAACCCCCCAACACTGTCTGGGAATATGCCAAGTATGCATTAGATGTGTTGGAATGAAACCTGATACACATATCAAGCAAATTATATAGAGGTGCATTTTGATACTTATAATTTTCTGTTTTGAATGTTCTTTTTTGTTACTATGGAAACAAAGTGTAGCATGACTAGTCTATAAATTAACTGTGTTATACCGTAAACTTCTAGCATAAGTATTCTAAAAATTGAGAGTGTTGTACCATAGGCTACTTTCAGTAGGAATCTTTGCATAAGCGGTGGACTGGGGACTCTTGTTTTTTGGAGTTTTTTTAATGTTGCAGTTAGTCAACACAGTTTTGTAGCAAGAATTGCTTTGAACTCACTCGACATGTAGAAATGAAATTCGGTAGAATAAGCAGTTTGCATGCACATCTTTATCTTGATACATCTTAGAAACTTGTTTGCATGCTTTGTCTGTATTGGGCACTTTGTTTTTACTTTTATGTTTTTTATCACCCCAGTATGTAACAAAGAGGGAAATATAGCTGTCACTCTGTGCATTTATTGGTCTGTTCATAACATATATGTTAACATTTTCATTTCCAGCGGATATCTCTTAAGCCGTTCAAGATATGTGAAATAACCATGTTACACACGTTAACCAAGTTGCATAAAATTGTCTTTTAATACTTAAAATTTTCCCCATTCTATACTTTTTATGTTACCGTGGAAAGACAATATTTTCTAAATAATATATGTATTGATGGTGCTAGACTGTAGGGTATAGAGCATGAGACTCGTAATCCATGTTTCATGGATTCGATGCTTATTCAGGCCAGCCCGATTCAGCTGCTTATTTATGTCTTTGGGAAATTCACTTAACTCCCATCTTCTTGGCATGATACAGCCTATACTGTATTCAAATTTTCATTATGTCCCAACGAACTAGACCATAGAGTACTAGCATGGGTAGTATAAAAACTGAGTACAGCTGTAGGGTTTTCATTAAGAGTCATTACATAGCAAGAGGGACTTGGGTGATATGCTATCTCTTGATGATTTGTTTGTTAGTACCGATTTACTCAGATACTGTTTGCACGACCAATGCAAACATTAATGCAATTTTGTAGGCATTGTTGTGTGTCAATCAAATTTATTCTATGGGTGCAGTCTATATTTTTTAGATTTTGTGCATTTTCCAGTGACCTTGGGTTGAATATTACACTTAATAGTTCCATTGAACAGACATTCAAATAGTAAGTCAAATAATGGAATATCTTTATTGTGTTTCCCAGGAGGAATTGGCCATTATGCAGATGGTTAAGTTATGACATGTTGGACGATAATGCCGTAATATTTGCTTCATTCCATACCAGGGTCGCAACAACTTTTAAAAACAAATAATATTTATCAAAAAATAGACATAAAATAAGTAGGTAAACATCAGGCCAGAAAATACAGATTTCAGTACTTTCTTAAGAAGATACTTAATTTTAAATAGAAACGGTCATACAACTTGAAGAATTATTGTAAGATAAATCATAATGGGATAATAGCCTGCTGCTGCATTTACCAAAATATCATCAAATTAATTTTGCCCAATCACCTATCATACATATAAACCAGTTTAAAACTGAAAGGGATGTTACATTATGTCTGCAAATGTAAGATATGTAATTGGTGTCTCTTCAATGTTATGAAGAGCATTTCTCTTAATTAGACAAAATAAGGAAATCAAGGACTTGTTATAATGTACTAATCTGTGTAAACTACTGTGGTTAATGGAGAGTCATAAAATATAGCAACCTCCACTTCACCCCCACCCCGGTACATGTTAAGGTACCCCTTTCCAATTATAAACAAGATTTAACGAAAATATAAAGCCTGTTAATTTATCAAATTTCAAAATGTTGGTACGTCTTAAATCAAAAGGTATAAAGAGAAAGTAAAGCTTTATTTTACATAAAATTTACATATTGCTAATGTCTTGAACAATGTCTAAAAATTGCATGTTACAAGATATTTATGAGATTAAAGAATGCAAAAGTTACTATTTGTGAATGTCTGTGAGGAACTGGATATTCTTTTAAAACTGTATTTTTGTCCCCTCCAAACATTTAGTAGTTCAGAGAACCATTGCATTGGCTTGATAAGTACGAGCTATTATAATAGTTTAGATACAACATTATATAAGGTGTAATCGTATCTTACAGTTTGACACTGATATATATATATATATATATATATATATATATATATATATATATATATATATATATATATATATATATATATATATATATATATATATTCCTAGAGCAATATTATATCTATGGTACACATATAATATGTTGGTGGTCCTGATGACATGTTTTGACTTGAAGTATTGTTACTCTGGGTATTTTAATGTTCATTAAAAATGGATTAGCTGCAGTGTTCTCCCCAGGGCCTTTTACCTTAGCGGTCCCAGTACGATTCTATTTCAACCTGCAGCACTTTAGAACCACTATGCTTTGCGCTCGTGCATCGATGTTTTAATGTTTCCCACTATCCTTAAAAAAACTAATATGTTAAATAAACATCCAGTCACCTAATTCAAATCCCCGTTACTACAATGACATATTCTTACCTCTTCTTGGGTATTTGATTAAGATAATCCAGGATAAGTACTCACTCACTTAACCATTATCTATTGGACCTGGCTTGCCCGACTGCCGGTGTGCGACTTTTGATGCGGGTTTTGTTTGCACTGACAGAGTCACGTGATTGGCCAGCGATGACGAAGTCTACTGGTGGTGTGTTATATACATTTCAGTCATTTCCACTACCAGCCAAAGTAGTTACACATATTACATTTTAGGTTTTAAAATTCTTGTGAAAGATAAACACACCACCTTCAACAAAATGTAAAATTAATCAGCGCCTCAAGCAGGTCAGAGATTGTGTCACCAATAGTATTGGTGATTCCGATTCCGATAATGTCAGAGTGATTTCACCAAAGAAAGAGACTGAGAAACGAAGTATGAGGTTTAACACTGAATGGAAGACTTGAGGTGGAAATTGCTGGATCGTATGGTAAGTTTTTCATGTTGCGAAATTTTGGTTCAGATCTTCTTAGTTGCCCATCAGGAAATGGGGGTGGGGGTTGCAATATTTTTGTATTTATAGTAGTAGCAGTAATTGCGATTGTTGTCGTTCTTATTAAATTATGACGAGGAATGAAAGATGTATTTTATTCACGAGTTGCTCTTATATTTACATAGTTTACTCTGAGCAAGAGAATTATAGTTTGATCATTAAACCTTAACTTAAGTGGGTGCTGCCCTACTAATTTCTCATTGGTCCTTTCTGGCTATCCAAGTAATAAACAGCAATTTTTATCTTCACTTTCAGCTCTTTTGAAAAAATATAAATGAAAAGTACTCCATCATATATAATTGAAATATGTTTCCAACAAAAAACAACTGGTTTGCAATTGGAATGTATTACATCAGGGGTTTCCAGGGCCATGATAGATTTTTTAAGGCGGTTTGCGGACCGAAGCGACTGTGAAAAATTTAAATATATGCAAAATCGTTTTAAAAAAGGACAACACTTTGCGGGCCGGACAAAATTGAAGCCGCGGGCCGTAGTTTGGAGACCCCTGTATTACATGATAAATTTGTCAGAATTGCAGATGAAAACAGTATTTCTTTATTACAAGATCAATGTTTTTTTCTTAACTTTAAATTCCAGTGTGTTTTAGGAGACACACAAGTAAAGTTGAAGGAGATTCTGAATATCTTTTTTGTATATCCATTAATACATTTTATGTTTCATTTTTTTCAGATTGTAAATGGTCATTCTCTTCAATGAACAGTATCAAGAGTGTTTTAAGGAACAGGTTGACACAGAGCGTACTGAATTACGTGATGACAATTAGTACTGAAGTACAGTCCCTAAAAGACTTTAATTTTGATGTGGCAATCAATATATATTGGAAAAAGAAGGGTATCATTTATTTAAATTAATAAAACAAATCAGTGTGACATTAAGTCATGTTACAACTAAGGGAAATAAATAATACTATGTGAATATATGCACCTCATTTTTATTTCATTTATATTAATTTGTTTCACTTTTTATGACGTTAATGCGCGCTTTTTAAAACAAGTTATGACACTAATGCACTTACCCCGATGCTATGAAAAATTTCTGGGGAGATCACTGAGCTGATGTAAATAGTACTTTGCATATACAAGTACATGTAGAGTTCATATGATATTCTGTATGTTGTGAAAAGGAGTCTGTCAAGAATTGTTGGGTGAATAAGTATCATGTCATTTTACTTTGGTCAAAGTGTACATATAACCCAATTTGTCAGTATTAGAACAGCACTACTTGCATATATGGTGACCACTTAAAAGTATCAACACTTGTATGAATTTAGGCGAATGTATAATTATTCTATTACGTGTCTCATTTCACATAGCAATGTTATCTTCATGTAAGTTTTCTTCGCCAACATTGAGTCCAATTTTAGTAGGATCCTTTGATAACTCTAGTCAATCACAATTAGGGAAAAAGTGGCATAATTAAAACACCTCACATCCAAAAATATTGCAACTCGTGACTGATTTTGATTTATTTGTCTCCATTAAACAGTGAATGAAGACTTGTAAACAATAGTGCTAGCCTATTTGGTGCAATAAATACTCGATGAAATAGCTTTTGCTAGTACTTGTGTAAGGAATACAGTACAGCTCACACGATATTTTGTTTCTCCATGCATTGTGGTGTGGGTGGAGAGAGCATGGATATGAATAAAAACAAATCCCTCAACCAGCTCCCCGTGCGTCATAATGGAGTTGCTGTAGTTTTTTATGGAGAATAGCTCTGTCCACCATGCTTTTTTAAGCAATCACATCCGATCACCACTGTGGTGTGGACATGGTGTCGATAAAGTGGGTGTGATTTACTGTTCATAAGCTAAAAATATTCATTGAGAGAGAGAGACAGAGAGAGACAGACAGACAGACAGAGAGACCTCTGTGGGACACTGAGGTAAATATATCATTGCCTTTATAAATTAATGGACACCTTTTAGTTTTTGTTGTAAAACTTTTCCAAATCAAATCAAATTGTATACAGCATCAGTATTATCAGCTAAATGTTAAATGAGAACACAATGTATCAAATGATCAAATTCGAGAGAGAGAGAGAGAGAGAGAAAGAGAGAGAGAGAGAGGCAGTGTCCTCAAGACTGCTGAAGACATGTAAATCCATACTCATAATTTCACAAGTCAGGCATTTTGTCCCAAAAAGAAATATTTAAACATGCCATATATTTGATGAGGAATTTTCATATGTACCTACTATTTTTGAAAAATCTTTAAAATATGGTTCTCTTCACACGCATGTCTTTCTGAAGCAGACCCATTGACATAAAACCCCATTGTTGGTGAAGACATTCTTGGTTACATGTATATTAATATATTTACACCAATATCTTTTTTTAAAAAAAAGACAAAAAACGTAGGCTCAATTCGTAACATGTAGAGAGAGAGAGAGATTTGGATACTGAGATATGGTAATCATGAACATTCTATAATTAATGCTGAAACATAAAAATGTCTGTGTTGTGAGCCATCGCTGAAAAGTGTTCTGCTGGACATCGAGTTGCATTTAAAAGTTAATATCATTATTTGACATTAACCATAAGTCAACTGAGAATACCATTTACCGAATCCTCATATTTCTGAGAGAGAAAACTATATGCAGAGTTGCCAAAGACAAATGACTACATGACTGCACTTATGTTCACTAAAACTGGATAAAAGGTACATACAAAAATCTAGGTTGCTAAAAATTGCTGGTGCCAGGGTAATTATTGATGGTGTGCCTACTACCTGCAAAAGGCACTTCACATTTATCTTTACATAGCAAACATTAACAAATTCAAATTGTAACATCGGCAATGATCCATATAGCTACACTTTCCTAGAATTGTAAGTTAATTAAATAAACCAGATTGATTGACTTTACATGATAGAGATTTTGGATACTGAGATCTCAAAAGTCGTATAATTTATGCCAAAATAACAAACATAGCAGCTAGTTAATTATAGTCATACCTGCCATAACATGATCTGTCAGGCTAAAAACACACCCTGACATGCTCATGTTTTGAAAAACAAAATTTTCAGTAATCTTGGCAATACAAGAGAGAGAGGGGGGAGGCATTTCTTGACTTCCACGATATATGCCTGTAACCTGTAGTATATACAAAGAGTAAACAGGCCTGCTTAGAGTTTACGTAAAACTATCCTTGTGGTAGTTAATTATTATAGAATTAATAAAAAGTAAGGCGGTCAGAGATAAACAACCACCACTTCACAGATTGCTTAATTAGCTGACACTAGCCAGGGTGATGTTGTGTTAAGAACTTTGAACAGTGCTATTGGAGACAATTAGGCTAATTTGTATAGGTAAAGTACGCTAAATGGAACAACTCAATTCGTTTATAGTTAGGTAAATCAAAGAGATGTGTTTTGACGAATCTAAGTTATTACGCATCATTGCCTTGAATGAGATTTTACTCCATTTATCAAATGCAAAACATGATTATGTTGGAACTTGGAATAGTGTACAAGTGTGATTAATTTTTGAAAGCAAAATGTTGAAGCGAATCCCAGCAGAAATTAATTTCAGAACTCCTGGTTGACGGAGTTTGACTCTGTGAAGCAGCATCCAGATGATGCATTTTATTCTTTGCACATAGTGCAAACAACATATCGACATATGTCATTTTGGAGTGTACAACATCCATTGACATAGCAACACCACCCAGCATCATGACAATGCATGAATGCAGAGCTCAATCACAAAAGTATCTAACATGTTTAAACAATCATCTACAGACCATGTCACTAGAGCTGTTATACTTTCCTGCAATTTCCTTGGAGCACAATCTGCCATTTTCAGTCGCAGATCATTTTTCAGACATGTATAAGGAAATGTACCTGGATAGTGTTATCGCTAAGAAATCCAGTTGCAAATGGACGGAAACAGTTAATATACGAAATAATGCAATTGCACCAGTATTGGACAAACAAGTAACTGAGTTTAGCCAAGATAAATTATCGGTCCTGATCGATGAATCTAATGATAGAGAGCTGACAAGACCATCATTATAATGATTTTTGGTGTATGACCATGTCATGAAGAAAGTTTGTCTTCTAAGTTCAGGAAAACCAAGACTTTACAATCAAACTAGGGTGGCCATTGCAAGCTTCACACTCCCTCAACACAATTTAGATGCAGAAAGGTCATTTTCTATGCTAAGAAAAATTCAACAAGATCATCGGGAAAGTTGGAACGACAGTACTATCCAGTCTCTAATACGTGCAAAAATGAGCACAGATGACTTTTGCATTGGCTTGAAACCCCTACTGAACTATTGAAAGCAGCAAAGACATTGTGTAATTAAGATTATATTCTACTGTCCAATGGATTTTAAAGACATAAACTTTATGTATTTTTTTTTTGTTTAGTGTCTGTGTGGTTGGGATTACGTGAGTGTTTGCATTTGTATGTGCACGTGTTTGTTTGTAAGTATATTAAAAGCATCAAAGAAAACAGATGCGTATTCAGATTTAAATTTCCAATTATTTTCAATAGGTGTATATGAAAAAAGCTTATTCTCAATTGGACAATATTGATTTTGTTTGGCACTGCACTGACCCCCCATGGGATCTCAAAGCACTTTTTGAGTCTCAAAAGAAACCCCAAAGCAACCCAACACTTGTAACAGGATGAAGGTTGATTGGGATTGGATTTAGAGAAGACACTGAGATCTGTCGAAGGATACCGTAAGAGCCTCCTTATTCCATACAAACCGGTTGGTCCCGAAGCTTTGGTCCCACACTGCGAGTAAATTAATACCGTCCTCCAAGCCAACGTCACCATCGTCCCCAGCATCTGGTTTACATGAAGCACCACAGAGTTCTACGACTCCCCATCAAAAACAGCTAAAAAAATAATGACTGAGCCTTGTAGTACATGATATATGGTTAAGTACAAACACAATAATATGCATTACGTATTTGTGCACATGAACTGGCATCATTACACTGTATCTCATTTCATCAGAACTACTATATGGGACTGCATCTGTTTGGTTAACCTTGTTACCACTTTAGAGGACATATTTCTGATCCGATTTTGATCAGACATGGAATATATGCTTACATCATTAAGGTCTCGAATGAGTTTATTAATGAGTCAGATCCATGCATACTAATGAGGTGATCATGCATCTGATTGGTTGAGATTGCTATCATTCTGGAGGTCACATTTTTGTGATCCAGTTTTGATCAAACTTGGAATAGATACTTATATCTTTAAGATCGTAGATGAGTTCAAACTTGGAATAGATACTTATATCTTTAAGATCGTAGATGAGTTCAATAATGATCGAGGTCCACACATATTAATTAAGTGATTATGTCTCTGATTGGCTGAGCTTATTAACCTTCTGGGTGGCATATTTCTGATCTGATTTTGATCAAATTTGAAATATGAGCTTACACAGTGCAGCTTACATGACTTTTCGTTTCTTCATGCTTTCCAGAGACAGCGTGGAAAGGAGTAAACAAAATACCTCCAAAATTTCTCTGTGCATCCTAACAAAGATGCCGCAGCTTATCACAAAGAATAGCTCTGAACACCATGCTTACTCGTAGAGTCGCATCTGACGACCACTACAGAATAGACATGATCTTGATAAAATGGGCATGGTTTACCATTTATGACCCCTGCAAACATGCACTAAAGCGGGTCATTGAGAGAGAAAGAAAGAGAGGCACTGATTTATCTATGTTGTTATCTCTTTCGGGAGTAATTTGCATTTTTATATTGGAAAATTGTCATCATTCAGTTAATTATAAACATTTGTTAGTTCTAACAAAGATAATTTATGATACATAATGCTAAGACAAATTTTAGATAATATTAACTTAATGCCCTTGCCTCACGAAATGTATTATTGCCATATTTCGCGTAATAAATTTGTGGGGTTTTTTTGTAAATACTTAATACTGCATTATCAGAATCGATAGATGCATTTATATCCTTATTTCTGTTGCAATTCACGCATAATTTATTTTTTTGATGTTCATATGAAACTCAATGTATTGTACTCTCTGCTGTGAAAAGAATAAAACGTCCAATGACTTAATAAAATAAATCATATTCACACCTGACCTAAATGAAACAAAATCGAACAAGTTCATATAGTTATCCTATGCATGAGTTCTCATTAACATAATATACAATTTATTTTGGAATCCAATTACAGCATTATAGAGGGGTAATTAAAACAATGATAAAGCATGGTTCTAGCAGTTGCTGGGTGAACATTCAACACCACAAATTATTACTGGAAGCTAACTGACTAATGTACTGTTCCAGAAATATGAAGCGTGGATCTCACTCATCAATAAATCATACAGTATAACCACAGGCAACTCCAAAATTTTATTCTCATAAAGAAAAATCAGTGATAGAAAGAAGAACTTGTGAACTATGTATATTATCAAGATCTTGGATAGTTTTGATAATGATCATGATTGGCTGACCATATACCACTATGAAGATGAAATTAGCAGTTTGGACATACAAGTAAGAAAGGTAACATATGATCAGTTTTATGGATAATCACAAGCTAGGGATTGTGAAGAGAGTTATCATCCTTTAAAAACGTTTAAAACATTTTAAAAGATTAGAATACAGGATTTATGAATTTCAATACAACAGTTTATATAAATTAGCAAAATAATACACCCTATGGATTATATTAAAAGATCCGTAGTTTGAAGGTGAATAAAAAAGATATAAATAAAATAAAATATAATATATAAAAAGAAAAACTCTTAAGCATATTTACTAATATTTATTTATAAATTATGCACTATTTCATGGCATTTTAGATATTAAATGAATTTATTCAAACTTTTTGATGTGTATTTGGTATTTTCGGTCTATAAAAAAAACACCACCCCACCCCCACCCCACAAAAAACACATGCTTTTCTTCTGAACCACTTAAAAATGGCATTACAGTTAACAATTTAAGTAAACAGACCCTCCAATTTTCTGAACACCGACCCTAGAAATTTTCTGACCATTAAACAGAACAACAACAACAACAAACAAACAAAAATTCCATATATTCTGAATGTTGTGATCAGACTGCATTTCATTTCGTTCATAGATAATATTAGACATCATGCTCGTTCAGATGTTTGCTGTTTCTCTAAATATTTGTTGCACCTACTGGACATAAACTATATATCATGATTCAGTAATGGCTACACTTGTGTCTGCTGCTTGCTAATCATTGTTTAAATTTACAGCAAGTTATTTCAGACAAATGCAAATTTTATTTAAGTAATTATACAGAGTGTATATCTAACTAAAACATAATGATTTTCAGCAATACTGACAAGGTCTTTTCTCATATGAATAAAATTATGTCATGCCACCATGGTTCACTTTCAGTAAATGGAGGAGGAAAAAAGACTTTCAGAAAGAAAAAAATCTTCTGACCAAACAATCCAATTTTCTTTAGAATGAAACTGAAAACACACATATTTTGTTTGGTCTAATAGACAATGTGGCAACTAAGTGTTCCAGATTTTCCTTTCCTTTCCATGTTACATTTGCCAGTTCGAAGGTCGTACATGTACAGAACTGAAAAGTCAGCTTAGGACAAATTGGAAGATTTCCAAACTTTGGTCGGGAGTTTTGACGTCAAAAGAGGGATGATTTTCAATGAAAATGGCAAATTTTCCATTGCAGAACATGTCTTTGACTTTTTTATACCAATGATGACCCAAAGCTTGGGTCACTATGTGAGTGGTTTTTGTATGTTTGCATGAGAACTTTTGTGTGATTTCGAAGTCAGGGAACATTTTTTTGACTAGATCGAAAAACTGATCTTCTACTGTAAATGGGAGATTGTGTTTGGCTAAAAAGTTGGCAAGCAGTGTCTCGGCACGTATATCTTTATTCACATTTGATGCAGATTCTGTGAGTATGGATTTCAGTGATGGCGTATTTATTGTCGTGTTTGATGTGTTTTAAGACTGGTACGCTGCATGACCCATACTGTCATTCTTGCCACCATAGCATTGTTAAAATCAGCTTTACGGGAAGGGCAGAATGCATATTCATCTTCGTTGAACTTGATTGCAGATCTGAAATTCCAGTTTCCATCCAACATTACATTTTGTGTGATATTTTTGGTTGCTTAGCTTTTGTTGTTTTAGTATTGGGAGATAATGCGCGCTTTGACATCTAGAAAAACTTTAAACATGGAAGTTAAATCGACAGTTTTATGCTGATTGAGCTCTTTAGTAATCCAGCCATATTCAGTTAATCTCAAATCCTTTTAGAATTACATCTGATCACACATAGTAAAATCCATGTCGACAGACTTCAAACACTGAAGCTTACTGACTCTGCCGACAGAATCAAAGGGGTGTTAATTGTTTTATGCTGCTTCAAAATCAGCAACGAATCGTCTTGCCCTGCTTAAGCCGGTTCACAGTCACGTGGCCACAGACAGTATTACCGTAAACATACCACACTAAAAGCAAGTTGTGAGAAAAATGATTTCAGAGAGTGACTGGCCAGATGGGTGACACCTCCCATCTCAGAAGGAAATCCTATCTATGATTACTTATTTGGAACTAAACATTAATTTTTTTATATTTGTTTGTACAGAAATGACTGAGAACTGAGATACACAATGAAATAACTCATAAAGAAGTGCTAATAATTATACTATAGTATAGCATATACTTTACACGAATTAGGAAGTAAAAAAGTTCTACTATATACTTTACATCTATGTATTTTAATAGATGAGTTACTTTTTTATTTGTTTATTTATTTATTATAAAGATATTCATACATTTATAAAATTGTGTTCTGGTGACAATTAAATCACATAATATATTTTTTCATATATCAAACCTCAAATCACAATACTCATTTAACTTCCTCTCTCTCTCTCTCTCTCTCTCTCTCTCTCTCTCTCTCTCTCTCTCTCTCTCTCTCTCTGTTGGTTACATTTTATAGAAAATTATGTGGTTCAAATGGAGGTTAGAAAATATTGCATGGAGATCCATTATTAGTTTGCACAAGATTCCAAAGGAAAAATAATTGCTAATTTTCTTATAAGGTAAGTGGAGGGGGGTAATATTGTTTTGTTACTATTAGTATCTCGGTCAATTAATATGATAATATCAATTTCATCTAAACATATTGAGTCTGGGTATTTTATAGTTGGTACCATATCTTGAAATGAGTGGCTTACATATAAGGTCTCATGTGCAGGGTTAGAGTAGTCATGGATTCAGAATATCATATCATCAAAGATGTTGATATCAAAGTCAGAGTTTGCAAAATAATTGCACAGCGCAAAATGTTTAGGTCCTTGTTTTCAAAACTTTTGCCAGTGCAATGCAGTTAAATATAATTGACTTTACTGAAATTATTGTCTATTTGCAAAAGCTGTATGACAGAAAAATTAGAAGATGATGTCAGTTGCAGAAGCTTTGCACTACTACGGAACTATTTTGATTCCATTTCCTGCCCAACAGCAGTGTTTGCAAACTGTTTGCACCTCACTTATAATGTGCAGCACATTTGCAAATACCTTGCAAACTGATTTGGGAAAAATATATATTCTGCAACTGGATTACAAAGGGATAAATGTGTCTTATTATGAAATTTGCCAATGTACTGGCATCATGGGGACAGCATTAGAAGAGTCCGGGAAAAACAATTTATGGTAAAGCAGGTCAGATCCTCATGTTTCAGCTTGCCTCTACCTGCAAATCAGGGAAGTCCATTTCACGGTGCATCTCCAATGTGTAGATGTGTAGTCTCACCTATGTCCCCATTTTTCTTTTGCAGTTTACACAGATATACACACGCACATACACACTGAAGTTGCTTCTTTTTTGTTTTGATACCTATGGACCATCACAATTGGAAGTTATCTTTCAACTCTTTTTGTTACATCTTTAGGTATTTATCCTTATTTTTATATGACTGCCACTGAAATTGAAAAATCTGATGGGAACTAATGACTTTTTAAAAATTATTATTATTATTATTATTAGTATTATTCTTTATTTATTATTATTATTATTATTATTATTTTTATTATTATTATTATTATTATTATTTGAAGTAAAATTCTTGATTTGAGACTATATTTTGCAAAACACTGATCATATAAAAAATGGCAGTGTCCATGATCTTACAGTTCATTTCTACTTAACTTAAGAAAGCAAATAAATTGTGTCTGCATCAGCTCTGCTTTATTTCACCCATACAGTCCTTTCCACGTATGAATTGTACCACCTATAAACAACTTACATGCCAGTAATAAGTGAAATCTAGGTGAAGTATGGATTATTAGGACAAGATTGTCATTCACTCACTCTTCCGTCTACCAGAAAAAGTAGCATTTAAAACATGAAAAATCAGCAAATATGGTACAGTTCTATTTTCTGAATTAAATGTAAAGGGTTTGCATGACAATATTCCAACATGGAGAAATATTAGGAACACAAATCCCTTGTTTGCATAATTCTGCACAATTCAGAGCAGAATAAAAAGCATACTAGTATATATTGTTCACAGGCCATGAATAGCATGTATTATCAATTTGCCCCACTTGATGCTTTAAACATATTTTAAGGACCCTTTTGGATAATTTTACTCCTGTTCTGGTATATTTGTATACATTAGGATATGATGCATTTAGAATATAATAATAGAAAAGTTGCATTGATTTGACCTCCACCTTAGTTGTAACCTTAGAATACAAGGTATCAATTGACAGACAACTGCTGTTCTTCATGGTACACAGAGGACTTTATAAATCATGGATGCCAGCTTTAACTCAAAGTCATCACCAAGAATATTTTTCAGACGATTATTCTAGCTAGACTGTGCACTGAATGACTCTAATTAAAGAAAGAGTGGACATCAACTAACGAACAAACTTGTGATTGTACATTGCAGTTGTGTTAATAACCTATCAGACAATTCATCAAAGATGCTTGATAAAATAAATCTCATACACCGTATTTTGCTTGTGTTAGGTGAGAAACCTGTATGTCCCATGTGCATGTTTCTTTTTTCAAAATATGAAATTTTCATCTAATCACGACTGTTTCATATTTTCATTAATGGCATTACATTACATTGACGTTATATTTGATTCAGCAAACACAGTGAAATATCAATGACAAGGAAAAACATATGTTGTTCATTTGTTTTTTTTATGAATATTTAACTCAATGGTGATTAAATTGTACATGTAATGCTAGTATATAAGGATTAAATAGAATATTTGGGGAAAAGTTTTATAAATTTCAGATTGAAAGAAAAGAAGAAACTGTACCAAATAAAAAGTATTTCTTGAAGACCATCAATTCCAAAATTCAGCGGAAAGAAGCCTTCTTGGTTTAAGCATTCTCTGCTTGTACTGGACAAGTAGAGTGGACATTGTATTATATACTTAATGAAATCTTCTCAATAAACAAAATTTGCATTGTTCTATTATATAGTGAGCCACCTTTCTCTGCTATCATAAAGTGTATCTTGAAGATTTGATGATCATAAATACAAGAAACCAAATTTTAGCATACGATATCTCTACCATGATTCTGTGTTAATAATCTGTTGTCTGAACTTGTCTGAGATTGACCCCATTAATCAGACTGTTTAATGCATGATGCATTCATCACTTTCAAGTGCAACACCATGCATTATCATATTGCTTACTTATCATCTATTGCCATATGAATATTTATAAATAAAACAAGACATTGAGATATCAGGAGATGTGGATTGAATTATTATAACTTTTTACAACAAAGCAAGCTCATTTTAAAAATTATTTCCTTCAGACTACATTTGTGCTTTAATCTGGCACACTGAACATAACTTATGCCACTCAATGATACGTATACTGGTACTAATTTTCATATTTACATTTTTCAGAGGCAGTAGAGAAAGTGGTAAGTATATCTCATAATCTTTTATTTTCCAATGATTTTAAAATAAATTCAAAACTATCAGGTGCATACGTGTGTCAACATAAAACAAACTGATAAATCATTGCTGCCATTGGGATACCTTTTCAACTGACATTGGAGATGTCAACATTAAATATTTGCATTTAACTCACTTTCTGTGCTACTTTTGTAGATATAGTCATGAAAGTTTATGGCATCTTCATTTTGGAATGTCTACCCACCACATATAGAATTTAGTCACCATGACTGACTTTTCAACTCCAGCAATTATGTAAAGTTTTTTAGTTCAGTTTCTCTGACACAGATGTATGCAAAGTCATGCAGCTTGAAACTTGGAGTATTAAAATGAAAACTGCAAAGAAAGAATAAGGGACAAAAGAGTGCAGGCACAAGAAAAAAGTTAGTCTAGTTGGCATGTGTGTCTTGCTCACATTTGAAAATGAAGATGTTTATAGAAAAGACACATGATGTTATATATTTACCTACTTACATGTATTTGAACACAAATTGCAAACAGAAATTTTTGAGTATCTCTAAAAATATGTCTTTTGTTTCTTGTTTTTTGTTTTTTTGTTTGTTTGTTTTTTTTTTGGTTTTTTTTCTTTATTTTTTATTTTCATTTATTTTAACATAAAATTTTTGTAGTGGAAATGATTTCGGGCAGAGAAAATGCAGCCCCAAAACATGGCATTTTGTCTGGCCGACTTTAGTTTCCACAGCATAACATACTTAGGTTTGTTGGATATCTGTCAAATTTGAGTCCTCAGATTAGTTCAGTTTCCAGCATTTCGTGACATCACCTACAGAGTTATGTCCCCTGATTTTCATCTTCCATACAGTTTACTGAGGTTTGTTAGATTTCAGTTTACTTTCCATGCACCTTTATATTGATGAGACCTTAAATGTGTTTGATTTCTTGCAGTCCACAACATCATGAAAGCTTATTGTTCTCCTAACTTTGGTTTCTACAGCACAACTTTACTACAGTATGTTAAACTAAAATTAAATTTCATATGCAACTGAAGATTAATGAGACCTTGAATGCGCATACTGCAACATCATTAACTTTAGTTATGTTCTCTGATTTCCCATTATCCAGACTTTAGTTTTTGCAGTATTACTTTAACAGTGGTTGCTTGATTTGAACTGAAGTTATACTGATGAGATCTTGAATAAGTTTAATTTCATGTGTTCCTAATTATCACTTAGAACAATTATGGCCCTTGATTGTCCATCCTTCTTTTGTTTCTGCAGCATAATTTTACTTACAAATGTTGGATTTCAATCAGATTCATTATTTTGGATTTTCACCAAATTTGTAATGTACTTTTATATTGAGAACAGCTTAAATAAGATGGATTTCCATTATTGTACATTATCATTAAGAAGATTTAGATGTTCCCATTTTTCTAACTTTGATTTTGCAAGACAAGTTTCACTGACAAAGGCCCTACACAAGCAAACTGATGTAAGACCGTTGAGATGCACCAGTCGCAAATAGCTCATGTTTTCCTTATAAATAGTGGAAACTCATATTATGACTTTGGATCAGAATGAAGTCCAATTTAGAACTTTTGGTAATTGTGATTAACGTCATTATAATAATGTTATGTACAAATACAAAACGTTGACCATAGCATTATATCCCTTTGAAGATACATTTATTCACTGCCATGAGATTTTGGATTTTGTTTTCTTTTATCATCTAATCACGTGTGTGAGTGAATTATTTCACTACAGCACAGTTATTGACTCATATCAAAATCCAGACACATAAAGCATTTTTTTATTCAAAATGAGATAACATTTACATTTCTTTTTTCATTAGCTTCATTTTTAAAAGCAAAGAAAGCTTGACATGTCCCATAATTGAGTTTTTCATGAAAAACTTCAATTTAAAAACAAAATATTGTTCATGCACTGTTTTATGCACCAAGTACTTTATTCGTATTATTCAGTTTAAGCCCCATTATGAAATGCCCTTGAAACTATTAGTTAAATAGAAATCATAAGAATATTGATCTTTAGTTTAAAGTTAAGAAATTGCTTCTTAATCAGAATAAGACTGAGTTCATCTTAATACTTACAACGCTGGCATTGGCTCACGTGGACAAGAAGCATCTTGATCTAAAGTTGAATAATCCAACTATCAAAAATATTAAAAACTTGTTATTATTTATCTTGATGGATTTCTTCAGGGGTTTGTGCTGTTGTTTTGTCTAAGTGACACGTTTAACAAAATTCATTCTAGCTGTGTACTATGTTCTGTAGAAGCTGGACATATCTAAAACCTAAATATAATACAGTATTTTAAGTAAAGTTTTAAATTATCCGGGATTCTAATCTGGAAGAGGTTATAGCACATTTTGACATGAAACAATCACATTCTCTAAGTTCTGTCAAAAATAAATGCTTCAACTAAATGTTATATAAGAATTATTATTCTTGTTTTCTTTTAACTAGTGTCGAATAATGTACAGAATATATATATATATATATATATATATATATATATATATATATATATATATATATATATATATAACTAAACCATATGGAGATTGTAGATTAATGTATAAACTGGACTTGGGGACTTGGAACCACTGTGCAAAGATTGCTGTTTTATATAGATTTGATAGTTTGACTTGCTTTGTTACCTTTGGTCAGGTTTAAAACAAAATGCATCTGTGTTGACATGTAGCATTGTTTACTTGTTGAATGTCTAGGATTAGTGGACAAACCAGTGTATGACTCCTCAGTACCTCCATCTGGTTTCTCCACCAACAATAGTGCTATGGGAGCTGAGTATGCTGTAGTTGTCAAACCCAAGAAAAAGGTAGAGGACCCAAGCAGCTTGTATGCACAGGTTGATAAGAATCCTAAACATGGAAGTAAAGGTTAGTGGTTACACACTTTTAGTCTGTATTGTTTATAATTTACTTCAGTCTCTAGATATAAATACAGTAGATACTTTAAATTTCCTTTGACTTGTGTTTCCAATGCTTGCATATTACAGTCCACTTTCATTTAGACATGTAGTTATATTAAGCTGGGTTCCTTGGTTTTGCATCATATTTCTGATGGACAGTTTCAGAACAAAATATGGATTATGATTCAGTGGATTGGATTTTAGGGGCAGGTTCTGTTCACATTTATTTGTCATGCCAGAGTTCTACGCATTCATTAGTCTAATTCACTCAGTTACTATAATGATTCATATTGCTCTAATATGCCTAAATAATGTATCTCTTTAAACATGAATCAGGACATTCCTGTTGATAATGTTAAAGCTAGAGAGTTTGGAGTTGCAATGAACTGTAAGCAAGAAAAGAAGCAGGACTTCAGATTGATGTAATTGAAAGATGGTAATAAGAAATAATGAAGTAATAAAGATTTGTACTGTGCACTTTGACCTTGCAATAGCAGACCTGATTGGATGTTGTGTGAAGTGGATACGCTACGGCTAACATCACTAATTACTTTGGAGAGAGCTGCAGAGAATAACAATCAGTGTCCGATGATTGGTTAAAGAAGAAGCTTATTTTTTATGATTTTCTTTATTTTGTAAGTATTTAACACCCTTTTCCATTGGATGAAATAGACCTATTAAAAAATGGAGAGAAAAATATAGAATGATGAAAAGTTGTCTGAACCTTTATTTTTCTTCATGTAAACGCAAAGTCAGTATTGGAGAGTGATCCACTTCATGCATATTTATCTCGAAAGTAATTGCAGAGCATTTTGTTTTGTATTGGGATAAGCTAAGTTAACGATAGATGTCTCGCATGGTGTAAAGTTTCAACTATGAGCTTGTGTCTGAAGTATATGTGTATTTTTATTTATTAATTCCTACTCCTACAGCTTTGGTATGAGGTATATTGCCCTTTCTTGATGAAGTTGTACAGTTTGATTTTTGACTTAGTTATGGAAATGCTTTACCATGGAGAACACTGAGAAGACAGGGAATTATTTTTAATAGGGCAAGAATATTGGGGTCAGGACAATAAATGGGAGAAAATCTCATTTCTGACTGGTGTCTCATTGTAGACCCTTTGATGTCAGCCAAAGAATGAATATATATATATATATATATATATATATATATATATATATATATATATATATATATATATATATAGTGAATGCATATTGATAATGTTCACATCTGTGTACATGCATGGGTCTCTGCCTCTCTGTGGCAATAGCAGCGCTACACCATTGGCTATAAGAGCTGAACTGTGTACATGACTAAATCCCAGTTTTAATTAGATTGCAGTAAGGGTGAAACGATACACCTCTGCCACGCATCGATACGATTCTCGATACACAGCCTATGATACGATACATTATCGATACACATATCAACTTGATAGTCTTTTCATTTTTAGAATGTCTGTCAGTGGTAGGGTAGTGGCATTTATTTTGTGTCGACATATTGGGTGTATTTCCAGTATGCAGATTACAAACAAGCATAGACTTATCATCTGTTCATATGTCATTCTCACCCTTGACAAGATTTGTAAAAAAAATACTTCAAACAGACTAGCTGTTAGTGATTTTTATTCACCCTTTTAGGCCATTTCAGGCTGCTCCATTCAATCGTATGCGTGACTCACCCTTTGTTTTACATTGAATGAATGTTTTTAAAATATCTTATGGCAAGTTTCATGTCTTCACTTAAATTTTGAAGAGATTACGGTGTTATCTTCAAAACAGAAGAAACAGTGCAATTTCCTTGTGCAAGGAAATTCTTATCTAGAACAAGTCCGAGTGTGGGAGCGGAGATGACTAATAGCCAAATCCTTCACATTGTACATCCTGCAGATGCAAATCAACTGCGGCGGCCACATACATTTGTTTATATCAGTGAAAAAGGAAATTATTGACAACACCCAATCCCTTTCTACAAATTGACGAGGTGGCTATAACTCGTGAGGTTTGGAATCTGTCCCCTTGCCAATTCTGTGGTTTTTTTATACCATCGGCAGGTTCGATCGCTGATTCCATATATCAACGTAAAAGAAGATATTCCAAACTTATTCCCCATGTACGATTTAAGTACTTTACACATATCATATAAGAGTCACTTTTGTGTGAAGTTTCTATGTTGCTTTGTATCTATTTGGATAGAGTCTGGATGCCAATATTTCCGGTATGTCACGCAGTGAACACGCTACAGTTTGTTATTATCGCTGGTTATTATTTTACCCTGGCCTTTAATAAACAATAACCACTATTCAGAACTTCATGTAACACAGCTTGACACACCGGATGTGTAGCCTTCAATTCGATGCAAGTAGACAAGATGCGATGCAACATATATATTTCGCATAAAAGTGGTTATTAAATGATCAGTAAAGTGCTTAAATCAAACATACGGAAGAAATCTGCAATGTCTTCTTTCCGTTTATATATGTTATCAGTGGCTGAAGATGCAAACGAGATAAACTGATTAGCATGGAATTGGGGCGGGAGAAGGGGACAGATTTTGAACCACGTGAGTTAGTCACCTTGTGTTAATTTGTAGAAGGCGAGTGGGTGTTGCCAATTGCTTTTATTTTTTTACCGACAGAAATGAGTATATGTACTTGCTAGGCTGTCTCACATGAATTCTCAATTTAAAGAATGAAAAGACAAATGACTAATAATTATTCGCGACTGCTGAAGATTAAAGTAACTTGCATAGAGTAACAATCGTTTTGTATCGATTCTTCCCCTCTTGTATCGATATGGGTATCGATATAGAAAAAGAATCGATACATCGATATATCAAATAGTCATTTCACCCCTAGATTGCAGTATGGCCAATGCCTAGTTTTAGAAGGGAGCTAAATGTTGTATGAAAAAGGTTATGATTATAAAATGTGGTGCACAACTGAGCACTCACATTTTTGTGTTACTTTGCAACCAAATTTGCTTTGCATTTTTCCAGATATTTTAACAGTGAAAGGAAGCAAAAATTAGGTTCAGTATGATTCTAATCCCCAGACACGATTTTTTCTTCTATTCGTTTTTCTTTCATTCTTTCTGATTAAAAAACTGTTGTCATTTCATTTTTATTTTTTATCTTTTTGTTGCTTTTTTTAGTAGACCATAAAGTTTGAGAGAGAAACCAAGACTAACACAGATACGGTCAAAACCTCATAACAAAATAACCATATTTCTTTTTATGGTGTCCACGCAATAAAATTCTACATCACCGACCTGGATCAAACTCTGTTAATGGCTGACACTTGTGATATAAATAAATCTATTTATTTTGTGGTCAAAATTCAAGGTCGCAGTGACTGAAAGAAGAAAGCTGGTTTGTGCACAACGATTTCAGTTCTTGGCCATATTCACCAAAGTTTGTGGATTGCTTGCATGTTGGGTAAGAAAGAAGCATATTGATGTTTGGGTCAGATGGTTAAAGAATAAGGTCACTGTGACAGTGACTGAAAGAAGAAAATTGGTTTTTCAATAACTTTACTCAAAACCATGTACTTTGACTTAAGTTTGTGGAGGGTTTGCACATAAGGTAAGCAAGGAGTCTATTGATTTTGGGGAAGAAATAAAAACAACAAGAAAACAAAGGTCAGTGTCATTGCTACTTCAAGAAAAAATGGGTTTTACGTACTAACTTATGCTCTGGAGTATGTCCCTTGACTAAATATTGTGGATGGTTTGCATTTAGGGTAAAAGAGATACATGAGGATGCTTGTTCATAGGGTAATAAGGAAACCTTTAGATTATGTGGTCAAAAAGTTGGAGGTCACAGCCACAATAAGTCTCATGAGAAAATAATGGTTCAATTCATTTGAAGTTTGATAAGTCAAGGATGCGTCTTGTTAATTAAAGCTATTATACTTCATTGCCTTTAATGAAAATGTTTAAGTTGTCTTTATTAAAAACTATTGGTTAGTTCATGATCAGCAGCAACATTTGTTTGAAGTTGAATTTTACTCCATACATAAAATGCAAAACATGATTATTTTGGTACTTGCATGGTAAATCAAGCAGTGTAGAAGTGTGATTCATTTTTGAAGGCAAATGTCAAAACTCTGTGAAGTGAGCAAAGTCCAGCAAAATTGAATTTCAGAACTCCTAGTTGAAGAAGATTGACTTTGTAAAGCTCAACAGCAAGAGGAAGTATTTTATTCTTGTCATATACTGCGAACACCATATCAATAATACTGGAGCAATTTATACAACATCTGGCAACATTGCAACACTGACCTGCATCAGGTCAGATGCAGACATATCATTGTCAATGCTCAGAATAATTCGACAAGATATAAAGGTAATTTTGAACAACAGGACTATGCAGTCTATGACGAATGCAAAGATGTTGAGTAATGACACCGGCATCACCTTCAAGCTCTCCAATGAACTACTGTGAGCACCCACACCAAATCTGGCTAACCTTTTGCACATAAGATTCTCACGTGAGATCTAACTCCTGTTAGTCTCATGTGCATTTTAACATGCAAATTAGGTAGAACTCACATGAGCAATAGAATCTAACAAAATCTTAAAATCACATCAGCAGGAATTGTTAATATAAGCAAGATTTTGCTCACGTGAGCAAGCATTTCCTCACATGAGCAGGAAAGGTTAATGTAAGAAAGAGCTTGCTCACGTGAGCAATAGGAAAAATAAATGACTAGGATTTGATTTGTTTTTGATAAATATTTTTGACAAGAATGAAAAAGAACCAAGTTCCTATAATAAAACTTATTTAGTAGCAATAAAGAGATTTTCAAAGTGATATTAAAATCTAGTGAAGATGAGCATATTCAAGTTCAATTATGCATGTTTTTGTGAGGTTTCTCACATGAGAAAAAAGACAACCCGTATATAAATATGTGATAATAATGAGTTTCAATTATTGCAATTATTATATCACATGTATTATGTAACAATAAAAGCTCGCAGCACAAATGGGCAGGTGTAAAACTCATTCACTCATCAAGCAAATTAGTGTGATTATTGTAAAAGCAATGGTCTTGATGCACATGAAACCAGCTAGGTGTACTACATCCAATCACTGATTTTATTACTGATGAAAACAAAAGGTATAGGTTCTAAGGCTAGCATTGACCAATCAGAAAAGGTTGCTTTTATTGACTTATACCAAACAATGTTTTAATATTTATATTGTTGTTGATAAACATTCAGTGCATTATGCACTAACAATTGTAAACATGTAGAAGTATTTGCAAGGTGTGCAGCTGCCACCGAAATGGCAAAAAGTAGATGACAAGGGAGCACGATCACATATATGATGAACATAAGAGACTAGGAAAGTACCAGAAATGCTGGGAAAATGGATACTAATGGCTAAAGTGTGACACAGGAAAGACTGTGTTGTTGGTGAAAAACAGTTATTGTTTTGCGTTGATGTTAATGAATAATAAATGTTGAATTAGAAACTGAACTGGCTTCTGTTTGATTTTAGCAAGATCAGTGAAATTTAGACAGGATCAATGAAAATATTATTTTGGTGATCCTGTGGGTTAGTGAAAAAAATCCTAATTTTGAGCCATGTATCTTGTTTTGCATATGCAAACTTTCTAGAACTCATTACACATACTCCAGCTTGTTTGCTGTTAATCATACAGTTTCACTTGGGGCCCAATAAAATCTGAATAAATCAAAGGAAACAACGTGGGAAGGAATGAATACAAATTCATAATTGTTTGAAACAATATTTATCATAATTGCTTAAAACTGTATTTATCAAAGTTAAACATTATTTTGTATACTTGTGCAATATATCAGTAGTTTCTATCATAACATTTAAAAGTTTATTAAAATTAAACCTCTCAATAGAGTACCATGATGTACTGATATTCTGTCCAATTTCTTTTGTAAAACACTCTGAACACAAAATATATTTCATTAGCTGTTACGATGTCTTTTTAAATTAAGCATACTGCATTCTTTGCAAAATTGTTGCATGCGGAGCAAATTAAGGAGACAGTGGATGTATGATCTAGATCATATCCAATGTATTATTAAAGAAAGATTACAGAAAATTCAGGCTGGTGCACAGAAAGGCAAGCTCTTCAGTCTAAGGAATCTCCCACATCCGCTTTCTCAAATATGTGGTACACAGAAAGGCAAGCTCTTCAGTCAAAGGAACTCTAAGAGCCGCTTTCTTGAATATGTGGGAAATCTTCACTTATTTTCTGCATGGGTTTAGACACTTTTTACTTCACTTCCATATAGAAATCCATTTTGGGGAGGGGGATGTTGTCAGATGGTTAAAGGTTCCCTCTCCCCATCTGTTAAAGAATGTTAGCCATTTGAATTACACTGAACCACCTCTCTAAACAAATACTCTCAGAATACAATCCTAAACCCTTCCCTGCTTCTTGTACGATTCAGGTACACTGAAATAGATTACATGCAGCAACATGTACTATGTAACCTGGATAACAAATGTGACTATAAACTTGTTTGGCAATGGCATTCTTTTTAAATTCAACATTCGAAAATCACTTCACGAGTCTTAGGAACATCTGTAAGTGTTATTTATGACCATCCAGTTTGAAAGCTGCAACATCATATCTGTCAAACGTTTGGTACTTTACGTCTTTAAACAAACAAAAAGCAATATGAAATTACTCACTTTACACCTTAAAACCTTTGAAATAGATCCACTGCCATATTCTTTGAAAAATTAAAAGTATTCAAATTAGAAGCATACTTACATGTATACGACTTCTGAATTTCCCTCATTTAAATCTCAAACTTCACTGCAAGAAGACAATTGTAGAATTTGATATGCTTGAAGATAAACAGTCCCTAACAAAAACAGAAATTAGATTAACAAGCTTGCATGTAATTTATCGTCAACCATCCTAACTTCATGCTTATCCTTGATTCGTGAGCCATGTTTCTCGTGACCTCACACACTTGTTTTGAGATCCTGACGTAATCAACTGGGTCACTAGCATTCGTTGACAGTAACAGTAAGTGCTGAGTAAGACATATTTGAATACTTAATACAAATCAAATTGAAAAAAAACACTATGAAAGTGGCAAATTTGACTCATGCCATACACTTTGTGGCCCTGGCGGGAGTGTTAGCCATTCAAGCCAGGGCCGCTATTCACATATTTTTTTTCTTTACCTTTTGATTAGCAGGAAACCCAAGACAGAGATTTTTTGGACCGCAAAGGCAATGTAAATATTTGGTCATTATAACATGCACTTCTTATGTCATGTTAGAAAAAATAAATCCAATGAAAAACTATAAAGTATGAAAATTTTTCATCTAAATATTTTAATACAAGGCCAACAAAAAAATATTTGTGTTTCCTGTTACACTGGTTTTAAAATTAGATTAGGTAGGTAGGTTTTTTTTTTTAAATTATATATAAAGCAAAAATATTTCAAGCACTTCAAAGTACTGGGCAAAACCGGCTCATTTAGATGCACAAATCAATTTCGACAATGTTATTTTTTTTTATAAAAAAAAAAAATTTGTGGGGTGGGGAAAAAGTGCTAAGGTCGACAATGAGAAACAGGGAGGGTCGGCCAACCGGAAACATATTTTTATTTTATTTTTTTGGCCTAAGGGAAAAAAATCTTTGTTATGAAATAGCATACCAAAAAATCTTGTAAAACTTTACAGTATCTTTAAATATGATAATTTTATCAGACAACGTAAAGAAAAAAAGCAAAATTAAAAAAAGCATAATGTTTTTTTTTTCTTTTATATTTTTGACATTATTATTTATAAGTGTTTTATTGCAGTCGATATGCGTTTGAAAGGATTTGTATTAAATATGCAAATTTTAATAATACGGGGACACATTATACACGATCGATTTCTAAAGTAAACACTGACCAAATTATCACATTCCAATCTTACGTCACGTGGCCTTTATTTCAGGGGCACGAACCATAGATATAATTCCGGCAATAGACAAATTTAGACACGCTTGGAAAAACGGTAGCTCGCAAAGAATTTGGAGAGTTTATAACGATGAATAAATGAAGCAGATTTAGTTGAACACTTTCTATGGCGATTTCAATAGTTTCTCCCAATATTATAATATAAACGTTAACATAAACGTTGAGGGCACGAACCATAGCACTTCGAGGATTCTAATCTCGTCACCCTATTGTCAGTAACTGACAACATTGCATCGAGAACTGCAGTTTGGCTGACGAAGCAGTAAATAATAATGATCTGAACAATTATCGTCTCAATAAATGTTAGGAGCAAGATTACAAGGTCATCTTATTTGACGTATTAAATCGTGGGGGGCAAAACTGCGAAAGCGGACAAACTGCTGTGCCCATAAACAGGCAAAATGCAATACGGTCATGATTGTACTCACCAACATAATAATTCCATGATTTTAAATTATCTCCTGGTTTCTATGATCAGTTGCTGCACGTGTATTGGACTTGCAATGAAATTTCCCGAACTAACGAGTTATATTGTGACAGTTCGAACTTCAATTTTTTTAAAATGACGCTTATTTGAAAGCGAGGCTACCATGGTAGTTGTGTGTTGTAGTACCTTCAAAAAGTTATGTGCATATTTTGCGGTCAGTAAACCAGTCTCCAGACTGTAAACAGGGGAAATAACCCGCGTCATTGTCTCGATAACGGATTGGGTTTCAGTCGCGAAAAACCACATTTAATCTGATGTGATTTTATTGTATTATTTTATTTGGTTTTTGAAAGCAAAATTCTTGAAGCATAATTCTTTATAGAATGCTGGCAGAATGGGATGGGTCTCTAACTAAAATGAGAAAAACCAACTTAGAACAAATCTAAAATGTGTCTGATCAGAATCGAAGTCCAAATTTCTCACGTGATAACTCACGTGAGAATTTAGAACTCCGCCTTATTTTCAAACATAGTCAGATGTAAGGGGAAAGAATGTTTTCTAAGTTATACTTTCTCATGAGAACATTCAAATTCTCACGTGAGCAAAATCTGCACATGAGAAAATTGGTTAGTTTTTCAATTTCTCACAAGATCTAACAAACTGCACACATGAACTTGCAAAATCTACCCAATTTGCATACGTTTCTAACAAGGTTCTCATGTGCAGCTTATGAGCAGCTCATGTGAATTGGTGAGATTTTTCTGTACTGGCAGCAAAGTCAGACATTGCAAGTTAATACTGTATTCCACAGTCCAAAGGATTTTAAGGACAGAAAATATATATATATATGCGTGTGTGTGTGTGGGGGGGGTAATCTAATGTCTGTGTGGTTTATGTACTGTATGAGCACGTGTGTGTGTGTGTTGATGACATATGACAGTGCTAAGTCGACCTCCTATGTTTTGTCTAGAAGAATATTAAATGTTTCAAAAATAAACTTTTTTTTATTTTATTTTTTTCAAATTTGAATTTCCAGTCATTTTCTATGGGCTTATATAAGTAGACAAGTTATTTTCAATTGTTCAACATTATTTGTTTGGGCCATGCATACTGACCCCCTTGCGACCACAAAACACATGTTTTGAGTCTCGAAGAAAAGAAAAAACAACACTTTCTGGAACCTTGGCAGGTATGGGATTTGGAGTATATATCTCGATCTCAGTGTCAGCAAAGTCTCTGTTTTTCTCCATTTTTATAAGATATATTGGAAGTCGGGTTTTCATTAACATGACCTTGATCGAGGGAGTGGGGGTGGGTAGTAAAAATTCATGTTTTTTGTGTGACATGTTGTGACATCACAGTTGCAAGCAACAAGTTGATGTTTTGGGACCCCCATCTCTAGAATTGGGAAGTTTTAATTCCAAAACTAATATTTTGGGGAAATATTCTAATTAAGGAAGGAATACATATCCTTCGCCATGAAAACGGGGAGCGGTCTGTTTGTTTGTTAGCTTTTTAACAATGTACATATGTAAGAGAATCTGAGTACTTACATGGTCCAAGCTATTGGATAATTCAGGCGAAATAATCAGCTTTGAGTGTGTCATTTCAGCTATTCAAGCCCAAAATGTAAAGTTCACTTCCTTGCATTCCATTTCACAACATTGCCTCCACCCATTTTGTTTCAACATCACGCAAAAATAATCAAAGCAAAATCTTGACTTTTGTGTCAATTTTTCTCTTCAAAGAGGAAGGTGGAAAGATCGAAAAAGAGGTTCTGTGTTCAGTAGTCAATTTTTGTGCTATTTTCATGATCATAAATACCAGATATTATTTTTGCTATCCGGAATTCCTGCCACAATTTCACATTATGATCCTTGAAAAAACACGTGAAAAACCGAAGTTTTAAGCTCAATCTCAAGCAAATCTTGTTTGTGTTTTGTTGGATATATATCATAACTAGGCAGTGTATATATCATAACTAGGCAGTGTATGACAACCATATAGTGCAGGTGCCAAGTCAAATCATTACAAGGGAAACATCACAAGAAGCATGGTTTTGTGCCATTTGCAGCAGCCTTATTGACAAGGTTATTGGCTTTGTGGACTATATAACAACTCATACATGTAGTTTCAAAGTGTCCATTAAGGTAAAGAATGATAAACTATGATTGGACAATGTCTTCAATTTCATCATTGTTACCTTTCCAATGTGTTCGGGTCAGGATATTTTTGTACATGGGTCACATCGACCATTAGTAGAAAAAATGGGGTCCATTTTGTCTGTGGGATCAGGGAGTTTACAACAGCATTTTATCTGCTAAATTATGAATTAATTTTATATATACAACATATACAAGACTGTTGCATTTTCTGCAGGATTACTGTGACAGTTTCACTCGTATTTAGAATTACCTTGGGTTTGAAATTAAGAAATTTAATATCAGTTTGATTTGAGAAAAGGTCCTCAGTATTGCTCCTCCAACATCATCAGAAACCTCTGCGATATAACTGTTTCTTTGCAAACAACATGTATGTTATACTGTCAGTCATCATTAGTTTTAGTAAGAATGTCTGTGATTGGGTAAGTACATAGAGAAAACAATTCATAAACTTTCATCTATATTCATTTTGCATTATATACATTAGTATAGACCAAGCAGATATGAGATTGGTTTCCATCTTTTATTGAGCTAAAATTGCAGAGTTGTGAAGGGAAATAGAGCAACATGAATGAACTGATCTTGCCAGAAGACATCATGTTTTGTTCATGCACACATAATGTTTGCATGAGTGGTAGGCAAAATACGAAACAAAAGTCTTGTGCCAGATCCAATTCTTGCCTGATAGATGTGCCCTAATCCCAGTATACATCGTGACTGCAGCTATTCCTATATCAGCACATATTGAGATAAAAATTCTAACCATATATGGCAGTATTACACACCAGAAGGAGAATATGAGATTGCATCCGACAACTAGGTTGTTCATTCATGGATCTCTAGCAGCTTGGTGTGTATATATTCCAGGTTCTGTGTTCCAGTCAGGAGGCTATATGCAACCATAACTATTTTATAAATAATGGTGTGGGACCTGCTACTTAAAACCAATCACCTGTTTAATATACATATACTATTATAGGAGTGCATTTGTGATACCACTAGTATACTGTTTAGGTGTGATTTAGTTACTTGTACCATCTACCATATGCATGTTAAGACTGTAAGCCTGTCTGTGCACTGCAGACTCAATAGTGCCTCCACTGCCACGATGTGTGTGTATTTATATATATCTATATATATGTATATATATATATATATATATATATATATATATATATATATATATATATATAGTCCTACCTGTTTATCGGGACATCCTCAAGCCTGGGGTAATATTGTGGACATAAGCAGATGTTGCAATCAATGGAATGGGTGGGCTGAAGAAAAACAATTTCTGTTTGACCCCCATACAAGTGAAATGTATCTACATGTATAAGGGGTGACCTGTCGTCAGTGAGTAGGATTTACACTTTGAGAAATTAAATAATATATTTTTTTATTAAATGAAGACAAAACCAGTGTGAAATACTCATATGATGACAACTTAAATTGTTCTTGCCCGTGTGTAATTAAATCCATAATCGTTAAGTACATGTATGTGAAAAATCTATGAATTCAAGTATAGGTTCCATGTTAGAAAATTCATATATCATATATCATTCATATATCAGTCACTTCCTGTTAGAAAGAACGTATAAAAAGTGGTAGTCCTCATTTGATCTATATCCCATTGTCAACCAACACGTGGGACTAAACAATTCACTACGATAGTCATTGTCGCCAGTAGCACGTGACTGCATAGGTGCTATTTACTGCTAATCGGAACTGACAGCTTATCTACATAAATGATTAGAAAACAAAGAATTTATTAAGTTGCAACCTAGGGCTTCTTTTGACATAGACATGTATTGTTTTATCTCTACGACAACATAAGCGTGACAAATTTGGTTGTAACAATAGACCATGGCTCTGTGACTTTGCCTTTTTGTTGACATAGGCAATTTGTCAATATAAGCAGGTAGGACTGTGTGTGTGTGTGTGTATATATATGTATATATATATATATATATATATATATATATATATATATATATATATATATATATATATATTTATATATATGTATATATATATGTTATCACCAGATGTACCCAGTAAACTGATTGTTTTGAAGAGAAAACATAGGGATCTACCATACAACAATAACAACAACAAACTTTCTATTGACTACTATCATTTACTACCAAAATGTTATAAAATAGTCTATTTTGGCTACAGATTTTTTTATTCTTTGCTCATTGTAAAAGACCTGGCTTATTACATGTAATAAATTTAAATCAGTGATGTAACTTGGATACTGCTGGAGATTGTTTAGCAGGAACACAGTCACATGGATATTAATAATTTAAAATAACAATGCAGGTGTTAGATTGCCATACGTAAATTATGATATAAGAAGTTATGTACATTTAATAGTCTGTCAGGATGATCCAATATTGCAAGGTAGCAGCCTGGCCTGAACACATATTTAAATTCTCCAAAAGCTTCAACTACTATCATCTGGCACACATGGAACACATAGTATTTAAGATGCCCAGTAGCAAGTTAATATCACAAGTGTCTGTTTAGCTTGTTAAACCATGAATATATTCACAAACTTCTTCAAGGAGTGAGCCTGAGAAAGGTTGCAACAAGCTCATCTATGCTGAAATGGCTCAACTGAACATACAACTTAATATCAGCTTGTAGCAAGTTTCCATACTTATAAGGGCCATTTTTTATCCACATATTTCAAGTCATGCATAACTACATTCTGTAAGTGTCAGTTGCTTTCTCTTTCATTATTTGCAGCATATTCCAATGCATTTTGTGTTCATTAAGTTGCTGGTACTTATTTTAACATGTGTATTTTTTCAGGAGGAGCCAAAAGAAAGGGTGAGAAAACTTCCAAAGGTTAGTTCAGTACTTCCTTCTGTATTTTTCTTTTGTTATTGGGGAAGGAGGGATTCTCAGCTGCATTTACAACTAAACAGTGCCAGTTCCAACATCTTCTGTCACACCTCATATCTCTACTTCTAAAGGTGTCCATGTGCAGTTGGAACCGCTTTGCTTTAGATCTCAGGACAAAAGATGCCTAAAATCAGGACACAAAATTCAGTTCTGAAATCAGTAATGTTTTACGTAAAAAAAATCGGGTCTCAAAAATTAGGTTTTTTATGCGAGTAGAAAGTCTACATTATTTTGCATCATTGTAGAACTACATCTATCTACTTTTCTGTAATACTACCCGCTCTGGCGTATCGTAAATGATGTTTATGTATCGTAAATGATGTTTACAGAGCTCAAAAGTAGGGTACAACCTCGTGATGCATAAACATGGCATGCAGGGCTAATGAGTTAATTGATTGTTCTGAAAGGTTTTAGATATTGTCCAGGAATAGCTATGTAATTTATGTGCAGTGTTAATGATCAAGTGAGCAAGAAATATTTGAATTTGTTGACGTCATCGAAATTCACCCATTAACTCATTCACCCTTAGAGATTCTTCTTCCCTGGAGATTCTTCACCCCTGGAGATTCTTTTCATTTTTACCTGAAATGAGGGTAGGAAATTCATATTTGGGGTTTCGTCTTAATGCATCCAAACACATCTGTTTCTGAGAGATTTTGTTTGGCCGGATACTAAGGTGTATCAAGGCTATTGTTTTTGATTGGCTATTTTGCTCTCGCAAGTGCAGAAGGGTAAAAATTGAATTTCTTTTTTTTTTTTTTTTTTGCATATTGGATACAAAGGTTTATCTGTCTGAGCACAGTTTGTACTTGCCTGAGACAAAAACAAATTTGGCATTAAAAAAATCAGATCTCAAAAATGAGTTTTTTTTCCGTTGTAATTTTTAATGCGAGTGGAAAGTCTACATTATTTTGTATCATTGTAGAACTACATCTATTTACTTTTATGTAATACTAACCGCTTTGGTGTATCGTAAATGATGTTGATGTTACAGAGCTCGGAAGTAGGATACAACCACATGAAGCATAAACTTGGCATGTGGGGTTAATGAGTTAAATCAAATACTCTATGGTTATGCAGGGTTACATGCTAATTAAATATGCATAGAGTCTGGGCTCAAATCAGATTATTGTCCCAGTAATGGAATGTGTGCAAGAGGCCATCACAAGAGATCCAGTTAATGAGGCTGTCAGAAGGGAAATGAAACAAATAAGAGCTGTTGGTTGAAACTGTGATGTTTGCCATAGATAATAAATAAGAGTGGTACACGCATTTAACAGCCAATGAATAAAAAACAAACAATAAAGATAAATGATTTGCATAGAAAAATGTTATACAAATTATAAACAGAAAATATATTTAGCCTTTCCCTTTTGCAGAGGTTTCAAACATTTGATAAATGTAGACATGTTCTTCATAAATACCATCAGTAAATAAGATTCAGTTTCATCAAAGAATAAAACATAATCAAAATGCATCTAGAAAAGCGAAAACAGTATATTAAAGCAGTAAACATATATTATCTAATTGTCGAACTTGCTTGCTCAGTGACTTCCATGTTTACGAGAGAAGATGCAATGGTTTTAGTATTTAAATGTGTTTATTATAATGAAACAAAAAACTAAATGACCAATACTCTCTGGTCTTTGATTTGTTGCACACTCTCTGGTCTTTGCTTTGGTGTATACTGAAGGATAATTTTTATTTCATAAGAAAACATGAAATGGCTTCCAAGTGTTGTTGTAAAATGTGCAAGCTATATTAATGAGTATGTCTATTAGTTGTAAAGGCGATGGTATTGCTGTTTATGAACAGCAATAAATAATTTAATGACAAGAAATCACATGCATCACCTGTTATTAGTTCTTGCCAAAAGGCAAGCAGTGTTAGTAATATGGATAAAACCTTTCTGCAGTATTAGCAGCAGTAAAATTATATTTCTCCTTTTTGATCCCGCAGTTATAAACTTACCCAAAGTTAACAAATATATATTTTGTGTAATGTTGAATTTGATTAAACATATACTTAGCAAACAATATATTGGTTGTTTAACATATCTAAAATACATTGGTGCTTTTTCAAAGCTGTTTGAAGAAAGTGAACTTCTCTTTTTGATTCAAATATAAAACAGCAAACTATGAAGTTAAAAAGTTTTTACAAAATTTAAAAAATGACAAAACAGTGCCTTAATTGTATATGATTTGAATCATGTTATTTTCCATTTACAAAGTATTTTTGCACACACTTTTTTCTTATATGATTTTATTTGCATGAAAATATAAATGATTTGATAACAATACAAACTTATATCTACAAAAAATGATACCTTTAAATAATTAAGCATTTTATTGATATATATTATACCTAAAATATGAGGATATGAACAATTGCACAAGTTACAGTACTTCGTGAAGTTTAAAGAAACAAATTAAAACAGCAAGAAGTCTAACGTGATTTTATTTTCTATATTTCTAGGAGATGTTTATGAAAACACTATGGTGTTGGGGCAAAACTCCAATCCAGAAACAGAGTATACAAAGTCGAAGAATGTAACAACAGAAGTGGCTGTCGATAGTTTGTATGAGGATCAAGTGGCTACATCATCTAATGTTCCAGTGGTATGAAGTCTAGTTAAATCTTTTAAAACATTCCCAGAAATGATTGCTATGGCATTTCATGTGCTTATACAATTCCATGACATGTGCGTCATTGTTATCTTTTCATACACGAATAATCTGAAAAATACAGTTTTAGCTTACCTTTTGCCTGCATCTAGCATGCTTTTCCCATCCACATGGCTATTTTCATCTTATCAAAAACCAATGGAACAATTTCAAACTTTGTAGGAATGTTCCACAGGATATGCTTTATCAGACTAGTGTTCTTTGGTGGATCCCATAGCAATGATGTGGCCTCCATAGCAAACAGACTGGAAAACCTATTTCTGACATCTTGTCCAGAAAGGCTCAGCCAGTTGTGATCAAATTATGCCGGAATTTTTCTAAAGACATGATCTATTAAGCTTTAATCTGGGTTACACTGCTAGTAACGGTGAGGTTTCCATAGAAACCGTTTGAAAAACCTAGCTGAGACAGTATCAATCAAACTTAGAGGGATTGTTTCTTTTGACATGCATTATCAAAATTATGCATGTGGTGCCTTACCTAACTGGTGTGATTTCAGTATCATCCATATCAAAAATATATTTTCAACATATCTAGAAAAACTGAGCCCATTTCAAAAAGCAAGGAATGTTTGCTAGGACATGCTCTGTGAAAGGGACAGCTCCGCTATCAATGGTATGGTTCCCTTGACAACTAGCTGGAAAACCTATTTTAAATTCTTTTTTCCAGAATGGCTGAGTCAGTTTCAATCAAACGTGGCACGAATGTTTGTTAGGAAATACTCTTCAAAATATTATCTAGAATGCCTCCCCTAACAATCATGTGACTTTCTTAGCAACCAGGTGAACACTATTTTTTTACTTCTTTCCTGGAACAGTTGTGCCCATTTTAATCAAACTTAATAGAATTTCCTAGAACATGCTTATCAGAATTGTGTGCAGGGTTGCCCTTCATAACATAGATGTGGCTTCCAAAGCAGCCATTGGGGAAAAAAAAACTATTTTCAGTTTCTTCTCCAGAGTACAGAACAGCTTGGACACTTTTGATAAAACTTGGTTTAAACGTTTCTTTGGACATTCTCTATCAAAATTACAGTTTTCCTAGCTACAGTGTGGCTTCTTAAAGCATTGTTTACCTCTTCTCTAGAATGGCTGAGTGAATTGCGATGAAACTTTGCAGGAGTGTTTGTTAGAACTTGCACAATCAAAAGCTTCCCCAGGGTGGCTCTGCTTGAAATGGCATGACTTCTTTAACAACTGTTTAGAAAACATATATATTTTCAACTTTCCCCAGAACTACGGTGCTATTATTGACCAAAATTGGTAAGATGTTTCTTAGGACATGCTGCATCCACATTATGTTTAGGTAGCTCCCCTAAAAACAGTATTGCTTCCTTAGCAATCAGGTAAGAAATCTATTTTTAACTTCTTCCTCTGAATTGCTCTGCAATTTCAACCAAACTTGGTACATGTATGAATGTTTCTAGGACATACTCTGTCAAAGTTTTATTTATTAGGACTCACTGGCTTGCTAGCAGTGATGTGGCTTCCACAGCATCGGGATGGAAAGCCTAAAACTTAATGTTATTTATTTCACATCGAGTACAGCTAGTTTATATATATATATATATATATATATATATATATATATATATATATATATATATAATGACTTTCTCCAAGTTGCCTAACTATATCAGGCCAGTTGTTATAGGTAGAGTTCTAGTATTAACACCTTTTCACATTCATACAGAAAATGCCAATGCACCATCTAGTCCTACTGAAGTTAGGTAGAAACATAGTTAAATAGCGCATCAGATACCACCAATCTCCATCAAATAGCTGGAAATTATCCTCACATGGGTGTCTTTCAACCCAAGGCACCTGTGTTAATACCGCATTTGTCTTAAAGATCAATGTATGCCAGGTGAGTGATATCAAGCCCATGTATGCCTCTTATTTTGGAGTTTCTTAGGTTTTTCAATCTTGCATTTTTCACACCAAGATGTGAATGGCTATCTAAAACTAGATTGGGTTGCGAGCGCTACCATCATTATGTAACATTAGCTAACCCCAGGTAATTGTACTGCCCTGGCATACACTTGGTCCCTGGCTATTGAATATTAAACAATAGAAATTGAAATATGATGTTAATTATATTATTAAAATAAACAAAAGAGCTCATACAAATTCCTTGTTATAGAAAAAGTTTATCTAAAAATATAATGGCTTCACAAAAAGCTAGCTCTTGAAATCTCTGCCAGTCAGATTTTGTAATGGGTGCCCATTTGATTAGTGAAGATCATATTTTAGAGCAGTTTAAACAATACATAGATATGTATACATGAATGTATGCACTAAGCTTAACAGTACATTGGTGGATACATAGGGCAATCAAACTTTAATTTTTAAAAGTGTTAAGATATAGAAAAATTGGAATAAAGCATCCATACATGATACTGAAACATATAAAATCTTTAAAAATATACGATCTAAATTTATTATATAAACTCCATTCCCTCAAAATGTCCAAGATTTTCTCAGCTGGTACATCGTCATAAAGCTCCTGATTGAGTCGACATACAAAAATAGAAGAAAAGAAACTGTCTCACAGGCTGGAAGTTGATACACTGGACACCAATGTTTTGCCACTGTTAGTAGACACTGGCATGTTATGCACTCTGATCAAGGTTCACGCTTCAGGAGGTATGCATAGGTCAGGCATGTGTGTCCTATACGAGATTTCCACAATACCATATCATCGCTGCAATCAGTTCTATATGAGAAAGGCCACTTTCTTATGATAGGGCTTGTGTTCCAAAGATTGTTTGATAGTTAGTTTCAAACAGAAGTAATATCATTGAAACTTTAAGAAAATACTGTTTTTGTGAGGTTTTTTTTTTCTAAATCATCGAGGTATTTGTAAACGTGTGTTATACTATAAGAGGTTGGCTTGGAAAATAAATATCTACCAAAATAGACAAAAGAGAGCCAACATACCAGTACCCTTCTGTGCTTTATATAAGGTCTAACAATTAACCAATGTATTTACCTTTATTAATACTCAGATTAAGTTTTTTATTAGGATACATGCTTATTTTAGTGCTATTAAAGAATCGTATACCATCCTGAATTTTTATCATTTGATTCCCACAAATGATGTGCGAATTCTTGGAAAAATCTCATTCATTAAATCATAATTTTAGGCAGAAATATTAATTTAATCAGCAACAAAGTTGACTTCAAAGCATGCATATACAACATAATAACCCTTTCGTTTACTCCTTTAATTCAGTTAATTGATAGAAGCAATGATCTTGTAGCATTTAATAGAGAAAACGGAGTATTAGGGTTAAATTGGGGAAAGGCAAACTAAATGGCAATATTGCCTTACCACATTCTTCTTCCTAACATTGACCTAGAAGTATATTATTGAAATGAAAACTTCACAGCAGACTTATCTCAATTTGGTATTCCCTCATTTACCAACGATATGAAACTACATGGACATGCGAAGAGAAATAGCATGCATCATGGTTTATAGTAGGTAATCTTTAAAAAGAAACCATTTGAATTATGGAAGGATTTATTAAAATTATTGTGCAGATTAATTAGCAGAATAAATAGTTTTGTAACAATATTAATTGAACAAAAGCAAATAATATTAGAACTATTTTCTTAGCACAACATTAATTTGACAAGGTGGAATCTCGAGGATTTAAGAGATTACACAGAATAGAATTGCCACAACATGAACAATACATGAACACTTTGTTCACTTCACATTTTTTATAAACATTTATTTATCTTCCTTGTGCATTTTATAGTTTATTATGCTTGTACTTACTTTAAATTATTAAGACTGATAAAATATGTGTTTTTACTTTCTTTTCTCACCAAGGCTCCCAAACTCTTTTGGGTTATCAGCCTCAGTGTGTGAAACTTCACTACCATTTCCTCCACATGATATAGCCAATAATGTGTTGAAAATGCTGTTTAGTATTGGTGATACCATACCTGTTGCTATTACATAGCTGATACTTCTCCTGGAGGAAAATACCCTGACCGAATGACAAAATGTTGTCATCCCATTAGGGTGAACTAGAACATTCCAGAACACTGGATGATCGCCTCTTCCGGACAACCCCGCACATATTACTCATGTATAGTGCCATCTTCATTCTTTTCTCGGTCGACATGTTGGAATATTCAATATTGCTTCCATAAAGAAGATTAGCCGCAACTTTGTGGGTGAACGAGCAAATTACTTATTGTTTTGTGTGCTGTATTCTTCTTAAACTTTAGGAGTATACACTGATCGAGTTTTATCAATTTTTAATTAAACTCTCTCGAGAGTTTTTTAGACATTTGTTCCGTACATGTGGTGTACGACTTGACATTTTATTTTATCATTTTTACCCCTTCACAGGGCATTAGTATTTCAAATTTGTTTATGCATTTTCTAGCTAAGGGTAGGTACATGTATTTTGAAATTTGTATCGCAGAAGAAGACCTTTAGACAAAGCCTACTAGGAATGGCTTTGCATTTGATTGATTTACCTGGATCCATAATGCTTCAATTTTGTCTGATTCTAGATCATTTCTTCTTACAAGTGATAAACCATTTCTTACATAAGATACAACACCTTCACCCCCAGAACCTCTACCATGTCTGACTGGTGTGTCATAACCATCAATAAACAACAAGTCATTTGCATAATTGTCATTTAACTTTGTTTCTGTTAAACCCACAATATGGACATTATTGACCTTAGATAATAATAATAATTCAGTTGGTCTGAGTTATTATTCATACCTTGTCTATTTATATGCCAAATGTGTGGACATTTTCCTTTAATTCCTAGATTTAATATGTTCTTAAAATAAATATTACTTGACAAGGAGTTTAGTTCCACCATGACATTTTAAACATTTCTTGAGGCATGCATGCAGTATTTGTTAGAACATTCACAAATACACAATGACCTTCCACATTCGAAACATCCATCACAGTTGTCAGTTTAAGATATAAAATGTTTAACTGAGGTCCCAAAGAAAACAACTTGGGCACCATCAGCCAGTAGAGTTCCCAAGGCTTGTCTTGAAAATTGGATAAATTATATCACATAAACAGGACACTGTCTTCATACCCTTAAGTCTAGCACCTGTTTCGTGGGTGAAACATTTCATAGTGTTTTGCCTTGTGTCCATATTCCAGTCATATACAGCAAACCAGACAAGGTAGGGAAGTGTTATAATTGTTTTGAACCTGGTCATGGCTTAGATTCATGCAGACATAGTGTGAAAATTGACATATATGGCATTGAATTTTCACATGTATGCATGAATCAAAGCCATGCTCAGGTTCAAAGCAATTATAACACATTCCTAGCTTGTCTAGTTTGCTGAAAGTGTTATCTTGATCCCTGTCATATCTTTGTTTAATGAACATTTGCCTTTAAGTATTGGGACATGTTCATTTATTAAATGCAGAAAGTGTGAAAGTCCCTTTTTTGTTTAAATGGGTTCTCTCCTTAACCATGAGGTGTTCCAGCAGCAAGAAAGCCTTTGTAACAAATACATTTTCAGTGTAAATCAGTATGTGGTTCCATTCAGTGCATAGGTGCTTTATTAAGGCATTCAAGTTTCGAATGTAAGTGTCAGTTCTTGGAGAAACTGTGAAAATGAATACCTTACAAGCTGGGTTGCCCAAGTAGATTTATTCAGAATCATCTGAATGTTGTACAAATTTTCTTCCATTTGTTCAATATCGATGTTGTTGTTAACATCATTTCCTCCAAAACTGATGATAATGTTATCAAATTGAGAAAGGTCTGTTTCTTTGATCACATCAAGCATATGACCAGTTCCAACAACAGGTAATGACTTGACTTTAACCAAATGTTTATACCTCTTTCACTGATATTTAATTATTGAATCACCAATCAGCAGTGATTGTTTTGTGGAAATTTCCTCATGTTTTGGGTGGGTTGATTTTCTTTTATGAGAAGAATCTCTGGTATCGGATGAGCCAAGAGTTTCATTTCTAATAGTAGAATAATGATACTCACCATTCGCAGCATTTGTGTGACCTAAGTTTATCTCAGCAGAATCAGTTGTATGATCTCCTTTGACAGAGTGGGCCCCGGGTGCCGAGTGGTCTAAGGCGCCCGCCTTTACATATCACTAACATCTCACCTCTGTTCGCGTGGGTTCCAGTATCGGGGCTCGGCCAATGTGGGTATGTGTGAAAGCTTGCCAGTAGCTTCCCGTGGGTCGGTGGTTCTTCCCGGGGTTTCCTCTGGTTCTTCCTCCACCAAATATACTGGCCGCCATGTATAGCCTATTATGTGCTGAAAAATGGCGTTAAACCCATAGCAACCAACCAACCAAATCCTTTGACAGAATGCTTTGAGTGTGCAGATGAATTTTCATTTGCTGTAGTAGAGTTAATGGCTTTCATTATTGACAAATGTGTCCATATTAATGTTGATCTTTTGAGTTTATGTTATGATTGACTTATATATGTCATCAACAGCTAAGAATTTTTCATTGGTTTTCATTAACTTGGTGATATTATTTCTCCACTTTTCAGATTCTTATATTACCACACTTACAAATTTTAACTTTCAAGTATATAATGTCTTCTATTCTTGACAAAATAGTTTTAATAGCAGCAGTTACTTATCCCATTGCTATTGTGCAGCTTTTCTTTTTCATGCCGATAAACCACTGTCTATTTGATGTGAATACATCCTGCTCCAGAGTGCAGAATTGTCAGTATGACATAAACCACTCGTGCACCTTGCATGGGTCATGCGTATTGGTCATGCGCAGTTGATGCGCAGAAGAGTCGTCGTTTTCAAGAATGCCATGCTGTATGGACGTTAGGCCTAGATCCTCTCAAGATAAAATCTGCTTGTAGTGGGTATTTACCACATTAGCAGTCTCCATTCTACAGTTAATTTGAATCTCGGTGTTACACTATCCATTCGATAATTTAATTTCTATGCGGTAACCTCTTCCCTCATTTAGAATTCGTTATTTAAGGACATATGAAAATACCTTGTGTATCCCGCCCTTAGGGGTTTGGGTACACTCTCCTACTTTTCAATATACAACTAAGGTACTGGTAAGTTATTCTGTTAAGGGAATAACAACAGAACCTACCTAACATAGAGGCCAGTGTATTCCTCTCTCTATCTAAAAAATATATTGACATAAAAGATCGGTAACTCTATATTGTGTTGTTTCCTTCACCACGTTGTATATTGATAAGGTCCGTGCTTTTGCTTCGCATTGTTATTGCATGTGTGTCTGCATTATTTCCTCAATAACAGTTTCAACTGTGAAAAACATCTTACTAATCTAGAGGAAAAAGACAGTTAAATTTAACGGGTCATTCAATTGTTTACCTCATGCATACACAGGAGTGTATGTAGAACATACTGAATACAACCAGGAGAGTTTACATGTGACATTAAATATATTGTCATTATTTCGTTTCTCAGAATAATGTCGGGCAGTCTGTGGCCGCAACAAGGACCGTTGGGGCACTCATCCAGATTTCATCAAATGCTCCAAGTGCACACAAAATAATCATTGTGCACTTTGCAAATTATGGCCTTCTGAAATTTGGAATCTACCTGATTCCAGCCACACCTATCGAGGAAGGAGGAAATTTCCCTCCCCCCTCATCTTTAGAATATTCTGTTTTTTCTCTTGCAGATCCCCCCCCCCCCCCCAGAGGGTTGGCTATTCAGGATGGAAGTATGCTACCGGGTCCCAGGAGTTTATGAGACCAACTTCTTTGGCGGCCTGTGAGGCCCCTCCAGAAGGAGGGACTGAACTTTAGGAGTTGATTGCTTCCTCCCAAAAGGGAAAAGAAGTCAGACACTCCTCACGTTCAGGGCAGCGTGTTGCTCCCTTCCAAGAGACAGGTGGTGCGCCACTCACCTGACGCCACGATTAGCATGCTGCTCCCTGGTTCACGTCACTCCGCATATTCACGACATATTCAGGACCTCACACTCAAGACTGTGTTTTTACTCACCCTAGCATCTGAGCGAAGATGAAACGAGAGTCATGCCTTGTCTATCGACACTGGCTGTCTCTGGTTTAATGGGAATTATGATTCCGTTTCTCTTCTTTGTCAACTGGGAAATTAACTAAAAATCAATTACCTACAGTAGCTCCACTACCTATAAGGATCCCCAGTCTCAGTTGAATTTGTGCTGGGGGTGATCAAGATAGACTCTTATGCCCAGTGATGGCACTTTGTTTCTATCTTAAGGCATCCAAAGGAAAAAGAAAGGGTAGGCAACATCTTTTCTTTCCTCTTAAAGCATCCGTAGACATTTCAACTGCCACTATCTCACGGTGGATTGTCACCTTAATCAAAAGAGCATATCAGTCCCTTACCGATTGAAACCTTTCCTTTATGAAACTAAAAGCCCATTAGGTTAGAGCCGTTGCTGCCTTCTGGCCCTACCTTAATCACTCCTCCTTGGAGGATGTCATGAATGCAGCATTTTGGCATTCCCATACTACCTTCTTCTCCTTTTACATCCTCTCGTTAGCACAACATAGCGCAGGCATTTGTTCTCTGGGACCATCGTTGCAGCACAACGTGTGGCCCAGAGAGAAACCAATATTCTATAACATAGACCGCACTATCCGCTGTGAATACATTCCGTTTTCTCTGTTTTTGATCATTACCTTGGATTGTTTTTGCTTTTCAAATGAAATTCGGAATATTGGAAACCTACATCATACTTCATTAGTGTTGATTTTGTTAAAATTTTCAAAATTGAGCATTTACTTATAATTGGTATCAAGTTGACAAAAATTGGTTTTCTTTTCTATTCTCTGATGGTCTGGCAATAAGTACATGGTTGATTGGCATAGGTTGTTTTTCTTGGAGATATTTAATAAAATATTGTGGGTTGTGGGGTTTTAAAACCATTTCCACCTTGTGCTTTAAGTTATGGAATGGCCCTAATTCTATTCAATATCTATAGTTGCAAAATTGGATTTTGACATCATTTATTTTAAAAATTGTTCTTGATTTTTTTTTATAAAATTTTTATGATGGAGTTTTTGTAAAAATATTTTAACTTTATGAAGAGGTTAAACTATGATACACTTTGTTGACAGTGGATTAATTGAGGCATAATAATTCAGTATGCTTTTATCAATGCAGCATAGATTTTTATCAGTTTATTTACATACAGCTCATATGGAAAAAATGAGAGAAGAGCAATGTTATTTTCATTACATGCAAAATATGAATCAGAAGAAAAATAAGAAATATAATGTCCCTTTTATTAGTTTGCTTTAAGTATATAATTAGATTTGATAAACATTTCATGAACATTGAAGAGCAGTGTATTGAAACCATTGGTTCATGTGTTATATTTAGATTGAAGAATGGTGTAACCTATACATTTTCAATTATTTCAGGCAAACAAAGACGGTCTACTGTATATTGACTTAATGCTGGATCCTCCCACAACCAAGGATGGCAAGCCAGTCATCCGAGCATAGAGAACAGCACTGATTATGCAGAAATTGCCTATGGCAAGAGGGGGAAACCTCTTCCTGACATTGATGATGAAAGGGAGAAAACAAGTTGAAACATTGAGACACAAAATGAAAGAAGCACCACTATTATTTTAAAGCAGTTAGTACATGCATGTATTGTAATGTAGTGATAAGTTTGTTTACCATCTATTCATTATAGACCTCAGATGACATAAGCTAATTTAGGCATCGCACATAATTTTGTCTATACAAACCTGTGCAGTTGGTTAACAAGGTTTCCTTCCTTGTGAACTTTAATGATTTTATGCCATTTTGTTTTTGTTGGTTAGAACATTAGAACATGTTGCTGTGTTCAGTCTTTTCATAAATATGATTTAACATTGGACTTTTTATCATATTTTATCTCTCTTATCAACAAATAGTAAAGCTGAATAAGCCCCCTTTTGGATTTTGTAACCCAATTTAAACAATGGAAGGGATCAATGCATTATTCAATCAAGTAACAGAATAACAAATAGGGTTAAAATATGAGATGAGATAGTTGGGTATAAATGGAAGTCACAAAAACATAACCTGGTCTTAAAGTCATAAATTGGATTTTTTACTTCAATCAGTTAGAAAGTATCATTCTAAAAAGAGGAAATTGGATAGAAAAAAAAGCATTTTCAACCAGAAATCAAAAGTACTAGGGCCAGTATTAAACAAATTGGTTTTAGGGACATTTTATCGGAGCATTGAAACAAGTACTGAGTTTTCCTGCTATTTGTCTCAAGATGCAAAATATACTATGGTCAGAGAAACCAAATTTCATGTCAAAAACATGTTTCATCTAATATCTTACTAAAGAAATAGCAGCAAAAGTAAATATTTTCTGGACACCGTCACACCGTACCTCCAACTTTTCACTCATGTTGTTTTGCCAGCCAAAATAGTTCTTTTTCTTCTCCTCTAATCAATGAGCAATTTAGTCCATGCACAGTTTGAAAAATGATAACAACATTGACAAATTGCATTAGAGCTTAACCATGGCCTCATCAACTGGACTACTGAAGCCTTAGTATTTGAAAGTATGTAGGGAAAGTTAAATAATTGTCCTCTCCCAAACTTACTGGATTGTGCGTATCTGTCAATAAATCTGTCTCTACAGCCCATCTAGGACGGTACCTACTTTGAATAAGTATTCTCACTTAGAATGTTCGTGAGATTGTCTACATGGAAATTTATTACAAATACACTATATGGACTCAGTTTTTTTCACCTGACAGCTGATATAATTGTACAACACTTCCATACTCAGTTCATCCTATAACTTTCATAAACTTTTCTTGCAGTGTGGTAAAATTATTACATATTTATAATCTTAATGTGATTTCTCATGAGTGTGTTACTTTGATTGTTCAATCCCTATGTGTCATAGCTAGCAGAAGGGGGCATATTGTGTTGCTGCCATCATTATGTCTGTCATGAATTCATCTTAATATGACACAAAATAAATTTAATTTGCATCACTGAAGTTCTAAAAAGTTCATGATGTACACATGTAAATATTATTTACTATGAAAGTGTATAGGATTTTTGGAAGTGGAACTTATGGTTACATCCTGTTCATGCACACACATGCACAATTTCTTCCAAGCTCAAACCACATTTCTTTAATAATTTAGGAGAAATTTATACTAGCACTACTGATCACAAGAGCTTGTATGATGTTTTTTGTTGTCTGTCGTTTGTTGTCCATCCATCTTTTAGCACAATTGTTATTTTATTTTATCACTACTCGTCCTAAACTACTTGAAGGATTGCCATGAAACTTTATACACACATTCATCCCATGGCCTAGTTGGTTATAAATGAAAATGCTGCCACTTGGACATCCAATATAACCACCACAGCAACTATCTTGAAAATCTTGTTATCGCTACTCCTCCTGAATCAATGGTCATATCTGTGTTTTTCACCAGAAGACTTCCTATGATGTCTAGTTGAAAATAAAAATGGGGGCAGTATCATGTCCAGTATGGCCGCCTTGGCAGCCATCTTGAAAATCTTGTTGCTGCTATTCCTGTATGGAAAGTCATATTAACATGGGATTTTTCACCAGAAGACTTCTTATGATGTTTATATGGTTCTAAATGAAAATGGTGCCAGTCTGATGTCAAATATGGCAGACACAGTGGCCATCTTGAAAATATTGTTACTACTATGAATGGTCATATTGACATGGAGATTTCGCCAGAAGACTTTTAATGATGTCTACTTTGTTTTAATTGATAATGGTGCCAATATAAGATATAATATGTCCACCACAGCAAATAATTTGAAAATCTTGTTATTGCTAAGAATATCAGAGATGGTTTCAACACTCAGCAGTCGAAAGAAAGAAAAAATCTTTATTTCCTGGAAAATCTGTTTGCAAATTAGTGTGAATCCCTTCAAGGACTCTTGTTTTGATAGGGGATGATTGTAACTGGTGGCTTTTTTGTATATATTTCTACAGCTCAAAACTTTTGAGCAAATGAATCAGTTTAAGAGGTGTAATTATATTTAATATTCAATAATGTAGCTTTAATTTAAGTAAATTAAATAAGTAATTAACTTACTAATAGCCTAAATGTCTGCTTCCCATAATGATGCAATTTCAAGAGTAAATTTTTAAACGTCTACATAATTGCAGTGATGAAAAAGCAGAGTCATTGATCAGAACAAGTCACTATCAGCGGTAAAGCCCTTATTGCCACAGTAAAGTTATCAGATCTTTGGCCTTTTAATTGTTGGCAAGAAAGTTCTTTTTCCAGCATTTTTACATCAAGTGCTTTGTTGATTAAGCTTTATTCCCACAGTTGTAAATTTGTTTTATAATTATTATACATTGTCAAGGTTTACATAACTATGATTTTGTTTAGAAATAATATTTTTATAAAAATCTTAAGTATTGAATCAGATGACTATATTTTGTAATATATTTTGCATAATAAATTTATATCAACATATACTTGCATATTTGGACAGATGGATGGATGGATGGAGGCATGCGTGCATATAGTCATTCCTTCTTCATTGTTGAATTAAATTTTTAATTTCTTTAATTATGATCCAGAAATATTTGTTGACAGTTTTAGGTACTGAGAGTAAATAGATGAAATCTTTAATTATTGTTTTATACAGCTATGACCATAGCGTATCGGAAGAGAATAGTTGTTTGTATATGAAGGTGTGCATGCAATAATAATGATATATAGCAGATAGGAATGCATGGTCTTTCATAGGCATTGGCTGCAAATAGTACAAAACAAAATGTAGATCAAAGTAATGATCAAAATGATTTCAGCATCTGCACAATATTGAAGCCAATAAAACAGGAGAAACACTAATTTATTAAAATTTAGAGAGCAGGAAAAGAAGAAAAAGAGGAAGAATACTGACCTTGTAAGGAAAACAAGAAGAAAATTATGAACAGTTTGTTTCTACAATCCAGATCCAATTTAATTTATAATTTTCTAATACTTTGTTCTAGCATTTTCCAGTATTTGAAATTTCAAGCAAACTGTAAGAAATATTCTTCCTTAGATTCTAGTGAAATAATGACAGTGACCTTACTTGATTTTTAATATATGTCCAGTACGACTGAGTATGTCAGGTTTGATTTATAAACTGTTCAAACATTGCTGTTATTTGCAAGTGTTTCTTCTGGATTACAAGTTAAATGAACATTATCAGAAAAATTGACTTCACTTCCTCTAAACAAGTGCCTACCTAATTGGACAGATCTCCCATGATTCTGTTTTAGGACCATTTCTCTGGTAATTATTACTTTTTTCCTCTTTCTATTTATTCATTCATATATTTATTTGTGAAATTACATATACTTTCAAGATATTAGGTATCTTATTTGTGATGATGCTTTGTACAGAACCACCTCCTCAGATAAAATACAATTACAGAATGCTGTCAATAAGATAGTATAAGATTGATTTACAGACAAAACACTTGCTGGTTAATCATATATATAATGGGTAAATTAGTGCAAATGTTATAGTTTTCACGTTTGTTCATTCCAATGTCCCAGAAAGATTTCTTCATCCTCAAATACAGTATATTAAAATTCGAGCTGGTGGCAAGGTCACAAAGTGTTCATAAGAGGAGTCATTAGGGACAGACAGGTCCTACATTTAATGATATAAAGTATTTACATTTTCATAATATGCAAAATCCGAAACGATGTCTACATAAATTTCTGAAATTAAAAATTGGATACAGGTTTATTGTTTTAACTTGGGAACCCCAATAACATTTGCTGCTATGATAACATTCTTGTCGACACAAAATATCTGGATATTTTTCTTTGGTGGACAGTAAGTCACTGCCATGCAATAATGCAAAAGTCACAAAGTGATTTGTATAAAGGTCATACCTAAATTCCATTCTTGATCTATCCATATAAACGATTTATGAACATGGTCCAGATCTCTTCTTAAATATTGCATGAAGATACGAAAAGTCGGATTTGATTCAGCTTGTTCCGGGAGATATTCCAGTCTTTAAGTGCTGTTGGCACAAACAAGCAATAATTCAGACTAGGTCTACCAAATGTTACCTGCAAATCACTGTCATTTCCTAATTCTCTGATTGTAATCTGCCTAAAAATACTGGTTGCAAGGATTATGAGTGTATAATATTGTGGTGCCGACGACTGTGACTAGATATCCAGAGCAGGTGTGTGTACCTGTATAATAATCATTCTGACAGAGATATTCCGAAGAGCCATTACCAGAATATTGACATCATTGGCAAAAGAAGCACAGTTACTGACGATATAAGTATTGCTGGTGACATTTATCTGGATCAATGTTGATAGTTATCGGAATTGATTGCAGTATTTAGTAAATTCCTGGCAAAAGTTGAATTGTCATCAAATTTTTGAACTTCACAGTGCTGACATATTAGACTGCAATATTTTCCACCTCTTTCATTATCAAAAATGTCATAAAATAAATCTTGATAGTTTTGATGGCATTGTTTTAAAATCTTTGGACATAATATTTTGACAGCACTTGATTGTCCACGGGATAGCCATACAGTCTGGATGCTTGTTAAATAACTCCACAAATAATTGCTCTCAATCATTATTTCTATACTGTATTTTTTAATTAAAGATAATTGCACTACATTTTACAATTTAAATCACCATTTTGATACGTCAATTTTGAACTTTTGACAAAATCAAAACATTTCTTAGTTTGTCTGGATTAACATTAGGCTCTTCATGTTTGAATTCCATTAATTATTAGCATCCTAAGCACATTTAGAAGAAGTAAAAGAGAGATCAAAGTAAAAATAACACGGTAAAGACACACAAAAATCACATGAAACATACAGTGCCAGGATTTCAACAAAATAATGTAACAAATACCTCCCAACTGAGGTGATGTTAGATGTTGCTTCATTAGTATAGTCACTAGTACCCCTGCACTGTTATAATGCAGTATTACCCTTATACTGTGTATAGCAATAAGGTTATTATCAGCAAACATGCCATCCTCGTGCATCAGTATCTAGAGTGCTGCAGCTCTGGACTTCCAGACATTGCAGGGCACTGGCCCAGTGAAAGCCAATATATTTGTTAACTAGAGAAAGACAAAATGACACACTGAATTCAAATTTTTCCAACACAAACTACTTTTCAGCAGTAATTTGGGCAACTTTGCACTATACATGTTGTATAAATTAAGTGCTGCTGTCTTCTGTTTGTCACAAGACATTGGATCAACAGTAGCTGAGGTTAGGTCTGTACATCCTATTACCACCTTACTCCATAAAGAACATACCCAACAAATTTACAGCTTTCTTATTTTGCCATTTTTACCCTACTGCATTAGTAATCAGCATGTGAGGAATTGGTGAATGATTTTTATTTCTGATCAAAGGGGCTACCCAAGTGCTGGTTATTCGGAGGCGATCTCTGACAGAAGGCACTCTAAAGAGAACTTCATATTACTGCAGCAATTGACAAATACAGAAACTGTCGATAGTATGATATCAAAATAAAATTTGTTTTAACAAAATTGGAAAAATGGTATGTAAAAGCAATACACATTTAATAAAAGTTCATAAATGTAATTAGGATCTATGCATGCCCAACATGTAGTAGATCCAATCAATAATTATGATTTATGATATTCTTATGTTGTACTTCATGGTTTATTTGTAGTTAACCCCAACCCCTGTAAACTTTAATTGTATGCCCCATGTCTAGAAAGCACCTCTTATGCATTCATTAACTTGCATATATACTGCAGATCTAAGAACTCACACTGAAAGGATACTCACGAGTTTGACAATACACCCTTAATGTGCCCCCTACAAATTAAAAAAAAAAAAAATTTATCTAGAAGGAAGCATTGTTCACTTTTAAGCTCACTTTTTATTCCTTTATTAGTTTGTTTTTTCTTTCTTTTTTGTATTTATTTAGTTGTGTCCTCCCATTTCTTTTCTCTCTATTTTCTTAACTTATTACGCAAAGTTTGACGCATTTTAATTGTCAATTCTCCTTTGAAACTTCTTTTTTTTCTTGATCCTCGTTTTTCAGCCACTCCCTTATTGTTCATCCTCCTGCTTTATATACCTTGTCTAAATGCTGATGTTTAACAAGAGGCTAGTCACTTTGACTATTCAATAATTTAGTTTTGTGTCATTGAAACTTAATATCATCCAGCATATATTCATATATATTTACATTTTTTTGAATTGCAAAAGGAGAAGAAAATTATAAGCCATTGGCTTTCATTATATTCCTTTACCTTCTAAATTGTGCCTTCAGTAATCTCCAACTACAAATTGTTTAGACTAATTTTTATCTAAGACCTTAAGTCTCGTCACAAATTCTGCTTGTATTGTTTAAATTGTGAAGCAGATTATTTGTTGTCATTGTCCTAAGCGTGATTTTATGAGCGAAAAGTACAAAAAGGAATTGGATCTGGATATGGTATGAATGGGATTAGAGCACTTACTTAAATGTATAAATGAAATGGAAATCAAAGATTTTTGTTTACTTTGAGACAGAATGTTTGTTTGAACTGTTCAAGTTGATGACTAATTGAACTTCTCAAGTACATGTTTACGCACGGGTCATTCAGATGCGACGCCTATTGACAATGATTCTTGGAAACGCTCAAATGGTGTGGTAATAGGCACAATTCGGTAATAGAACGTCGTAGTATACCTGAGTTTTGTTAATCTCTAAGTGTTATTGATGGTAGAGACAATACCATCGACCTAAGCATCAATCAAAAAAGTCTAAAAATGGTACCCATGTTTCTGCCCCTGTTTGCACCTAAAATAGGTCAAAATGAGTAGAAAATTATAGAATACAGAATTATTTTTATTCAGTTAAAATCGATGAAGAAATACCATACAACTAGCACAAACCATTAGATAGCCAGGGTCTAACAACTCTGCTGAAATTGTTCATGCATTTGACATTAGCTCTAAAGTTACCCCCATCAGAATAACTAGGAATGTGCAGAGCTGCAGTAATTTCTGTTTAGTCATTGAGCAAAAGTGGAATGAAGTGTTAGAGTGGATGAAATTATAAACAGCTTTCATGAACACAAAATGGAGCTGGATGACAAAACCAAACTAATACCTATATGTGTAGTACTTTTTGAATTTTGTTAGATTTAGCAAACTGAATTGTTGTTTTTGTAAAGAAAAGCTCACATTGTAGTAAAAGTGTTGGATGTGATCTAAAGAACAAATATAATAATTGTTTCATATTTATTTTGCTCAATCCACACCTCCAACATTAAGTACTGCTTATAGATTTAACTGTTTCGTTACATTTTCGTGAATACAGGTTACACACAATAAATAATTTACAGCATTATATTAATCAGATACAAACAGTCTGATCTATATCACATTAAACTTGCGCGTTCAATCTTTGCATAACATTGACTTTTATATGAGATAAGAGGATGAAAATAGACGTCTATCTATTTGAACAAGAAGACAATGGTAATAGTTGCAGTATACAAAGAATCACATGCATATTATCTGGAAGAGAACAATTTCGTGATACTTGAAATCGAAAAGACCATTCGTAAAGAAAAATTGGTAGCAGTAAAAAAACGCTTAAGCTCGAAATGGCAGAAACAGCATTTGCATTGGCAGTACAGTAGTTAATGATCTCATAATTACATGAAGCAATTATCTCTTTCAATTTTATAATTCAAAACGTACAAATGAAAAGAGAATTAGATACGATACTACCATACCATTAAAACACTGCAGAAGAATACTTAGTGTTCAAGGACAACAGAGTGAAGACATTCGAGTACCTAAATAAAATATTAAGATAATAAGGTTTGGTTAATCATCCTGATGCTACTTTACAGACATCCAGACAATCCACAGTTGGTGATTTTTTTTTTCAGCAGGTAACTTATAAGTATATATTTATTGCCAGTTTACAAATGGCAATGCCTAAGTTAGGACACAGTGTCACAATTGTACCTTGATCGTTTTTCATACTGTTCAATGTAAAGGTCAAATCTGACACAAATAATGCAGTGGTAACAAAATGAGAAGAATGCTTGGGAAAAGCATAGTCATTTGTTATGGTAGGATGAACATTTCAACTTGAATGTCTACAAGATTTTCATGACATTCAAAGATACGTGGTAACCAGAGTCAGAGAGAATGAACCAAATGGTGTAAAGTGTCCTGAATGAAATTTTTAGGAAGTTTAGATCAGTAGCAGCTAATGATATGTTAAATGATACTGACGTTGTCATATATAACTATTGCAGTTTTGCATTCACTATAATGCGAAAATACTTTTAGTAATAAACAATGTGCGTGTGGCTCATAACCAGGTGTATTGTTCTGAATTCAACATTAGCAGTTCAACATTCAAATATACGGTTCAAAATTGACATTATTTGAACGAATTTATCCTGGGGATGCTCCACCCTCTTTCCGAACTCAACGGTTCCTTGGCATTCCAGCAACATCTATATGGAATGACGATATCTTCCGAATATCGAGGTACACCACATCCATGTAGATTTCTGTGGTAACGACTCACCAGTGGAAAAACTGACTCTCCTTGTCACAACAACCAACATTCACCTAGCCACGTATCACGTCGCTATGTTGCCAACTATATTGCTATGTTGCCCTGTGACTTCGGTAACTTTGGAAGCTTCCTTGATGGTCAAGAGCGTGGCCTTCTTGTAACGGCTGGCAACGACAACCATGGTCAGTGCGTATCTGTACTTGCATCGTCCAACCTGCAGAAAGAAGAGGTCGACATGGAGCACCGCTTTTTTTCAGCCCGGCGTTGTTTCATTACCTCGGCAACCCTTTTACCAACAGCAACTCTACCTGGGTGTTTAACCTCCGTCTTCGGTTCCGCTGATGCATCCTTTCCTATTATACTGACGTATCCATCGACAGTTGTGCTTGTACTTTCTTGTCGTTAGTTCGTTTCAAAGTTGGCATGTCCATATCTAATCATGCCAGCTTCAATGGATGCTAGTACTGCACTGTACCTAAAGTAAAGGTGGCTACTGTTCTACAACAAAGAGGCCTGGATAATTGGATCATTTTTTGAATCACTTGCAAGACGTTCTCGGTTATTTATAGGCAGAAAGTGGCTTGCAACTGTTGTGCACAGTCCGAGTAGAGACGACCCAGCGAAGCAGTTATCCTATCCTCCAGTTCAGCATCGTATATGTCATTGGTCTTTGCTACCTTTTTATCGCTCATTACTATAAAGCCCGCTAAAGTTAGAGGCCAGCAAAAGTATTCTTTCGCTGCTCCAGAAGCCACTAACTCAGACAGGCGATCACGCTGCTGTGTTAGTGTTGGTTCGTTTGGGTGTGGAAACCGCATCGTGCGTGGCCATCGTTCCAACTACCGATTTTCACCATGAGATGTCAATCCATATAGTATCTCATCACCATCCATGTCACTTACTGTAACCGCCACGGTTCTTATAAAGTTCTTGATATGGTTGGTTGGCTGCTTAACTCTTAGTAGCTTTTAGATAATATAGTTTCAAGTCCCAAATGTTAGAGTGGCTGTTAGCGTACAAAATATGAAGCCAAAACATTGCTTGCATTCTGCGAGCTAGCACAAGTGCGGAGAGGAGACAATAAACTGGCAGAACACAGTTGGGTCTGTACGCAGAAGTAACTTACCGAAATTCTCCTTTCTGCGAAACTCGTAGGTCTCTGTTCGATGCTCTGCTTCAATGATATTGTTTTCTCTTAGCATATCCCTCAATGTGTCATCGTCTTCACAGTAAAAGACCTTCTCGCGAAAGTCACGGGAAACGGCCTTGTACTTTTGTATTATAACCCACACGCTAATGCCAGCATGGCAGTTGGCATTGGAGTTCTTAGTAAGGGCCCCTTCCTTATGCCGGACGCCAGAAAGAAAAGAGCAATGGTCGAGCAGAAAAAGCGTGGTGGATTCCTCAAACGTTTTAGCGAGTACTATTGGGCCAGGTGTTTATCATTCAAAAACAGAATAAAAATAAAGGCATGTGGCATAGGTGACCCAGGCTTTTATCAAAAAGTTTAAGGCAGGTAGGGTAGTTGAGCTTGGCTTTACTCATAAAATTTGAAGACCAGAGGTCTAGGGTGAGGGCTGGAGGCTACGTGGCACATAACCGGCCTGAGGTTAAGTTGTCCAGGAGTCGTAAAGTTTTAAAAACCGGTGGCCCTGTTGTTATAACAGCTAAAATTTGATGTTTAATGGCCTAGGTTTTTCATAATAATTTGAATTCCTTTGGCCGGCGGTGAAGTCAAATGTTTGCTTACATGAGCGTTCTTTTCCAGTTACTTAAATGGTGAAGCCAAGTTACCTAACTTCAACGTCTATTTACATTTTTGTGGATGGACATTCAACGACAGAAATATTTTTTTATCCTATTGACAACAGAGATGTTAAATTATACATTTCATTACATAGAATACGGTAGATTTTGCATTTTTAAAAAAGCAATATTTCAAATGACTAGCGGCTGTTGTGAAATATTTAATTATCATCACATCATAATCCAATGGTCGCGGGTTTGATACCCGCCCATTTCAGGCCAAGTCGTCTTAATGGTGTGCTCTTGGGAAAAGCACTTAGCTCCAATTTCCTCGGTATTATATAGCCAGTATTGTGTTAAGAGTGCCGTTAAAACAAACAAAATAAAATAAAACGATGAAAAATCAATATATTTTACTACAAAACCGATCAGAATGACGGAAAGATCATATCAGTACGTGATGGTTTCTAGTCTTCAAATGTATATGCAAAAAGTCAATGAAAACGAATGACAGCTAATATCGACAATGTAGAACGCATATATATTGAATGTCAGAAACATGACTCTAACGTTGTAAATATCTTTGAGTAATAATTCCATAGTGTATTGTATATAACAAAGTGTAACTCTAAATAATTAGGATTTAATAGTGTAAGCTCTATAAATACATCTATCGAACCAAATATAGTTGTGGATGTTTGAAGACTAAAGACCTATATATCCCTTGATCAGCTAAATAATACCAAGAATTACTGTAACGGCTTGTACTCTACTCTATAAGAGTCCCTACTTGTTAAAAATGTATTTCACGGTGAGTTAATCTGATACCATTTTAAGGGTCCTACAAAGAGTTACTATAGACAAATGAAGTATCAACATTAAAAAAGACTCAAAAGGAATAGATTTTACATATATATAATTAGAATTAATTTGCCCAATCGCATTAAATAAATAGCAGAATTACTTAAATAGGTCTGATGGTTTTAGTTTTGAATTCACAGAGAAAGATAAAAAAAGATGAAGTGTTAAGTCAAACACTGAGGAATGACTTAAACTTGAAGAACAATTGTATCATAAATTTAGCAAATCCGATAGAAAAATCCGATGCAGCTGATAGAGGCTTTGTACAAAAAAGCTGTTGATGCTCAACTACCTGAGACTTTTGATGATACTAATTTGAAAGATTTTTAAAATGGAGACAAGAACTTAATACTAAATTAACAGCTGTGGATTAGAGTATCACAGAAGAATGTAATACACTCTCATAACTGCAAATAAATAAATAAATAGATAGATAAATAAATAAACAAATAAATATATAAACAAAACGATGATAACAAAGAAAGATTATAGCTGCTAAAGATTTATTTACAGATTACGAATTGCTGGATCCGAATTAATCACAGTAGTTATAGAAAGCATGACGAAATTATTAGAGAGTGATGTGGAGGAAATAAAGAAGTCTCTATAAAATTAGAATACTTTAACTTAACCAGTTAAGTAAAGTATTAGGCGCTAAGAAGAAAGAGAATGATGATATCAATGAGTTAGGAAATGAGTTTAGAGATGGTGTGAAAAAGTTGAAGGATAAACGGAAACTGTTAATAATAGCCTTTCAAACTTAAAGAGGGAGAATGGCTTTGAAGAAGTCAATAGGAATATAGAAACTTCAAGAATAAGGTTAATGTGAGTGAACAACGATTAGATGTATGAAAACGGCTCAAAAAAGACTTATCATATGTATATTTCTGAGTTAAGGAATTAAATAGAACGTTTGAGAGTCGATGATTTACAAACTCTAGAAGATGAACAAATTGCTGCAATAGATAAAGTTTTAACAGATAGTGAAGTATATACAGATAAGGAACTTCTTAATAATATTGGTGTGAGAAAAGAAAGACTTGACGAATTAGATAGAATTGTGAAACGAGTAAGAAGGGATTTTAATAATATAGACAAAAAGACAACAATAGGAACAGATGAAATGAGAAATGAAATTAATAATCTCGTAGATAGAAAGACTTCAGTAATTAGTGAAAGAAGCGATACATTTAAATCAGAAATAGAGAAATCATTAACTATATTAAACATGGATATCGGACTAAAGACATATTCAATGATACTATTGATACAAGGTAAATGATTATAATGCAAGATTAGATAAATTTTATAATGCTCTACCTGAATGTATATTACTCTGAGATTTTTTGCTATACACTAAAAGGTGTTATTCTCGTTAATGTAAATAAAAAAAACATGTGTTTATTCCAGTTATGAAGAAAGGTAAAATATCACATTTAAAAGGGTTTTATTAATATTCTTTGGTTAGTACTTATGGATGGATTTGATTATGCTCCATCACGTTTTTCTGAATATCAGTTACACAATGTAGAGATCTCGGAACTGTATTATGTTATTAAAATAAATACGTCAGGTTTATATAAAATTTCATACACATAAACATCCAGCCTACAGATGATTAAAATGTTATATTGTATTAATGGTAATTAATAGAAGCCACTCTTATGTAGTAAGTATGAATGAAGAACTTGAAGTAAAAAAATGTATTAATGAACCTTACAATTAAGATATAATATAATAAATGGAGTTCGACCTAAATTATTTACAAGAAAAAAACTATTTTATTTTTTCGGTTAGAATACGTAGAGTTCATATTCGTTCGGCTTGATTTTCATTGAAGATGAGGATGGAGAAGGAAGTCAATTACATTTTTTTTTGTACAATCTATCAGGAAAACTAATTTGGTCTTGTATGGCAGAAATATCATTCACACCTTGGTTAATATCTTTAACGTTTAGTTACTCATGAAAATATGATAAGATAAAGTACTAGCTGATTCAATAACTAGTGAACTAAAACTGATGCATCAACTAGGCAGTTTGCACAAAAATGTATTGACGGTCAATACGAACGACATTGGAGGATAATAATTTGAAAGATATTAAACAAAAAAAGAGACTGCTTCTAATAAAACATTATTGATGATAATGACATCAAAAAGTTTTAACAGATACTAAGGTATATACAGATCGAGAAGCAAAAAAAGGATGTTTAACTACTAAAGACATCGATAGCTGATTTAACAAAGAAACAAATAATTAAGGTTTAATTTTGTATGGATCATTCACACATACAATAATAAGAGTATAATGATGGGCTTAAAACTACTGTTGATGATATTAATAATAAAAGTTAGATAAAAACAGCAACAAAAATGAAGAGTTTTCTCAGATAGTTAATAACAAAGCTTAGGTGTTTTTTTTTTTGTTGTTTTTTTTTTTACTAGACAAGAACCAAATAAAAATAGTCTTGTTGAATTAAATAAAAATGACAAGCCATTATTAACAAGCTTAAAACAAGAAGTTATAAGTAATCATACATTGGCTGATGATTATAATTAAAGGCAATACAAATTCGATGAGGAGGATGATAAAGATGAACTAACTGTAAAAACATAGCTATATAAATAATTTCGTGATACAGTACCAACTCGTAATTTTACAGGAGATACTGACCCATATTAATTAAAAAGAGACGGTGAAAATAAATTATAATAAACTCTCTTCATATCGACCGAAACAATAACTAGTACTTTGGGACAATCGTCAGGAACATCACTTTCTCATCAATACGTCCAAGAAAAAAATGAAACTAATCAATTAGATACGTTTGTTTTTAAAATAAATAGATCTGGTTTATATAAAAATTTAAATATATAGTTACGAGTACAATTTAGATCTGATTTATATCTTTTTGTAGATTGTTGATAGATAACAAATCTCATTTTTACTCAGTAAATATATAGAAGAAATAAATAATAGGAATATATGAATATAATAGAATGCTTAAATGAATTAAAGATCAAAATTATAATTTGGGACCTGTATTTTCAACTGGAGACAGTATAAAACTTTATATCAAGAAAAGGCGGAAGCAGCAGTAATAATCAGATGAATAATTACGAATGCTTTCTCATTCACAGGAAGTAATTATCTGTTTAGTTTATTTATTTCTGATGGAGCTGATGCAGAAAGAAACTATATGATAAAGCACCTAAGGATATTAAGAGAAAAACTGATGAGTTATATGACAAAGAGCAAATGCACTTGATTACATCAATACAACATTAAGACAGCAAGGTTTGTTTAGTCAGTATTTAAATAATTTAGATGAAACGTTTTTTCTATACTCCTCTACTAATCTCGACGATAACAGAACTGTAGAAAAACCTAAGCAACATAAACTTAGTAATTTTTACCAGCCTTCTGATGAACATATAACTTAATAAAATAACGTATTATAAAGCATGACACATGCTAAAATTATAATATGAGGTCTTATAGAAAAGCAACGTTTAAACAACATTCCATTTAAACAGACCATAACATTTTTTATTTTGATTGGAATTATGTGTACCACACTTAGGTAAAATAAGACTAACATTAGAAAATGACCTTTTCGGGACTGTTATGCAAATCTAATAGATCCTGATGAGAAGTTAGATAAATGGCAAAAGTACTTGTCAGTGCATACCTGGAGATTAATACGGTAGTATCATTTAATTTTTTGGTTGGTTTTGTAAAAGATAAATAGATTTTTTGTGGGTACTTAAATTCGTGGTTTTGTCTGTCAGAGTTTGCATATTAGTAGATATTTAGTTTCGTGGTTTAACCTCTAAAAATGACCAAAATAAAGAATACAAAAGAATAAAACTATGCTGGAGCAGACGGCGGTGACTTGAATGTTTAAAACAATACTACCACACGTAGAAGCACAAATAAAAGACCGGACAAGTTCAGTACTTAAACCATAATTTTGTCAGATTGAATAACACCAAATGGAAGCCGACGAAATAACAACACTAAAACCATAATATCACCTTTATGAACAAAAAAAACACCTGTCAAGATCAATCACTCACACCGTGTTTTCGTCTGAGTGCTAAGCATCAAAGGAAGCAGACCCCACCAAAGTGCAAAGATGCTAACTGAATTGAACGACAGTGGAATCATTCCTTTGTTTGTGCCTGCCTCATGTACAGACCAACTTCAACCACTAAATTTTACAATAAATAAAGAGTTTACAGAAGAATTAAGATAACAAAAGAAAATGGGCGGGGGGTGGAGGGATGGATCATCATACGTGGCTAGTATTTCGTTGGGTCTTAAATTCGTGGTTTGGGGCAAGAAAGAAAACTATGCAAATTTGTCCCCCATATAAATTTCTGATACTATTGTATTCTGTGCTAATTTAGATGATGTAAAAAATAATACTACCAAATTAACAAGGATAGCATTCAGTGATAGGTATTATAGAATATCTTTATGTATACTTTTGCCCAAAGACCTTAGTAAAAATTTTAAATTTATACTAGTCTGTTATTTAAAAGATAAAACTGTCCACAGTAAACATTTTTAAAGAAAATAAAGTAGCACCAGGGGTTATTATATATGAAATAGTTTCAAAGCTAAAAGAAATCAAATGAAATAAACTTTGAATGAAACTGGAATATCCATTTGATTACAAGGTAGAAAGAAATTTGATGAACTATGGATTAACTAATTAATCTTATAGCCATAAGGAAGGTATCCAGCGCTTACGCCAAATAACGTTTATCATATGGTAAAAAAATAAAATTATTTATCGTAACATGATATATCCCGTGATGATAGGATCAAATTAAATTAATTTCCTGGTGATTTACAGTTTGGTTAAATAAACAATCTTTATACATATCTAATCTGAGATTCTATTTAACAACATATTTCTTAATACCCATATTTCTTAATACCCTTAATACCCTTGCTTATTTTTTTTACTATGACAGTTGTATAAACTAAGAATGTAATTTAAATCAAAAGTAACATTACTTAGGTTTGGGACTAAATCTATGTATAGTTCCAGCTATTTTATGTTCAAAATAAATCTACTTAAGTGAAATTAATTAATATATAACAAGCCTTTGTTGATAAAAATCGGTATTTTATAATATTAGAAAAAATTTGACAAAATTCAATGATCTTTTTATGAGGTAAGAAAATCAATTTCTAATATTGGAAAAATACTTGTCTGGTAAAAGAAAAATGCAGCTTATAAAATTATATGTCATTTAAGAGATACAGATTTAGAGCACAAACTCTAACTCAAACTGGTCAGTAACAACGCACCTACAGCGATATATCTACTCATTGGTTCCTTTTTTTTTTTTTTTTTTGGGTGTTTTTTTTCATGCATGTATGTGTATATATATATATATATATATATATATATATATATATATATATATATATATATATATATATATATATATATATATATAGAGAGAGAGAGAGAGAGAGAGAGAGAGAGAGAGAGGATTATTTATTACGTTCTTTAATGCAACGTTTCCTCTGTTAACGTCAGAGTTTAAATTCCCGGCCAAATTCCTAACTAATATGTATTCCAAAGGCTTTGTTACAATGTTCCTTTGTTAAAAGTTTAATTGCTTATAGCGTTTGATTTGTCTAGTCCACGTGAGAAAATAGCTAAATTTTAACGTTGTATCCGATGACGCACCGAAGCCAGATAAATAATGGCGGTCAGTGCAACCAAATTATGATAGGGCCCTTCCCGTACTCAAATTGAAGTGCCCATCTGGCTTGTCGAGAAAAATCTAATTTTCCTAAGAAAACCTGGACGGCGCTGTTGAAATGCGGCATTTTATTTTCGAGTTCTTAAAAGACTAGTAAATTATTAATATGTATCCCCATGTATTCCCTTCACCCTTATGAAAATCGTCTACTTACCGTACTTCTAACGAAAGGTGTAAACTTTTTATACAAAGCGAAGCATGTGACCTATGAATAGGGAAGATACCGCACATACCATTTTATATTTGAAATCTACCGCTTTTGAAATTTAATAGATTTTTTTTTTCAAATGAAAAAAAAAGAAAAAACAAAATCAAAAAACAAAACATCGGTATTTTTAAGAATTCTATCTACGCATTACAGAAACCAGTACAGTCTGCTGGGTAGCGGAACTGTTCCAGCAGTCGTTGCAACCGGTGCAGTGATGCCTGGCTGAGTAATGGGATTGAGGCTAACATGTGTGCACAACAAATTGTTGAATGATTACCTTATTGTTGTAATATGGAGAGTTTAGGCTAAATGCGGGATGTTTGACGGCAGTGGGATGAAAAAGAAAGACCTATCATAAATGATTTTGGCAGAAACACTTGAGTAAATATTTTCAGAATAATAGAAAACAGATGAATATTGACAATTCTATCCATCCAACTAGTTTAAGAGCTAATTTACTAGTCATTAAGTGTTTGAACAAAGACGTTTTCACATAAAAGTGATATTTATGATTCACCGGCTGATACATGTACATGCATATTGATACTTTCATCAGAGGGTAAAACTTACTGATTTATCATTTTTTTCTTCATGACATCATGTATTTATACAAATGTATGTTATATTTTTAACCTTTTATTACCATTACATACGAGTTCTGACGGTAATCATACCAGTATAAATTGTTTACTACATGTATGTATGTAGCATTATATATATATATATATATATATATATATATATATATATATATATATATATATATATATATATTATAGGATTAAATGATCATGGTTGGGTATTTATCGAAGTGTCAATTTGTACCTAAACACTCGCAAAGTAAATAAAGTCTAAAGGATTCTATGTTAACTTTGAGAATGATTAGGTAACAATTTACACTCCAATAAATACTCAGAAATTGTCATTTAATTCTGACAATTCCAATGTTCCTCCTTTCTGTAGTTAACATAGCGGAATTCATCAACAAAACATTCGATTTGAGCTAGCTTATAGTTTTCTTTCAGTAGCATCTTCACACTGCGCCAGAATACTTAGGCCCATCTTGGGTACCCACGGATCGTTGACTCCTACTTAGTAATATAGATAGGGTAGAGTATCAGAGCTTCTGATGAACTTTAATATTCTGTATTATTTTTGTTACAAGGCTATTGCGTTTTTTAACATAATGTGTGAGTCTGCCACTTGTTCTTTCAGCATTTGTTCTTCTTGCTTTCTACCCATTTCGAATTTTTAAACTATCAAAACCTGTCCATTTTAATGAGATCCCCTGCGCTCATGCCATGTGACCATGCACTTCAAAATAACATCAGCAAAGTGCCATGGAAACTGATTGAGAACCGAAAGTAGCCCCCAGAATTTACTGACGTGTAAACAAATTCCAGATCGGTATCGCATGACCGTTTATATCCAATAACATTGCGGAAAACTATGTCTCGTAAAGCCTGTCATATGCTTTGTTTGGCGTCAGAGGAGAGTGTTCGAGTACAGAAAGATTACATTGTTTGAACTTCTAATTGGCGATTTTATCCGGGATTGCAAGGTTTGATCTGGAATCACGATTCAGAGGGAATGCTGTTGTTATTATGATGTAAGGAGTAATTATAGACAAAACCGCGACTAAAGTGCAATGAAAAATGATCGGTGTAATATGATTGTTTATATCCAATAACACCGCGGAAAACTCAGTCAAGTCAACACAACTGGATATATATATATATATATATATATATATATATATATATATATATATATATATATATATATATATATATATATATATATACAGTAAAGGTTGTTTAAAACGCTTCAGAGGGGACTGGGATTTTAGAACGTTATAACCGAGAAGCGTTATATTCAAATTCGTTTATTTTTTAAAATGTTTATTTTCTCGTCCATGTCGATGACTTTGGACATACATGTAGTAAACAATTTACACTGGCAAGATTACTGTCATAACTCGTATGTAATGGTAAAAATATTTTCAAAAAACTACATACATTTGTACAAATGCATAATATTATAAAGAAACAAAAAATAGTAAGTTTTACCATCTGATGAAAGTATCAACATACATATACATTTATCAGCCGGTGAATTATAAAAAATAACTTTTATGTGAAAACGTTTTTGTTCAATAACTTAATGACTAATACATTTGTCCTTTAACTATTTGCATGGAAAGAAATTGTCAATAGTTCTCTATTATTCTGAAAATACTCACTCAAGTGTTTCTACCGCAATCATTTTTTGATCGGTCTTTCCTTTTTATCTTACCTCCACAAAGGACGGCCGATTTTTAATCAAAGACTCAAAAGGCACTTTGTGCTTCATTTGATCCGTTTGTTACTTTTAACGCCTCAAAAAAAGCATATTGCATTTGGCCTAAACTCGCCAAATTACAGCAATAAGGTAATCAATTAACAACTTGCTGTGTGCACATGTTAGCCTTAATTGGATTACTCAGCCACGCATCGTTGCATCGATTGTAACGACTGCTGGAACAGTTCCAGTACCCAGTTGACTGATTCTGGCTGGTTTCTGTAATGCATAAACAGAACGCGTACAAATACCGTTTTATTTGCTGGGATTTTTTTTTTTTTTTGGGGGGGGGGCGGGGGGGTAACATCATCAATTTCAAAACAAAAGTCTATTCATTTCCATATGCGGTATATTTCAATTATAAAATGGTATGTGCGGTAGACGGCAAAAAAAACGGTATTTTTGTCCTACCGCCAGAAGAATCATATTTATGTTAAAGTCGAGTGAGCACAAAGTATAGGTAACTCAGGCAATCTGTTTCCCACTCATAGGTCACATGCTCCGTTTTGTACGCAAAGTTTACAGCTTTCGATAGAAGTATGGTAAGTAGACTAGCTTCATAAGGGTAAGGGGCATATATGTGGATTCATATTAATAATTTACTAGTCTTTCAACAACTTGAAAATAAAATGCCGCATTTCATGAGCGCGATCAAAGTTTTCTCAGGCAAATTAGACTTTTTCTCGACAAGCCCGATGGGCTCTTCACCTAGAATACAGGAGGAGCCCAATCTAAAACTAGAGGGGCCCGGGACATCGGGATATCAAATTTAGCTGCACTCACCGCCATTGTTTATTTAGCTTCGGCGCCACAGGTAGTAACAACGTTATAAAAGAGCTAATTTTTCCAAGCGGAAAGCACAAATCAAACGCTATAAGCAATTAAACGATGTAGAAAAGGAACGTTATAACAAAGTCTTTGGAATACATATCAATTAGGAATTTGGCCGGAGAATTCAAACTTTAAAACAGAGGAAACGTTGTATCCAAGAATGAAATAAATAATCTGTATATATATATATATATATATATATATATATATATATATATATATATATATATATTTATATATATATAGATATATATAGATATATATATGCTGTATATGTGTGTGTGTGTGTCTCTGTGTGCTATTCCTAAGACATAACCTCATTACCTTTTTTGGTAATATTTAGAAAATATTCGTTTCTAACAGTGCCGTGTTTTCATCCGAAGACATAATTAGAAAGGTCTACAATCAGACCTGTGAAATAACAGTTAGATACGACATATTATTACCATTCGATCCCAAAGCAACCAATCTTTCCGGCAGAGTAAATATGTTCCTTCTCACCAAATTCGTGTCCTCAAAATGTTTAAGCGTCCGTTTATACGTAGAGAAACAAACAATGAATTAATCAAATAATAATAATAATAATAATAATAATAACGATAAAAGTAAACAAATAGGTAACTAACTAACTAAATAAATAATAAATAAATAAAGACATAAATAAGTGAATACATAAATAAATACATATAATGGTGTGGAGTAATTTGTTTGTCTACACTATGTCTCTCTCAAACCCCACCCCCCACCTTGATTTTCCCTCCCTAAACACAGAGCCCTCTGTATGCAACTGTGGAATTAGGATAGTTAAAGTTCGAAATCTGTATGTGACCAATCTAGGTTTCATTTTTGATGTTAGTAGTATTGGATTGGCGAGTTCTGGCTCACTCGACGTTTGTGTCTTTACCATCAACAACTGACTTTCACCCTAGGACACTGGTCATCATATTTTGATTAAAAAGACTGGCTCTGTGGTCGAAAAATTACATTTTCAGAGAAACATGTATGCGGATTCCATCTTAGTGATCGTCAAATTTTTAATGAGAAAAAGCTATACACAGATTCTGGCTCAGTGGTCGTATCCTTTTTTGAGACAATCCTGGCTCAGTGTTCGTCACATTTTTATGAGAAAAGACTGGCTCAGTGGTCGCCAAATAGTTACTAAAACCTAGAAGAGATTGTCCAGCGCCTTTATATAAAGAGTAACTCCTGCCTCAGTGGTCGTCATATTTTTAGAACAATCCGTATGCAAATCTTCGCTCAGTGGTCGTCAATGTTTTTTTCTTTTCTTTTATGGAAACACTTTGCTTAGTGGTAGTGAAATATTCTTTTTGAGAAAATCTGTACGTGTGTCTGGCTCAGCGGTCGTCACATTGGTTTTAGAAAAGCCTTGCTCAGTCGTATTCAAAATTTTACTAAAATCCCCAGACCACTGATCCTTTTCAGAAACAGTAACTCCTGTCTCATTGGTCGTCAATTGTTTTGAGAAAACATGGCTCAGTGGTCGTCATATTTATTTTTAGGAACGTCTGCATGCGGATTCTGGCTCAGTTGTCGTCAAATTTTACTGAAAATCTAGACCACTGTCCTCCTTATAGAAAGCGTAACTATTTGCTCAGTTGTCATCATGTTTTTTCTCTTGAAAAAAACTTACCTTATTGACCTTCAAAATGATTGCTATAACAGCAGGACCATCGGCCCAACTGACACTCAAAACAAGTTTGTAAAACAACATGGACATCAGTCCAGGGACACCCACACACTAAACAGTATAGAACATAAAGCCAGCTCCTGTCCCCCAATTTTATTAATTTCAAGTTCACCACAAAAAAAACTTTTTGCAATAGGTCCACTCCTGCATTGAGAGCCTCTCCTTGTGAATACTAGATAGGAAGAAACTAATTACCACCTAGAGAGAGAAACATCATCTATTTTGCAGATCTCTTTTCCTACTCTCTATATCGAAATTATGTGCTCCATTTTTGCATACAAGAGACTCTGCGTTATGCTTTAAAATATGTTTTGCATATTATTTTCTTTTGTTTTTTATTTGCGTACGCGAGAGTTTGTGTCATGCTTCAACATACGTTAGCAATATGTTTTGTATTGTTATTTTTTATTTGGAGCTTTTTAATTTCTAAGTAAGTATTTCGATCTGCTTTTTATGCGGCTAGCTTTCGGTACTAAGGTAAGCCCCAATTATGTATGCAAAATATGTTGGGCAGAAACCTGGTTCGAACCCTCAACAGTTCGTTTACAAGTTTTACGCTTATGCCTATATGAGGATAGAATACACTTCCCGGCTGTTAGCTAACTGATATAAATAACTTTTATTAATAATATCTAGAACAAAGAAGCCCCATCCCGTACTATAATAAAATATCTAGGTAAAAATACGTTTTCTTTATCACTCAGAGGAAAAGCTATGTACATTGTCTTGACTTGTTTACAAGACGTTATGTGATGTTGATTTATCAAAGTATGTTAAATACATGTACACATGGAACAGGACATCAGGGCTATTTTGCTGGGACTACTTTATGTCGAATACTTTATTGGCCCACCTGATTTATTAGAAAATAGTAAAGATATAAGTTTTATGAAGATGGTTAATCTGTTGAACTGGGGCTTAAGTCTACATGGGTTTATCTCTGTGTGATAAAGTAAACGAGTATTATTGTAAGAATTTGTTTCTAAAGACCTAGATGTATATAGTATAGCATGGGACGGGACTTCTTCGCTGAAGATATTGTAACACGCACAGGGGTTCCTCTACCGAGCGAATCAAACACCTGCGTGAAGTTGGGCTGGAAGTCCCTTGTTTTCCCCTATTTCCAAGGACTTCCCAACAACATTCGTTGTCAACTGGAAGTTCTCGTAACGCGCCAAGACTAGAAACAATTTTTCTCCAATCACTAAATAAATGACCACAATGTCACAACTACAACTTCACAATTGCATGGCTTTTCCTTGTTAGCAAACACCCAATGCAGGGAACTATAAAAATACTAAAACTGCATCAATATAATCTTGTCTTTGTTTTTTTTTTTTTTAGGTACAGATAGGACAAGCTCTCAAAATAATTTTTTTACCATAATTTTACTTTTCATTATTAACCAATTATGGACCACCAAACCCATATATACTCAATTGTATCTTCACCCATTGCTAGACTGGTTCACAGTTGTTCCGTATAATTAGTACCGTGAGTCCTAAAAACAACAGTCTGAACCGCGTTTCGCACGTGTACTTCCACCAACTGCTACAATGAAAGGCATCTCCAAACAAAGTGATAACCTCTTCCAAATTATTCCATGGCACAAAACAGTAGTTCTTGTCACGAAATCTCCCACCGAAAGGCACAATCAATCAACACCTCTGAATTAAAATAGGAACTACTTGGCTCCATGTCCACTTATGCTAGTTTGACCCCATCTCAAACTACGAAACCAGTCGATGCCACTGCAAAGTCTCTTAAAAACTGTAAGTATGACGTCTGTTCCTAGAAATTGGCTAATTACTCGGTCTGGGAAATATTTTCCCAACACCGACTTCCCATAATCAAACAACTAATCACTAAAATCTCACGAACCTATAAATGGACACGTAAATACAAATGGGACATACCCAAATGTATGACAACATTATAAATAGAAACAAGTCAATTATATGAGTTAGCTAACAGCCGGGAAGGACTTATTTGAAGACAGAAAGAAATAATGAGTATGTTTCCGCTCACTAAGACAAACAAAGCGTCTGTAGTACAAATATTTAAACGAATCCTTAAGACTATAATGTTGAATCATTTGCTGAAAATGAAACCGGAAAACGGGTAGTTATATTACATAACCTGATTGACGGATCCAATAAATCATATAATCGATATATAGACATGTCGCCAATTGAAGCAAATAAGAAAGAAAATAACCTAAAGTGTGGATAAACTTGTCGGCTCTCTTACAGCAGATGTATATTGAACGCCCAAATATAGAATAGGTATGAAAGCCAGGATCTCAAAATATGTATATCATTCTAATTTCACGAAAGAAATTGTATATAATCAGAGAAGTAATTTTATAAAACCGTGTAGTATATAAAATTGAAGGCTTAAACTGAGAGAATATTGAGTTGAATATTTTACGAGGAAGTGTTATGTCTTTATGGCAAGCAAGATGATGTATTCAAGATTGAGAGAATTTTAAAAAGTAAGAAACAATGATGGAAGCCGAAATAAACAGTTGACTCAGCGAAGTAGTTCTGACGTCCAATAGGCCTTAAATAATCGCCATAAAACTCATCGTTGTATTGATATGTAAAATATTTACATTATATAAATGGAACCAATTACATGTTATGTGCGAAATCAAAATATGTCTATTGATGAAATGGAAGTTTAAATACTCACTACACACAATGTAAAGATTGGACACATATAAAGAAGCTTCAGTGGTATTATTGTGGAAGTAATGATAAAAATAGAGAATGCAGCTTGCAAAAAATTACAAACAAATGCAGAAAAGGTGTAACAAAAGGCTGAATGATCAACCAGAAGAAACAAAATCATACACATTTTATAACTGGAAAGAACCCTACAACAAACGAAATATGTAACATATATTTCGATTTCAATCAGTAGATTTTTCCAGAGTGGATGAAAAGAGAATTTTACAAAACCTGTCTGACAATAGATGTACTATGAGACACTTTTATATATATATATATATATATATATATATATATATATATATATATATATATATATATATATATATATATATATATCATGAATCAAAAGTGGAAATGGCATTGTTGATATGAACATAAACAATGCAAGATATTTTTAATAATACAATTAATGGTAATATTGGTCCCAAATCATACTAAAACTGTTGGTGTACTCATTTTACATGCGCTAATTCAGGTAGGATAAAAAGAACTGAGAATTAATGATTTAAAATACTTTAATGACAACTTATAATTTTAAATAATAAATAAATAAATAATAACTTGATTTACAAAGGCAAAGATATGAGGAACATCTATGATCTATTGAGATTACTGACCATAACTCAAGAAATCTAATATCAGTAGTTTTTGAAAGCAAAACTGAAACTCAGTCTCAAAATGAATACATGAATTACTAACTCTCTTAATTAATTAAATACTTTTGACTTAACTACAAAATAACAAGAGATGTTTTGTTTGTCACACCTTTAGTGATATTGTGGGTGCATTGATTTATATGATTTTTTGTATATGTAAATTGTCGTGTCAGTTCAATGTTTACTTTATCGACCATTTACTTAGTAAAACCAATTAAAACTGAACATGAGTTATCATATTATGATATACAATAAAATAATAAAGAAAATAAAGTAAAACATGAATAAATGAAACATAATTACATAAAAATGTATCTATTATATACAGGTCTTTACAAGGCTGGTGACAAACCAATATATGTCGAAACATAAATATGTATATGTATGTATGTATGTATGTATGTATGTATGTATGTATGTATGTATGTATGTATGTATGTATGTATGTATGTATGTATGTATGTATGTATGTATGTATGTATGTATGCATGCATGCATGTATGTATGTATGTATGTATGTATGTATGTATGTATGTATGTATGTATGTATGTATGTATGTATGTATGTATGTATGTAGTATGGATGGATGGATGTATGGATGTATGCATATTATGTATGGATGTGTGTATGTATGTATGTATGTATGTATGTATGTATGCATGTATGTATGTATGTATGTGGTTTACCAACACATCAGCACAATCATGGCTATATAGTGCCAAGTAAATGTAATGCTGTAAAAATATTATGATTAACTGCTACTCAAGTCTTCGGAAAGATAAACCGTTCCAAATACATGTAAATATGTACTCATGAAAGATGAAACATAAAACATAAATATCTTCATATTCTGTAAATATATATATATATATATATATATATATATATATATATATGATAAAATATAGCGGAAAGGACAATTAAAATCTTTAAATATAGGTCAACATTTGATTATATAAAGCGCTTTGTTTTAGAAATTATGATTGTGTTTGGTGATAGATCGTCAAAAAAAAGCTTCATTGAGTTGACATAAAAAGATAATAAAATAATTTTAAAAAACATCTGTCTCACGGAGTGGAAGTCGATACACTCGACGAGAATGTACTCCACTGTCAGCGGAAAATGGCAAAATACGCACTCTGGTCGAGGTTCACCCTTCAGGAGCTATGCATGGGTCAGATATATGTATACTATAGGCCTTTCCGAAAAGTTTTGTTATCTTCCCGTTATTGGGAACTCTTCAAAGTCAAAGCGCATGCGTAGGACAAGAGACCCAAGTTCTGGGTAATACTAACTGTAGCACACTGAACTGATTATATAAATAACATCGTAATTTATGGACTTTTAATCCAATATTGCTGCAAAGTTTCAATGACTTTCTGACATCAATGATTTAGAAAACAAGGAAGATCAAAATAGCAAACTAGCAAAAATTCAGCAAAATTTAAAGTTTAATTGTGAAATTGTTATTTAAAGGTCAAGTTTTGTCAAATTTTTTTAAGTAAAATTTTTTATAAACTACCATTAATATATAGTATCTTTTGAAATATATTACAATTAGTCATTTAATTTAGTAAACGTAATCTGGACACACAAGAATAAAATAAACACCAGATGTGGCAAAATAAATAACACACCAGATGTAGAGTAAATAAAATGAACACTTGTTTTATACCTTATCATATTTTAAACCCTTATATATATATATATATATATATATATATATATATATATATATATATATATATGTGTGTGTGTGTGTGTGTGTGTGTGTGTGTGTATGTATACGGCTTTAAACCTAGTGCCCGATACTTTTGAATTGATGCATTTTATTTTTATTGTGATTGTTATTTCATTATTATTATTATTATTATTATTATTATTATTATTATTATTATTATTATTATTAATTTGAATGCAAATGCAACAATATCTCTGCTTGATCTGAATGGCCGATTTCAGATGAGTTCTTTTGCCTATTTTAGTGTCACTTTCCTCGCTAGTGGGTCTTTTTTTTGCAGATTTGTTAGTGTTACAAGACAGTGTTGCCACATAGTTGTCCCCATCCAAATGTATTTCCAAGTCAGACGGTCACTCTTAAAGTTTGAAATAAAATTCATTCAAAGCCTAAAGTCGACCCTTGAAGTGTCCTACTCAATATTAAACGCTTGTTTTATAAAGCAATAGTTTTGACAATTTTATAATTATTTTCGATTTCTCTCTTTATCAACAATGTGCATCCACATGAGTGCTATAGTAACTACAGCCCTGACTGAGCAAATTACCATATTCAATATAACCAAATAGATATAGACAGTTTGTAGGGATTTTTAGGGGTACTCAGGGGCTGAAAATAGGCCCCTGTCCCAGCGAGAAAGATTTTTTTTTAAACATGAAGAATTATCAATTTTAACATTTTACTCCTAAATTTTCTTTTTCACAATTGGTCTGCTTCTTTACCAAAATGATGGGCCCATGCCTCATTCCCACTTATCCAAGAAAAATATCTACATTGTTTGATACACTGTAAATTCGGAAAATGTTTTGAGATAGAAATGAATGCAAATAATGTCACCAATTACATTAACGTTAAACATTTGTCTCTATTTGTTTTGTTTTTTTTTTTTTTTTTTTTTTTTTTTTTTTTTTTTTTTTTTTTTTTTTTAAATTGCATTTCCTTTCATTACTTTTGAAATTATAACTGATCACAAGAATGGAATCATATATATGGAACCATTGTATTGTCACATAATATAAAATGTTTCCACTTCAAGAGTGAAATATTTCCTTATATCTACTCACAAAAAAAACCACTAGATTTTCTTTTTGTTATATATTTTTCAAGGCAAAAACCTTCGATTTGCATGGATTTGTTTCTCCATTCTGTGTCAATGCGATTAACGGTTGCATTACTACATTGATGAAAAGAAATTTTACATTAATTTTAGGAAACGAATTTTTACAAATTAAGATTGTACATATAATGCTTACAATTGCGTATTTTATCAAATTAATGACTGTTTTCATATGAAAATGAGGAGATTTTTTTCATTAACACATTTCTTGCGCGGATTGATACAGTGAATATTTACTGTAGAAACAAGATAGTTCGGTCAAACAGTCTTCAGAGCGTAACATCATTAAATAAAAAATTGTAATGACTGTGAGTTTAGTTGTAAGGATTTTGGTTTCTATTTTCTTTTTCTGCATTCAGACGTGTATTTTTGTGTGTTGGCAAGCTTGCAGTCTATTTCATTAACAGATGCTGCACCCAAATTTCCATTGTCGTTTAATTTCGGTTTGCATTCTGCATCATTTTCAGACATGATTATGATTGTGATGACAGTTAAAATTACTACTTAAAAATGTAGAAAACTAATTATAAAAGAGTTAATACTTGACGCACACTTTTGTTGTTTGAGGTTCATTTTTAGCATTCGTGATGGTGCCTTCTCGATGATTACATAAATGTATACTAGAAAGTCAACAGTCGAGACACATTTTAAGAATTATTCATCCTAATGGAGAGAGAGAGAGAGAGAGAGAGCGAGAGAGGAGGAGGAGGAAAAGAAGATGAAAACAATGAAATAGTCCTATATATGAATATACTGGTCTGAATAACTTACATAAGGGCTGATATAATACTTCTTAATAATTTTTCTCCCACTGATACATTAAATATATATATATATATATATATATATATATATATATATATATATATATATATATATATATATATATAAAATAAAAGTTATAAAGTAATAAAAGCAATTATCATACAGGTTAGAGAATTTTTAATTCGTACTCTACGGAGATTCGAACCCGAGTCCGCGGGTAACGACACCCATCGTCTTACCTGTAAGTAGCAGACACACCCACATGTCGACCCAGTGGTTAATCCTCATTTAAGTACACAGTCAATCCAGGGTGTGTCTGCTACGCAGAGACTTTCCAGTATCATTTTTGGTGATATATGCATGGTCGAGATGGTGTAGGGGTTGATGCTTACAGGAATGACGATGGGTGCCGTTACCCGCGGACCCGGGTTCGAATCTCCGTAGAGTACCAATTAAAAATTATCTAACCTATACGAAATTATTAATTATTCGTATTTAAAATTATGTTAATGTTATCAAGCATTCTCCTGTAGGATCCAGGGACAGCACTATTGCTACTATATGTGCGTTATTATGCTTATTGAGTAGACAGTTATGTGAAATCAATTTTTAAATGTAACAGGGGTGAATTATTTCAAAATAGCAGATATATATACATATACAAAATACATACGTACATACATACATACATACATACATACATATGAAATAAAAACTGACAAACAACAGTGCAAAACTGGCGTGAGACCAGCCCAAGCGCTTTAAAACTCTACCGATTCCTTTTTCAAGGGCACAAAGCCAAAAAAAATAAAACAATTACACAAACAAAAACCTGAACAAAACACAAAAACGTAAGTACAATACGGAATCTACATGATTAGGTGTAGATATATACACAGATGATACAATGAAATAATAAATAAGACGAGCAAGTCTTAACGAGGTTGAACGTTGCTACTTATTAGTGCTCGTACGGCGGAAATGGTTAGAACAAAGGACCCCAATTTGTAACGTACGTAAGTATGACAGCAATGAAACCTTTGCGCTATCTACAATTGTCTAGTTGTGTATTTTATCCTAGATCTGATATTTTGTCGAACTTGCGGTTTCTTAAAACTTGCAGAAGTCATATTCTAAAGTAGGATTACATGATTAAGTTGACACTAATTAATAGCTTCAAAAGCGCTTTTAAATTAATTTTTTATATGTTCTTTATATTTTTTATTTTTAACAAAAAAAGTGGGTTTAAGAAAGCGAAATGGCAGGAAAATGTGATTTTTGTAACTTGTAAATTCTTTGTTACCAATATACAGACAAATGCCCGTTTTGATTGTTCTTGATTTAAGCTGCTGGGTTTGAGTGTTCGCAGCCGGCGAATGAAATATGTTTTTTTTTTTTTTTTTTTTTTTTTTTTTTTTTTTTTTTTTGTTGACTTCATATATATATATATATATATATTCCATTGTTTGTACAACGCTTAACTTCCACGCGTTTTACCTCTGTTACCGAGGCATATTGCCTACTTAAGAAAATATCTCCTGTCTCCTCCTATTAAGGCAAATCAAAGGAATACATTACTTTCGTACGTATTATTTCAATTATTATCATTTTTTATGATTATTGTATGCCTTATTAAGGAAACAAAAAATACCCAAATTTCCAAAGTCTGCTCTTTTCTGGCGTGGAAATACTCTGATTATTAAGCCTCGATGTGGACAAAAAGCGGGTGATCCGAACTCAAAGAATGTAGTTCATCGAAATGTTGGTAAATACAAAGCTTGCATCGAGGTAAAGCTTCTTACCACCGTCTGTCATTTAAACACTCATGTTGAGAATCGGATGCTTTTTTTAAGCAGATTAAGAAGTATTATCTTTCCAAAAAGCTTGAAGCTTAATATTTAATTTATTATTTGGTTTGAAAAGAAAGAAAATTACAAATAGTGGCAGGGGGTAGGAGTGTATGTCAGGTACGTATCTAAAACAGGAATATTACTTTCCTGTTGAGGTGTGGAATAATTTTAAGCTGGTATATATTTTGTCTTGTCATCTTTTTTTTTTTTTTAATTTTTTATCGGATTTCTAGGGATAAAGAAATTCCTGTATAGTGAAATATAAGTACACATATTGTATTGCCTGTCAAAAAGAAAATATCACAAAGTACATGAAATCTAAATAAAGTTACATACAGGCGCTTTTGGTATGACGCAACTAATTCAATGCATTGGCAAATATAGGTAGTACTTTACTGTGTTACTAGCACCTGACAGGTTATGAAAAAATTGGATGTTTTTTTTTATATTTGTTTTAATTTTTTTTTCTTGCAAAGTAAGATTAAAATGGCACTTCTAGTACCCTGCTTGCTTGCACTTTTGACTTTGGACAATTTCAAGAGGTTATGACTTCATTAAAGTACTGCGCGACGTGTTTTTGTCTTTGCCATTTGGTGTACCTAGGATAAATCTGCAAACTGAGATATAATACATTTTTTTAAAAAGATTTTAAAATTATTTGTTTATTTTTATTTTGAAAAAAACTTGTATGATAAAATAGATTGACTTCAAATAGTTGTGTGAAAACTGTCATTGGGCAGGTTAGGCAAGATGACTCCCTAACACGTGTATTGAACGTTACGTGCCTAATAACTCGCGATAAAAATTATTGTTAAAATTCCCCGACGCAGATCATGTGTATTCTACCCCATTAAGAATGAATATACAATGGACGTTTTGAAATTTCCGAATGCGAAGTTGATTTACATCACATAGTCTCGTAATTGTGCATGCCAACACATAAGCCTTGCTAGTATGCAAAAAAAAAATTTTAAAAATACAAATGTAATAATTTATTTTTGCACCTGTCAGCGATTGACACTTCCAAATCAGCTGAAACTGCTGTAAGAAAACCCCACATGCTCCGCCAACACCAAAATGAGTTCGCTGTTGCCCGGCCTAAAATGGTAAGCTAATGTCGTAGGCAGGTAACTAGTAAAATATGTGTCCTCCGATCAGTGGTTTACTGGCCATTGTGCATACCGTGACAAATCCCGGTGGGCCGCCGCAAAAAGTCCGTTTTTACCGGTGTTTTACTGGTGTGAGCAAAACCCTGGGCCTGTCCCGGCAGATAAGTCCAGGGCCGAGTTACTTACCCAGTACACTCCTGCCTCCGATCACTTGGTCGCGTGCGGGGTGCGTAGCAGAGAGAATACGAAGCAGGGCACCAGACACGGTGCATCATGGGGGAAAGTACAGATCAGTACTTTCACTAAGATGAACAGGACTTTAATTATAAATATCATTTCCTATATAGTCCATACATTTGTTTGTCAGTACTAAACTTTCCAGTGTGTCCACATCCTAATAAATCATATGTTAATCTAACGTACATGTATCTTCAAAGATGAATTCACGGTGCTGTTCTTGTCATAGGTTATCCAGCCTTTTTTTAGAGGTTGGACTGTAAGCAAAACAACGTGCAATCGGTCACAGATTTCACATCCAGACCGTCATCAATGCCTCATTACTGATTGTGCATTGTCGCCAAAATACGCACAGACAACCACGCCATAATGCTCATATTCTGAAGAATAAACAAGTTCCTTTAAATCAATACCAAGAGTGTTTAAATCTGATTCTTGTATCACCACCAAAACGATAGAGGAAAATAAATGTTCACAAGAAAAGACTGGGACTACATTTGTGTGTACTGACCCTGAAGTAATAATTATGACCTGAGTCCAGATTGAGGATGCTAGATATATGTGGTCTCACGAGCACCGGAAATGTGATGTAGTGTCAGCGAACAACATGAGACAATAATTTAACATTGCACCATTATATCAGTGTGTCACTTCAACCAATCTCGTGTCCGCTCTTATAAGGATTTTGAGGTACGTTTTCATCATAATGGCTGGAATACCTTACCTGTGTAAATATGCTTCGTTCTTCGGTGACAACATTTAATAAAATTGCGGATCTATTGAAAGCATTCCATGACTATCAAAAAAAATTACAAAGTTAAACTTAAAAGACATTCAAAGTTATCTCGCAGCTGCATCACATTGACATCCATAAAATAAATTTTTGCTTTCAATTTATTGAAATTAATAAGTCTTCTATTTGATAGGGATACACAAGCTATTTTACCTGTCAAGGTATAATTTTACCTATGTCATTATATTTTGGTTTAACGTATAGATATTTTATAACATATCCGATTTCCATTACATAGGAGTGCTTGAACACGACTATAGACGATATTCATAGAAAATTCTTGAACAGCTTAAGACTGGACCCTATGACAGCCATGCTGACACAGGATATCCCTTAACCTGAAAACAAAGCAAAAGCTTAAAGAATGTGCTCTCACATTCCCAGTATCACAGTCAGACGATTGTCATAATTGTCATACCAGACCTTTAATTTGTTTTACTTGAAACTTTGGGATGGATATTAATAAAACCAAGCACAGGTCTTGTTTGCAATCTGCAACATACACTAAAAATGACCTTTGTTTACAAAACCACATCATTGCTGACTGCCATCAATGCAGTGTTAGTCTACTAAACACGGATTTCTTATAATGTAAACAAGCTGATCAAGACGATCTGTCAACGCTCTCTGTCGCTCGAATTTCGCGCAATGAGAAGCTAGGGGGTACGAAAAGGACTGAAATTAATGCTTTTAAGGTTTGATTTGTTTTGCTGTTTAACGGCCACATATGTAGGCTACTTAGTGCCCAGGCAACTGGAGAAAAGTGCCACGTTAGCCGACCTGGGCTGATCCGATGATAGGATTCGTACCCGCACACTTTCGGTCGCGCGATCGGCTTGCTAACCACAAATCCAACGTAGCTTCCATTAGCCGCCTCTAATGACATACGGGAAGACGCATTGGGACTATTTCATATCCCTTAGTCCACATACATACATACATCTTTTAAAACTGAAGGATTTCAAAAACTAAATATTTTAGGTAAAATTAATCTAATTTCATCACGGATGTACTATCATCAAACAATTACGATAACATAAGCGGTTGTATGAATAGTTATTATATATGAAAATTGAACTTACACGGGAATCTTACATCATTTTCTGTCAATATCTTGGTGGAAACCATAAGTATCGTTCAAAAAGCAAACTCAAGTACGCGATCAACTTACACATTAAAGATAGAAAATGTCAATAGTTTGCAAATCCAATCGACCATATAAGTGAGAAAATTTATATAAAACATTAAAAATGTTTCCTAATTATTTTGTATCGGATGGTAGGAAGCGAGTGTCTCTGTATTAAGAGGAATTAAAGAGTTAGGAAATTCATTCTATGCAATTTGTTTGTGCTTAGCCAGCATGGCATATAACACGTGGCTGTCTAACAGTTACTTAGTGTTTCGAGAGAATGACAACACGTGTGACTATCTAACGGTTATTTAGTGTTTAGCAGAGACGGCAACATAACGTGTCATTGTCTAACGTTTATTCAGTTTTTAGCTGAGATGGCAACATGACATGTGACCGTCTAACGGTTATTTCCTCTCTCTCTCTCTCTCTCTCTCTCTCTCGTGGTGGCCAAATGGGACGTTGTGAAAAATATTCGGGGTCAAATCCAAATTATTGGAAAAGTTTCGGATTAACAAAAACAAAACAAAAACAAATTTCATTTTGTAGTTATTTACTAGCGTGTGTTAATGTATTAGGTATATACATTCCTTTGAAAGACTGCGAATTATCCTAAGATTTTCAGGAGAGCAGCTGTTTTCTTTTTGAATTTTACGTAATTTCTCTCAAGTCCACTAAATATGTTCTCGTTTGTTGAGTAAGTGTATTATATGTTTACTGGCACTCTATGATAAATATCTTGCCAGTGTGTTGGCATCACACTCAAAGTTTCCCAGCCTATTATATCAATATTGTAGCTAGTAAATTGTAGGCTTCAGTGTCAACACTTCCTATTTGATATCAACAAGCTCTCTAATGTCAGCACAATGTCTTTTACAGGGTGTCAGCTATAGTGTAAGCTTAATCATCCCACTTAGTTACAGTTTTTAAATTACAACCTATACAAGTTAATCATTATTACGGATATACAACAATTAGCATACACTTAGCGAATTCATCTACTTTAAGGTACTCAACATTTAATTGTTATATTTTTTGGGGGGGGGGGGGGTCTTTTGAGCTATTTTATTTTTTTTACCTCAAGATTATTAATTTTTTTTTCAAATAATATATTGAATATAATATGGTGTTATTTTGCTATAAATCGGAGACAAATATTTTTTCCAGCAATTGACAGACTGAAATATTTTTTAAAAAGTGTCAGGCCACTGCCTCAGAACATTAAATGGCTTGTCCCTAATATAATTGCGGCATACCATCATAATTGTAAGAATCAATTATCATTCTGCGAACAATAATAATAAAGTGATGATATTAAGAGCTAATTATTATCCTTAATAATGATTACCTTAACTCTCCAAAATATAAATTATGCAATATATATATATATAATCTGTGTGTGCAAGATAAATAAAACCTACTGTAATACGATCTGCATACTGTTTAATAATCATACCCCTTTTGTGACACAAAAATATGATTAGTAGAGAGAATTGAGGCACGATGGAAAATCACCTTAAAAAGGGATCAATAAACATGAATAAGTTTGAAACAAAAGGCAACTTTCCTTGTATGTTATCCACCCACTTACGATTTGTCGTTAATCTGAAACACGACTTTGAGTAAATTACTATTACATGATCTTTATCTGTCAGGGTTTTGTACATCATAATGTCCTGGTACTGGCTAACTCGACAGAATAGATGATAAAATGATGATAACACAGAGAGTTATATCATCTATATCTGCCAGGGTTTGTACATCATAACGTTCTGGTACCGGCTAACTCGATCGAAGAAACGATAAAGTGATGATAACCCAAACAGTAGTTATATGAAATGTGTTGATATCATCTACTTATCCCACATTATATGGGCTTCTGCGTGTCCAGTGCGTGGTTTGTTGACGCGGCGGCTGATAGAGAATATAATATTTCAATTACTTCATCGTCAAACTATGCGAATACGCGTTCTTACTAATCTATCTGGAGGTAAATTATACATGTCTATTAGTTATACAATTGTGAGAATAACACATGATCACCAATAATGCTTGACTTTACAAAAGGAGAGGAAAATACTGAAGTCCCATACACCAGGGTCGATATATACATACAACACTTATGTGGTAACCTGATTATATGTTCTGTAATATCACGTCCTTCAATCCAACCTCTTTACTCATGACCTGTCCAGTTTTAACAAGAATACGACTTGACGTTTATCAGTTTACGTGGCTGCATCAATTTTGTATCGACTGTGCAAGTAGAATTAGGACAGTGAAATTAACGTATGCCTTTCATTGGCGCAGAAAGTTGTTAAAACTGTATCTCTTGTAAGGACTCAGAAAGTTGTTAAAACCTTATCCCCATGCAATAAAGTAAAATGAAAAACAAGCTTCTGTAAAATCTCAGACATGCTATAATGTAACGAGTTATCCTAATGCAATGCCATCTTGTATAATACTTTATTAAGAAAAGACGGCAATCAAAGAAGGAAGCGACTATTCGCACGGCCGCCTTGTACCAACTTTTGCAAAGACTATTCGCACGGCTGCCGTGTGTCCACAATAGAAAACACTCTGTGCACGGCGACCGGTGAATGCATTTGGGACGAGTCCAAAATATTCCAAACGATGTAAACTCAGATGAAGATAACATATAGATAAGTTTCTGGTCAGGGGTGGCCAACTATTAGAAATCTGACGGGCCACAAGACACCTAGTCCAATAAATCAGATCCCCAAACCTGTATTCGTATTAATGGTTGGTTACCCATCAATCCCATTGCAAGTTTGATTAATCGGACTACAAACTACCATAAAAAGGGAAACTTCTTGATTATATTTTATTTACTGCAATCATTTTTTTTAACAAGCACAGTAAAGGTTAATACTAAATATAAGGAATATTTTATAAAAAAACGATCGTGCGATAACTGGTAGAGTTAGAAATATAGCAAATGATGGTTAACTTGAAACAAATCAGCCATTTCTTTGCAAGCCATTGTGAGCAATTTTTCTACATGAGATTATGGACATGACTGGTAATAGATCTTCTTAAGTTTGTATTATTGCAGGGGGTGAAAAAGTTAAAGTGTAACACTGCATCCAATGTCAGATATAAGGTGGTAGGATGCCTTGACGCACAAATAGCTTTAAGTAAATTATGTACGTGAATAACCTTCTGCAGATCATGTACACGGCAGCCGTGCGAATAGTCGTGGCCAACAAAGAAACCCTTAGATATGATATAATACAAGTGAAGAATAATCAGTATAAGAAATATTACCTATAAGTCAATATTTCCCTCAAATACAACTACGCTATCCTTATGATGGCCGCTCTGTTTAGATTTTTGCGATATTGTCGTATGATATTTATTTTTTTGATGTTCATCAGGACCATCTGATAAGTAGTGTAATATTATTTTGAAATTTGTGATGATCAATGTGTTTACTGATTTCTTTTGAGCCTAACTTCCCTCATTCTGAATGAAAATTATAGTCAGTGGCGTGGCGACATATATCTGAAAATATAGATGCCGTCGGAGCTATTTTATCCCTGTGCTCCAGTTATTAACTTCCGCGCACAAGTTGTTAATTTGCTCTCGAATTATTTCTTAGTTCACTCTCGCAAGCTATTATTTATCGTGCGCATTTATAAACAAAAAAAATTTAATTGATTCCCGCGCGCGAGTTAAAGGTTTGAAAGATAATTTATTGTCATTATTGCGTAAAGCAAAGGGGTTGGACTCAAGTTCCACCAACTTCCTAATTAATTTCATTGATCATATATGAAATTATTGCCAACAAGAGATAAATGAAACAATAACGACAGGGCACGTATAATGTATTGTGATAATGAGATAGATAGTTAATACATACGTAATGTTAGTATATGCATGCTAAGCATATTAAACTACATTTGATATTTCCATTGAAATCAATAATTTCCATTCATATTCCAGAAAACACCTCTATAATGAGTTCAGAAAGATTCAGACTATTCTCATGATGTTGTTATTATCTCAACAGATGAATACTTAAATTGTACATCTACTCACAATTACAAATACAGGTCAATATTTGAACTAACAATAGAAAGGAAATAAAACACAAAAAGTAGTAAAATTCAGGAGTTATTTATCTGGAAACTGCACAATGTATTAGGTGAAACGCATTTCTAGTGCTTATATAGCATCTACAATAGTTTTGAGCCTTTTAATGTAAAATGAACTTGACAAAAATGTAAGCCATAAAGTTATATTTTAAATTGCTCTCTCCAAATAAAATGGTGTGCATGTCGATCGGAACTGAGAGTGACTGCAGAAATTTATTAGGAGTCATCTGGGAGTGTGATATAGTCTACATTCTAAAAGATAAAAGCAAACTGTTTCTTTTGCTGCGAGACAGTCACATACTGGATTGACATTTATGTTATTAAAATATAAAACCATCTTTAGGGTAGAAAAAATTATTTCTAAGCACAGCATGAATAACAGATAGTTTCCTTCTGTCATACAAAGTAGTATGAAGGCACTGTTTCCTTCTGTCATATGAATTAGTATGAAGGCACTGTTTCCTTCTGTCATATGAAGCAGTATGAAGGCACTGGCTCCTTTATATCAATTTGTTTCTTAAAAATAGGAATAGATTGGGAATTATTACATCTTGTGACAGGTAGTTCCATATTTTAATTGTCAACGGTACACAAAAGAAAACAGACTTGCTTGTTTATCGTAGACGATCGATAGGCACTTCAAAATTAGAAATCAAGTTGTAAATACCGCCCACATTTTGAGCAACAGTTGGTGGAACCATTTCATTAAGAAAATTGGGTGTCATACGACGAACCTTTTTTTTTTTTATTAGGTAACTAATGCAAGAACATGTCTATGTTATTTTAGAGGTTGCCGGCCACATTCTCTATCATACCAGCCTTTATCGTTTAATCTGAAAGTGACACTTGTATAAGGAATGCATGTTAAAGCCATGTAACAATATTGTAAAAGACTCAGTAGTGTTTTGTATAGATTATTTACTGTTTAAAAAATAAACGCATGGAAAAATATATATTTCTTCATTAAAGTATTCAAATCAGCTCTCAAAATAAAGCCACAATCAAACGACCGTAAGATTTTTAAATTTCAGAATCAATTTCGAAAATACCGCAGGTACCGAAATGGTACCGACATGGTCCGAAATCATGGAATCAAATAAGATAACGCCACTTTCCTTTGCTACTATTGAGTTCACATGTCAGTATCGGATCTAAAAAAGACGACCTAGTCTGAGTTGCCCTGGTCGCTTATAGCATAATAGTATTTAAGTTGTTCAAATTTGCACACGCTAGTTATTAATTGCAGCGCGCAACTTATTAATTGCGTGTGAATTATTATTTTGCCTCCGCGACTTACTTAAGTCACGCACACATTAGTAATTTGCATGCGCATGTTATGAAATTGGGCGAGTAAAATGATTTATTCACGTGAGAGAGTTTTTCATTCCCGTACGTGAACTTATTATTGGATTTATTTGGTTACTTTAGGAGAAGATTGTTATTTTTAAAGTGCACCAACTTGTCAGGTCTTTATAATTGTTATGCATGATGTTTATATAATATTATAAATATTTCAGGAAATTATAAATGTTTCTTGACTTTAATATTTGCTCAAACCTTAATGTTATCTATAAAGTTTACATGTTTAGCTATTTATTCATTCCCGTACGTGAACTTATTATTGGATTTATTTGGTTACTTTTGGAGAAGATTGTTATTTTTAAAGTGCACCAACTTGTCAGGTCTTTATAATTGTTATGCATGATGTTTATATAATATTATAAATATTTCAGGAAATTATAAATGTTTCTTGACTTTAATATTTGCTCAAACCTTAATGTTATCTATAAAGTTTACATGTTTAGCTATTGTCCTTGAATTAGGTTGTTTACTTAGTATTTGAATTCAAGGACGGTTTTGGTAAACAAGTTGTTGATTTAATTTGAGGTCAGGGTTGATTTTGTTTACAGATAAAACTCGAATTTTCTTTAGAATTATGTGTTAAAAGTCACAGACACCATATACTTTTCTAGAACATTCTGTCATGTGACCTATCTTTATATATACCATGTTTAGTGGACAATTTGCTGTTTCGACCTTAATATCAGTCAACAAAGAGTCGTTACAGTTGTGAAAAATCATTTCAAATTCAGAGAGAGGAATTATTTAAAATATTCATTGGATTATAGTGCTCATAGACTTTTGGATTTTGGATTTTGAATTGATGATTTTGGGATTTATGTAAAATTATTTAAAGATATTCTGGAGTACATCATTTTGATACATCAGCACATTAAAGACCATTGGCATATCAGGACATTAAAGACTATTAGCATATCAGCACATTGAAGGATACTGAAATTCATTCGGAACATTTTATATTTAGGACTTGTGATTAGGACACTTAGGATTATTGGATTATTTGGATTTTAATTCACGTTACTGTAAGTGTCTTTTGATTTTCATTTTAATTATCTAGAAATAAATTGCTTGTTGATTTTTACTTGATTTGTTGGATTCACTTTCTTTCTGTTATATTGTTCTTAGACCATAGAGTCGTAACAATAATAATGTTATAAAATTTGTGTATAGACACTACTAACACGGTGTAGGTAGACTATGTAATACCGATATTGAAGATTAGTTATACTTCATTTTAGCAGAATATTTGTTTAACGCAGAAATGAGATACCAAACGTGTAGCAGTTTGTAATGAGAAAATAGCAATTGAAGCCATGAAAAGAGGGGCGAAGTTATGCGATATTTGCGCAAAGTAAAATTTTAGCAACACATTCATGTATAAAACCTCCCAGAAAGTAGTTGTAGTAAATTTATTTGAATGTTCTCCATAGAAAGACAAATAGAAGGAACCATGAATAAATATAGGATATGCATTGATAATAATTTGGGTGTCATATGATATGCGTCATTCCAAGGGAAGAAAATACGAGCCTCATCATTAGTTAATGTCAATGTAACCCTTGACTCTTGCTTGCCGGTATGTAGGGAGGTGGAGGGTAATTAGGAACCCTAACGCTGGTTATGGACCGAACGGGTCTGCAGTCTATCATGTCCCCTTTGGGTCACCGGTCTATCACCATATATAATTCACGTTTAGTGGAAAACTAGTATTGTGCCAACAGTCAATGTAAAAGTATTTACTGGCTCTTTAACATGTATTCCATGCAAAAAAGTCGTTGGGATGGATGCATTTAACGAGTATACACATACCCAGTATATTAGAAGGTCAGACGTTTATATTTACCATACAATAATTTTGAAATAATGTTTTGTTACGCCTGCAAATACTTACTCTGGACTATCAGCTGACAAATAGAAAGAAAGAAAAGAAGTTAAAAGAAAGAATAAATAAAGAAATGAAGGAATATATTTGAAAGCAAACAAACAAACAAAAAATAGACTAAAGAAGAAATGGACAGATCAAGAGACGCACAAATAAAACAGGCAATAGCCATAGGATGTATGAGTTAATGATATGAATAGTTCCAACTCGTTTTGTATTCTTTTAATTTGTATTGGTCCTAATTTTCACTGTGCCTCAATAGTGGATATATCACGAATGTTTTTCTAACTCACATGACTGGTATATCTTTTTCAAGAATACACAAATAATCTGTATAATATAATATCTTATCTTCTTATATTCCAACTTTGCTTTCTCCATGTGATGTCAAACTCCCAAATCGAGAGAAATAAGTAGTAGATACAGGGCGAATTCTGGAGTAAGGAATCAAACCTGCCTTTCTCAGATCGATGAAAAATGGCTTATAAATATTGTTGCACGCAAGGGGTCTCTCTCTACCGAACGAATCAAACACCTGCGTGAGTCTGGCTTTGATAGTCCATATTTTCCTTATTTCCAAGGACCTCAATACAACAGTCGTTGTCAACTGAAAAGTTCTTAAACGCGCAAACACTACAAATAATTTTCATCTAATAACCTAATGACCACAAAAAACGAAACTCTAATTTCACATTTGCATGATTCACCAGTAAGCCTTTCTTAGCCGAATATTAGTACTTCACGCCATGCAATATACAACACGACCCAAACACCTAATACAAAGAATTATACCTATCTCAAATTACTAAACACGTATACTTAAAAATATCCAGATTATTGTTAAAAAATTAAAGAGGGTCAATTTATGAAACTAATCCATGCTGTCACAAAATCTCCTGAATGCTGTACATTATTACGTTTGCTCCTCGAAATTGGCTAATTACACGAGTTGAGAAATATCTCCCCAACACCGATTCCCCGTAATCATCAAATAATCGCTAAAACCTAACAAAGCTATAAACGGAGACGTAAATGCAAATAGCACATACCCTACGTTTATTACAATATATTATTTTATTCACTTGGGCTATGACTTTTGTGTTGTTGGTAATAATAACAATTGTGCTATGAATTAGGAGGGCATATAGAACTGATTAAGTCTATTTATATATCGCTCTGGTGTATTTAAAATTGTTTTTATCAAAGACCATAAAGGAATATGGTTCAGTTGTTCATTTATTATAAATATCTATAAATAGGTATTGATTGATGTCTCCAGAACAATGAGCATCATATATTTGACATATCTTTGTTATCTAACCAATTAAACAATGCAAAACATTTAGTGTATTTCGCTTAAAGGACCCCTGGACATTATAATACGGTCGAGCTAGATAGATATAATTTTGAGTTTATATTCCTTGATAACGAAAAGTAATCTTTAATAGTGTTGATATTACTGTTGTTAATTTTATTATCATCCAACACGATTATTTTTGTGTGTATCATTATGAAACTTTTCTACTATAATAACTTGTTTGGAGGTTGGGGTGGGTAAGATATCTAATATCTTCTATTGTGTTAAGTAATTATATTAACAATGTGTTTGTTGGTCATCACTGATATATGATAAAGTCATCATAATTAAGGTATTTAAGTAATAAATGAAACAAAAAGTTGGTTTTTCCTTGACCTGTGCTTCCAAGAATTGTATAATGGCAATCAGGTAATAAGACATGAATCTCTTGTTTAATTTTTGTGTTATATATATATATATATATATATATATATATATATATAGACATATATTGGGGGGGCATTATCATCGTCAATATTGATTGTTTCCATTATAATAATTAGTTATATGAAAACCTAAGTTTTGAAATTTGAAATATTGAAATATTGAAATTCGAAATATTAGTATAATGACTCTGCATAGTTTTCACTTGTTTCAATTAAAAAAAAAAATTCAAACGCATATTTTATGGTTTGGTTATCATAACCATCGAAATTGGATTTCACATCCATTACTAATACCTTAAAAAAGCAGTGATTAAATTTTATTTTTGATTTTTCTTATTAAATTTCAATGTGCTTTTTTGTTTTGCTGATATTACAGGAATAACACTTAATATTACCACACAAATTGGAATTGCTGGTATTGGCCACTATATATGTTGTGACCGCCAACCCCCCCCCCCCCCCCGCTTCCCCCCCCCCCCACCACCACCAGGTTGTTATCAGCATAGTTTATTTCTAACTTTTCCTATATGCAGAACACAACTGCATTAAATAATCATGTAATTATGTAATGTTACTTTTTGTTTTAATTAACATTTATAATATTATGTTACATTAGTTTGCAAAGCCAATTATTATATACTCATTTTTTTCTCCATTAACTTTGCATTGTTAGAATCATACTGCACGACACGTGTGTCTAAAAATAGTATCGCGTGTTAGGAACTACTTTTTATTGTAAACAAACAATATACGCAAATGTTGCAGACACCGGAGCTTTTGCTTTATTAGATTTGTCTGTGGATGAACTAAACAAGCTGTTTGAGAGTAGAGATGATAAAGCTGACGATGTGGATGAATTCATTGAGTCACAAAATAATCTTTCACTGAACGTGATATTCACAATGTCCAGCGGTGGCTTTATGACAACAAACGTGAGACATGCAGTATTGAAGATATCATTCTGATAATTTAAACACTTATTTAGCCGATGGTTCAGACTATGAACCGTGCTCTCTAGAGTCTATAAAAAAATAGCATAAAAAGGCATCTTATGACCAAATGATATTTCGTTTTCTCAGAGACCGCCAATTTTACAAGTCAGTTCAAGCACTAAATTCGAAAAAATACAACTAAAGAAATATAAATATGTCATCTATAGCTGGTAATAAGAATGGCAAAAAATGTACTTACGTTTCTGCATCTTGAATTTCATCAATCTAGACTACATTTCCAACAGAAATCACATTCCAAAGGAGAATTTACTGCACTCCAAAACGAAATGAATTTAATATTTAGTCCTGCATCTTCTTGAGAATTTCAATTAAAAGAATTTCATATTTTGTCCACATTATGATTCCAAACTATCAATGGCAGGACAGTAACACATGTGTAAGCTAGCTTGCTGTCGAGGCCAGTCCCTCTAACTACATGTACACCGTACGTAATAATCCCAGCTAATAACGCAAGTTCAATACAACTAAAAGAGTAGAATTTAGTTGAATCGACAGAAAAACAAAATCACTCCATTCCAGATCAACTGGGAAAGTTGTTCCAAGGAGAAGTCATTCACAGTATGACTCAAAATTTCAATTTTAAGTAGACCAAAATGAGATTTCTTTTTGAAACGAATCGCTGAGTGGCCGGTACTATACCAAGTTCAAAGGACACTGGGCGGTGCCATGTGCGCATGAATACTGTTACTGTGTATTGGTTTAACTTCGGTTGTGTATTTACTTTAGAATATAGCAGAATTTTAGTTACTTTGTTTCTTGTAGTGTGTTCTTTTTATTATTCAGCCTTAGGTAGAAAAGCAAAATGACGTCGTGCAGTACAGCTCAGAAAACTCGTTCATATTTTCCCATACAAATGCAGTAACCTATAAATATAGATAATGAGGCATCAAACTCAAAATCAATATTATTCGCAATTTTAATTATTGTTGTTTTATGAAAAGAACCAGTCCATATATTATTCACTTATGATGATTCAGACAACACTTTCCACACATCACTGTTATATAAGTGACAAACACTAAAATCCCATTTATCATAATCGTATTACATTAACCAAGAATTTTGCTTTAAACCACTGTAAAGTTCTGGTTTTTGTTATATATAATGATATATTGTGCATGTAGCAGACAATACTTTTATGGTTGAATATTCTGATTCTATATTCCTTTATATTATAGGTAATGTTTCCCTTTTGTATTTCAATATCACTGCTTTTTGTACATTCTAACAATGATTCTGTGGTTGTTTTTTGTTTCACACCATCTAAGTACTCAACCCGATTATATTCTGAATATTCTTTGGGAATAAAGAATGATGGAATATGCTTTACATTAACTATTTTATCAATAACATGATGTTAATTTGTTAAATCAATATTGATAATAGCTACACCCATAAAGTGTTTTCGCAGGACAGTCTTGGTTTTGTGTTGGATAAGCAAGATTTGTAAAAAAAATTTAAATTCATATTAACATTATTATAAAAACTTGTGAAACCATTGTCTATTGTACCAAATCTAACAACATGGTCCATATTTGTTTTGATTAATAAACAATCAGAAACTGTGAAATTTACAGGATTCTTATCATCATCGTATGATATTATATATTCATTGCATCCGAGTCTGAATGCAGAAGTCTTTCCAGAAATAATTTTGAAACATCCCGACGCACTGTGTGGTCACCATCATTGAAGCTGACTAATATATCTCCTTCAATTACATCATCATTTTCTTCAAACGAAATTTCGTGTCATTTTAGTAATTTATTACCAATGTTTAGTAATTCTTCATCAACATTTTGAAATTTATTATCCACGAAATCTGTAATTAGACTATTGACATTACCATTAATATATTTTTTTGTTGCTGCATCATTTTCACTAACAGACTCTCCGAATTGTACAATCTTATGATTATTAATATTTAGATTTTGTTACATTGCCGATGATCCGGGTTGCAGCCCAATCCAACGGTGAATGTATTCATCCCATTCATTTTTACTATTTATAACTTTATTTCTTGTTGCATATTCAGTAATATTCATTAATATCCAATTCTATATCACTAGTATCAGTTGTACCAAACATTGTATAACTCAAATATAATATAGGTATATATTACATAAGAAATATTTTATACCCATACCAATTAACAGAGGTTCAAAAAGAAAATTATTGGTACAATCAAAGAGCTATATGATAATTCCCCCCCCCCCCCAAAAAAAAAAAAAAAATCACTGTGAAATTAAGTGTCACAAAGACGGCAATGATACTATGTTATCATCACTTCTAGAAATTACACAGGTAGAAAAAGAAGGTATAATCTATATTGATTATAATAGCGATAAATTATACAAACATGCAGCATATTGTATACCAAGAGAAATATAATTATTATTAATAAGTATAAAATTTTAGGTTGTATTTTACTCTATATTAATCATGTTGTTGTGTTACTTGTTTTATTTTAATAATTTTTTGCTTGCAATAGGAATTTTAAAGATATCAAATAATTTTTGAATAGATATACCGGCCTGAGCGTTTTCTTCCTTGGAAATTAATATTTTTGCAATTATCATAATAATTGATACATTTTTTAACATGAGCATAACAATGATGAGATGCACAATGTATGCATACATAACCAACATAAAACAATTTTTGTATGCTGGGCTTTGTGCAACTATTTTCTTCTAAATCGTCATCTTGATCTTTTTTTTTAAATCATCCTTAGCAATTCAGAAATAACGAATACTTTTGGCTGGTTAAAGCATTTATTAAATAAAACATATTTAGCATCGTTTTGTATTATAAGTCATTATATAATATACTCATATACTTATTTTTAAAAATTATTTTATATTATTTTAAATTAATTTCGCATTATATATATATACATATATATATATATATATATATATATATATATATATATATATATATATATATATATATATATATATATATGGGCTTTAAAGGAACTGATACGATGAAAATGAAAATAATTGAAAAATGTTTGACACCCAGTGTAATTTTAAAGACATAACTATTAGAAGAAAAATTAGGAAAACAATTTCAAGGACATATTGCCCAATCTTTAGTAATGTCCATTTTTTTAAAAAAAGTAAAAAAAAATAGAAAAACTACAAGAAGTGATAAAAAATCAAGATCATTTAATTAATAAATTAGAAGAAAAGCAGGATCAATTAATAGCAGCATTATCACAAATAGGTTATGATAGATTGCAAGAATTAATGCGACCACAAGAGGATGAAAATATATTGTACGATTTAGAATTATATTTAACAATAGATGATAAACATTATAAAATAACGAATTCACCAAAAGTTAATAAACTCCAGATGGAATATATTAATATAAAAAGTTTATCTAAAACAAGGACACAATGAATAAATCGAGTGTCGTGGACAGTGACAAAGGCCTTTCTAATTATAAAAAAGAAAGACAAAATCGATCATTAGCAGAAAAAGTAATAGAAAAATATTGAAAAAATAATCAGTTTCACAGTAAGATAAGAAAAGGTGTATAATTCTTCTAATTGTTCTAAGAATAAACATTGATAGAAGTGCTATTAGAATGCAGTATGACTAATTGAAAACTTCCCTGTTTTGTCGTGCTGCAATCACAGATCATACCACTAGCAATGAGTGGGTGGATAGGAAGCTCATAACTGAGGCGTGGGGGGGGGGGGAGGAAGCTTAGGAGAGTTAGCGTGCATATGTAAAAATTATTCCTTCAATATAATCTGGGAAAACAAGATAATACTGAGTTATATAGCTCCTTGGTCCAATGGTTATAATCGTTCACCAACGTAAATGATGTTCATCAGTGCAGTTTGTGCAATAATGCAATGTGAGAAAACAGCACACAAAAGACTCGTGGTTATAAGAGTTGTAGAATTTGATACACAGCGGGGATGGACGAATGAAAGCAGTGATAACGCAGTTCAAATTGTAACCAACGGCACTAAAGTAATACCATATATGCCTATCCTGCCTTTGGCTGTGTCATTAGTTTAACTTGTGTTGTGGAAGCTGGAATAAAAAGAATCATGTGATTTTGACAAGTGAGGGAGTAACACTGATTCATGGCGATATTTAGTGGAAGATAGGTTACAATAGAAAAGTTCATAAAACTTTACGACATGTTGTGATATTAAATCCTCATATTAAAATCCGTTGAAGAGCTAAAAGAAATTTAGGAACTTATATATAAATTTAGAATTCTCTATCTCTATCCTAAACAAAAAGAGAAAACTGTATCCTTTGAATTATTTACCGTCACACCTAGACCACATATCCATTTTCTGTGACTGGAGCATGGGGCAGGCGGCATACCGCTTTCCATTCCAGCATATTTATCGTAACGCCTCAAAATTTTGCATGCGCCGGGAGCTTGTCGAGCCCCTATGTGGGCCCAGGGAACAACAAAACGAAACGTCGGGGAAACCGTCCGTAAGACCAGGGGATGGACCGTCTCTTGCTACTACAGTTCGTTTAAAATCCCCCCAATTTTTTATTTTTTTTAAAGCAGATTTAGCTCATAGTGGATAGCCGTTTTGCCCTGTTATGGCTCGTCAGGATGCCTAGCAGACATCGACGGCGCCGCAGGGATGCCTGCCTTGTTGTTACAGCACGTCGACGTGTGGGCGCGAGAATCGCTGTCATCTACTATAGGCCGCCTCAAGGAGGCCTGAACAAAGAGCCTTTATTCTGAGACCTCGTCCATTCCGGCATTCACTTGATCTATGAGGCGCTTAATGACGTCCTGGCACATGTCTAACTGAGTCTCAGCAGCCAGTTTTTCAAATCGTTCTGTTTGTTTTCTCCACAACTCTAGTAGTTTATTCTGCTCATTTATCTTTTTTTCAAGCTGCAGACGATTTCGGGCCCTTCAGGGCTTAACCTCCTTTGCCAGTCTCAGTAAAATATTTGGTCCCGCTCACAGAAAGCAGTCACGCTAGTGGAGAAGAATACACAGCACGCCTCTGTTATATACACACGCAGAATGTTCTCGACTATTCCTTCAGTCGGGTGTTTATTTACCCATGCGTGATGCAATTGTCGGCGCAATTCTCGCTGTACATAGGCCCAGGAATCTGCCTAAGCTACATTAACTTTATTTTGTGGCAGGGGATAAAATATAATATATTGAATTACCTGAAACCGCGTAACTCTAAAACTATAAACAAAATTGCGTGTCGTTCTCATGTCATAGCCAACAATCTTTATTTTAGGTCATAGTGAGGGTGCATGTAAAATCCCTCGGGACTTTTGTAACGAAAGCAAGCCACTAGTCCAGGGGTCTTAAAGGGACCCTTAAACAACTTGTTGGCCGTCTGGGAATTTGCTCTGGTGTCGGCTGTAAATTATTGAAAAATAGATCAAAAACATCGGTCTGAAGCCAATTCGGTCAAATAGATAAACACAGTTGCAAGTGTATAACGTGGATCATTTACTCTTTAAATATGTTAGTATGTATGCAAAATGAAAATGCAATAATCAGAGTTACCACTGGCATTGGCTGTGCCTTCATAACATGAGTTTAAGAAAACAAAATTATGACTTTCATGTAAAACAATGATCGAGTTCTTACAACTTATCAAATATATTTAGCTGAGCCGAGGAATGGAACAGTCTGGCAAGAAATTATTATAAATACTACTATCATTCATCATATAAAATTTGTGTATTGATTGCTTTAAATTTTGACATTTATAGACCGATCTACACCTAAGTCTTTGTTGATAGAGGTTAACGTAGATTTATTGTGGGCTTAATATTTAAAAGTCTACTGCAACCACACAAGTAATGTTCACATTTGCAAGTGCACCAGTCAGTTCACAGGAACATGCCATGATCTTCTCTGCCCCCTCCTCCTCCTCCTCATAAATTGGGTTCGCTTGTTCAATGTTTTCACACGCCTCCCCAATTTCGGAACAGCCACAGATGTCAGTGCAGCTGAACCCTGCTTTCCGAGAGGTGCACCGAGCTGTTTGACATCTCGTCGTGGTGTAATCACTCTTCGCCAAGTAGGGTACAGACTTTTGGTACTGAAAGTTGCATGGTCAAGACTTGAACCCAATCTTCCCTTCTAATTTCCAGTCATATTCTTGTGGTGACGGGATCTCAGGGTTTGCAGTGGTGACATTTCTCCAGATAATTACCCGATAGTGAGCCCGTAGAATTACTTGATATAGTGCATCCTGTGTAGGTGGTAGTTTTTCCGATTGTGCCTGATTCTTTGTGAACAGCCATCACCTCAATTTCTCCACTATGAAATCTGAGTTTGAGGCAGGTACACCTTACAGAGACTAACTGCTCTATAGCAGCAAAGGTGTCATCAATATGCTGGTTGTGTCCAGGCTTGCACGTGCAGTTATGCTGTCATTACTAATATCTTGGAAACCCTTCTAGCTAAGCTTATCTTCCCTGTTCGGCACAACCGCTTGTATTGTCGACACCGCTGATGGCATGAAATCTTGGTAAGGTGGCAGCCTTGCTAGGTCCAAGAGCTTCATAGATGGGTCTCAGTGGGATGACGCAGCTCCTTCGAGCAATTCTGGTTACAAAGTTGGTGTCCTTTCATTATTCTGGATACTAGTAAATTCCTGCCAATATGTGTTTTATATTTGTGTATGTCTTTGTCTTCCACAAAAACTAAAACGTCAACCCTAGTATGATAGTATGTGTATGGGTATCGTGTGTGTGTGTGTGTGTGTGTGTGTGTGTGCACTCCTACCATTTTCTATCTGTCAATCTTTGATTTTTTTAAACGAAGATGGTTTCTTTTAGGTCTGCGTGACTCCTCCTAACTTGTATTCTATCCTCTCTCTGTGTACTACACATAGGTATGCCTTCCTTCACGTTCGCGTCTCCACTCAAATGGACATTTCCCTTCAAATACGCGTTTATAACATATAAAGCGGTGCCTTCGCCAGTCTGGCCATTTTTCGCCGACGCGTCAACTAAGAAGAATGAGTAGCCAGCACTGTCAGACTGGGAAATTTTGTTATGTCATAGCCGTGTCGGAGAGAACAGAGATTCTCTTAAACCAGATTAGGGAATACTACCCTACTATACATATCGAGAGGGAAATGATCTCTTTGCAAACGGGAAAGAACTCGTTCGCGAAATAATGAACGAAAAGACGTAGAAGATTAAGATAGTTTGGGGTTTGGATGCAAAGGAGCGGAAGAGACAGAAAAAGAAAAGCAAGAAGAACTCCCCAACGCCAGAGGGCAAAAATTTCAAGAGAGGTTAAGTGCCAGGGAAGAAGAAGAAGAAGCACAACAAATCATAGATCACTGGAGCCACTCGAGAGAAAGTAGCAAATGTGCAGAGTGTAGAGCTTGGTCCAGGATGTGTGCTATGTGTATGTGATGTGGAATGTGCTAACCCTCATTGGTTAACCATCCCAAAGGCCTTTTTGAGGGCCATCAAAATCTCTCAAAAACAGAGCAACTAGTCAATCATTGCCAATCGATGTGTTTTATGCTTGTGTATGTCTCTGTCTTCCACAAGAACTAAAACTTAAACCCTAAGTGAGTGTGATACCATATAAGTATGTTTGTGGGGGTAGTGTGTGATTCCATCGCACTTCTTTTACATTCTACACTTGGCTAGTAGATGTGGCATCGGTCAATCCAACAGCGTGTTAGATTGTAAATGTGGTGTGTTGGATAGTAGATAACTAGGTGATTGTTAGTAGATAAATTGGTACTGGTCACTACAAACGCCGTGCTGGACTGAAAATATGGGGTGTTGGATACTAGGTAAATGGGTATTTCGTGTAGATAATTCTATATTGGTCACTACAGTGGCGGGTTGGATAGTAAGTGTGATGTGCTGCATAGTATTAGAAGACCAACAATCAGTAGATAACTGAGCGTTGGTCACTATAAACGGCGAGTTGGATAGTAAGTGTAGGTTTAATAGTACATTTCCCATCTTGTCCCTATCCATTTTTCAGCATGGAGTTGTAATGCTAAATTCTCTTTTTTCCTATAGAGACCCGCACAAGTCGGCCATGGGCATTTTAGATTACATTTCCCGTTTGTTTCTATAGATGGCCACACACGTAAACTTATGGTTTAATGTTAATTTCCGTTAGTCCCCACATTGCCCCACTATGCTACTAATATACAAGATATGACAAGATCCCTACTTCTCTATCTCCTCCGCGATGATTGCGATGCATATATATATATATATATATATATATATATATATATATATATATATATATATATATATATTACAGGGACTGTTCGTACCGTTATAAGGCCTCTATTTGTCTATCTCCTTCGCAAAAGAATTAGCTTGGTATTTAGTAATGTAACATTTGCAATGTTGGTTCCCTAATTTTAATTTTATGAGACAGTTTCCAAAGTTTGGCAAAGATAGAGAGAGAGAGAAAGATAAAGGGAGAGAGGTTTTCAAGCACACTGCTTCGAATTAGTCCAATATGTTATTGTAGCTTACCACGCGTTTATATTCTTTACAATATAAACCCAATTATTCTTGATTCTCTCTCTCTCTCTCTCACTCTCTCTCTCTCTCTCTCTCTCTCTCTCTCTCTCTCTCTCTCTCTCTCTCAGTACAATCTATTTGTAAACAACAAGGCATTGCAATCTTTATAGCAATAATGATGCTTGGTGTCAATAATCGATAAAGTAGCACACTGTAAACAAAATATACTTTATCAAGTTTTATGAGTAGAGTAAATCGGATTCGGATTTAGTCCAAATTTGTATCGGTTGAGCACCTAATTTGGAGTTGTTTATGTCATTAATATTAAATCATTATGAAAAGAAGTCTACAATTTTAACAAGACTGGAACTTGAGATCATTGTGTATTAATGCAGATAGATCTGCAGCTATGGCAACTAGTATTGCCTTGTCATAAGGCGTTTTATATCCTCTTACAAAAGTACAATATTTAACTTATCGTCTTTGATATGTACATTCATTGATTACTGAACATAAATATTTAAAATTATTCTCAGGGTAAAAAGCTCCTTTTAAAAATACAAACAATACAAAAGCACATGAGTAATTTTAAACTTTGCTTGAAATGCAATATACTAGCAGACTATTAATTAGTTTTCCTATTAAAACGACCACGTGAATATGACTATACTCTCCAAACAAATTTTCCGCATTATTACAATAATTATAATAACAACACGTGGTCAGTTTTTTTAAATAATGAATTTTGACAAAACTCAGTGAGGTGTCAAGTTTGCCAAATTGTAACAATCCAATCAACCCATAATGTGTCATTTACTTAAACACATATATATATAGAGAGAGAGAGACAGAGACAGAGAGAGAGAGAGGTGGGGGATGAGGACGCAGGTGGGTTTCAAAAAGCGCTTTCTACGCAATAATTCTGAGTTTAAAAATGACTTATTTGGGAAAAGCATGGATTGTGATTCATTTTGCAGTTTTAAAACGCGACATATATTACAAGAAATTGGAAATAAAATATTCGACCAAGTAAAATGTAAGATACAAGGGGAAAGGGCCACTTCTTAATATTTTGGATAGATTAATATCGACAACACCCCGTAACATTTGTGTCAACACGTAGATTACCCGGGAATCATTGGGCTACACGACAATGTATGCTGTACCTAGTCTACTGCAAATCCTCGTTATTGTGACCCACGCTACTGAGGGTCAGGTCAGGAAACGTTTCAATGCGGGAAACATCATAAAATTTGTCTGGGACTTACGTTTTTGATGAATAAGAATTTTTTTTTTTTTTAAAGAATAGAAAAAACGGATGTGGGTGGGGTGAAATGAACGATAAACAAGTAAAAGAGATAAAATTGCCGAAAATGAACTGGCATCTCAGATGAAATTATTTGACCCATGTGTTCTTTCTAAACACTCTGTTTTCATTTATGTATTTTTAAATCCATTTTACTACATTTGCGAACCAAGTTCTATAACACTTCACTATTTGTTATATTGACAGTACACATGATCACATAAAAATTTGAATACCATGGCTTCTTTATATACGACATTAAAAATAGGAAGGACTTGTCGTTAGTTAAAAGATATTTAGTTTTGTTCAGTACTAAGTTTGCTTTTCATTTAAGTGAAGGCCATAATGTATGCCAGAAATTGGGGTCCAGTAAGCTCAGAGTAAAAAATCTGATAATGTCAAATTTTGTATTTTGAAAACTACTATCAAATCGATCGTTATATGTTACACTGTCAGAAAGTCATATCCGTTCTAAGTTTACACTATCAGGCTCAAAATAGCAATAACTGGGTAGTTGAAATTGCAACACAGACATCCTTGGAATGAATCGCTCCTCTTATGTAACATTTGTGCTGTCAACAGTACTATCACAGATAGATAATGTATTTCAATGACAATGACATTGACTCATAAAAGGCACTAGTAGGTTTCGTCGTTCCAAATGCAGACCTTGAAAATATATATCAATGTTGAATTAGAATTGTATTTTATTCACCGGTATTAATTTATAACATTTGTAAAATATAGAAATGCAAGTGATTGAAGGTATATATTTGATCTTCCTTTACTTTTATCTTTCACACTAACTGCTTTTATCAAGGCGCGTGCCGTGATTACCTACCCTATTTTGGGTCTCGCATATTTTTTTTCTAAGTATTCTATTTACAGATTAAATGATATAACCAGGAAGTTTTAGTTATTAACCGAACTTAAATGTCACGTTGGCAGTGGTGTACAGAAATCGGTGAGATGGGGGTTGACTACCAATAAAAACTCATTTCTAAAATTATAGATTGTAATTGATTTTGGAGTTTTGAAAAGCGACATATATTAACAATAGTCTACATTTAATAAAACGATCAATTAAAATGTGAAATACAGAATTAAATTGTTAATATATAGAATAGATTAATATTGACATCACCCCTTAATCCCCGGTGAATCATTGAGCTACATGACGATGCATGTTGTATCTAATTTACTGCAGATATCTTCCTTGTTTTCATGATTCACACTAATAAGAGTCAGGTCTGGACACCTTTAAATGCAAGAGTCATAATAAAATGTGTCTAGAATTTAAATCTGAAGAATAAATAACGAAAAGCTAGAAAGATATAAACAAGGGAGAGAGAGATGGACGATGAAAGAGTAAAAATAGATAAAAATGCAGAACATAAACTGACATCTAAGATGAATTTACTAGACGCATGTGGTCTCGCGACTAGCTCTGTTTTCGTTTATTTATTGATTGATTCATTTATTTATTTTTATATCCATTATAATACATTAGCAAACCAAGTCTGATAACACTTCACAATGTGTTCTGATGACAACACATATCTGCGCAGACAAATTTGAATACCATGACTTTTTTCATATACAGCATACAAATCAAAATGACTTCTAGTTAGTTAAATATATTTAGTTTGTTCAGTACTAATTTTACTTTTCATTAAAGTAAAGTTTGTAGTGTATGTTAGAAGTTGAAGTCGAGATATATGGGTATGGGAATGGTTCTACAAGGCCAAGGCCAGATATATAATTAACAATTGTAATTATCTATCTATCTATATAATCATACCATTTGTTACAACATGCTTGTAATTCTTTACCACCATGTATATTTTATATTAGGTTAAAATTGCAATATAGCGGAATTTACAGTAAATAGGTAAAATATTTGAAATAGATGTTTTCGTGTTTTCCAAGTCGTCATAAATTATTCTGGTCATAATTTTGGGCGGACACACTTTCGATAACTGGGTCCAGACTTCCTTGTAAAGGGCACAGGGTAAATCCAAGACCATCTTCCTCGGTTAAATATACGTATTTTTTAGCTTAAAGTGCCGATATGTGGTGTACCCCGAATCGTAGTCTTTCTAAAAAAGTAATTATTCTTTGTTATCATCTTGACGCGATAAAGTTTGAAATTCCAATATATCACTTTTCCATATACAGATATTAGCTAGACTGGTATCTGAAGAATAAGGTGAAGCTTAAAAATAAGAATTTTGAAAATGACAAATTCGTGATTTTGACAACTACCCCATAATCTACCTAACTTATGCCACCATGTCAACAAGTCCTTGTTATTCTAAATTCAGGTTCAAACCAGCAAGAACTGTACGGTTAAAATCGGAACAAGGACATCCTTCAGCATTAATTGCCCCCACTTTTATCTAACCCTTGTGCAGATCAGCAGATTGTTATCACAGGGAAATAAAGTACTAATGTTGGTTGATCTGATAAACAGGCGAGTCACGTAAACCACGAGACAGAGGTCACGAGGGGTGTGTACATGCAATGCATAGTCGTGCACAGCCTGCTCATCATTGTGAGGGCCAAGGTTCATGAATTCACTCATTAATTCTGTGTATAAATAAAATACTATATATGATTCCAGTGATCAGATATAAAATTGAACAACATTAAACTGAGACCCATTACAAAGCGAATTGTATCAACACACCTGGTTTGTGTAATTACATATAAAAGTAATCTTGAGACAGATTCAAGTTCTGGAGATTTTCTAAAGAGAAAGTAGCTGAATACTGAATTATTTATGAAAGATTCAGGCAAAAGAAGAAAACGAATAAAATGACGATGGAAACCATGATGACGATCAATCTACCTCCGACAGCTCCTTCTAAGCTAACTAACTGTTTAAATTTTGGGTTTCCAATTTTATTTTGTATTTATCAACCGTTCAGCCTAGTTCATAGAATTCCAGGTTCCTTGCAAAACGTATGATTAAACTGAGCTTCTTTGAGTGTGGCCAATAGATAAGTCATTAAAAAGTATAATTCAAATGTTTGCACTTTTTTGATAGTTGATATTATATTCAATTTTAGTTTGGTACCACACACACACACACACACACACACACACACACAAACTAATACACTTGCGAGACTACCCCTGCATTGCAATTTCTTTGTATTACAGCACCATATTGAAGAATGATTTAGGCAAAAATACAACACATGTATCATGCCGTAGAATGATTTGTTGATTTATATTCTTATTTTAATTCAAACCAGCCTAATTCAGAACTGTTTTAACTCTACCGTGATATCAAACAAGTCTAACGCAGAGTTTCCTGGATAAATATTAAGTATGTATACAGCTAAATTGCCGAGCACGACTCAGACCGGAACTTAACTGATACCGCATTCTTCCTGTGTTTTATTATTCCATACGTGGTATTGTGTTAAAATTTAAAACAGGGAAAGCATTACCCTATTGGATGATCATAGACAACATTAACCTTCATCATCATTTTGTGGAGTTTTGCTGTATTTTTTTCCGGGCGGGGGGGGGGGGGAGGCAAAAGCGCCGCTTTCACGGGGCGCCACTGCATCCAGCGCAAACTGGCAGTAGTAGTAGTAGCAGTAGCAGTTGCAGTAGTAGGAATTATTTCATTTGTTATTTATTTTTTTAGTTTATGACGACGATGTCACCAATGACGAAAACGATGAAGATAATAACGAATTGGAAGTAATCCTCAAACTCTCTGTAACTTTCAAATTCATGTTGACTTTGTGCATTCTTATACTGCAGTCATGTCATGACATGAAGTCATTGCAAAGTGTATGGTTTGGTTTGCTAGGACTTCGTGCCAGAATTCATATTCATAATCACATAACGGCAGAAATGTTATCCTTTATTTTCATGCTGGATGTGCATAACCACGAATAAGGTCTGTTTAGTAGCTCATCAGTCTAAGGGAGGTAACTCGAAAATGTATACCTACATCAACTGGCAGTAGTATAACCTTGAGGAGATAAAGCGTAAACACTATTCAAATAAATGTCCCTTTTTCGCATTTCGGACATGCGCCAGTAATTAATTACATCTACTGTTGATATAGGGTAGCAGCTAGTCAGCTAATAATCTCTATGAAAAATATAATGTAATGCTAATTGATTAAGTCATAATAAAAAATGAAGTACAGTTATTCGAATAGTCACCGATTTTGAAATTAACACTGTTCACATCAGAAAAAAACAAACTGAGTATGCTTTAGCACAGCATTGTTAAGCTCCCTTACTCAATCAGAAGTAATACAGTTAAACAATAATAATAATAATAATAATAATAATAATAATAACAACAACAACAGCAATAAAACACTGTGTAAACTGAAGCTTAGCATTGCTAGTAGAGTCAAACACTGCACCAGGAATTATATTAATATGGTAGGGTAGATAAACAGAACACTAATTATGCAACAATTTTACCAGGCAACTAATCTGAACTTATTAGACATTAATTTATTGGTTAGGACAAATATAAGGATAACATCAACAAGATCAATTCGTCAAATCTTTAAATGGTGGTTCTTATTTAAATACTCAAATTTTGAATAATTACATACTGCAAATAACGACAAAGGCAGTGTCTAATGCATAATGATACAAGATGTTGCTACTATGCAACTCTTTTTTTGAGTAGGACGACTAGAATGTTGGTATTCAACAAGATCAAAACTTGAAGGTACAAAAGTAGCTTCCTGAACCTTTGAGAGTAGAACAATGTAATTCAAAAATACCGCGCTATGTATTTTTGTATTTATCTCAATAGTCCTTTATCTGCCTCATTAGTAGTTTTGTGAACCACATTCAGTTATGTAATATGGTTTCAATGTTTCAATTACATTAGCATTAGGACCTTTTCTCCTACTTTTTGGTATTTTTGTTTCTGCAGGTGGTGTCTGCACAGATTGTACAACCTCTTTTTCAGTTACTATAGATGTATTACTATTATACATTTCTACTTTTTGATGTCCAAACGGACTGGATAGACCATACACCCTGATGAGCTTATAAATATTGTTTCTAGATACCTCTGTACTTTTGCAAACTCTTCATATGTTCCTCTCCTTCTTAACTTCTGAACAAAAACATATTTAACACCGATCACAATTTGATATGTTTAGTGAAGTTCACATTTCTAGTCTAGCGGATACCAATTCAGTGTATCTACCTCACAGTCGATGCATCGTGCACGTGACATAGTTGTATTTGAATGATTTTAAATATTGCACTTATTTAAAATAAATTGTTTAAATACATGTAAAGTAATGTGTTAATGTTATCATATCATAGCATGACACTGATATTTTGTTCATTCTGATCGTGTACATGTCATGAATGAACGACCCAAACAAAGTCATTTGTTTGCAATTGTCCTATTGATTGAATATATGCAATAGAGGTACATTTGAACTTGAAATTATGTTGGCAACACACTTCTTGATATCATTGAAACTTCTTATCCTTCATGATTTGTTTCGAACAACAACAAAAAATGTCTGCCGTAGACCTTATAATTCTCTGGTTAGAATGCATGAGAGTTCCTCCTTGAAACCTCCAACAACTATCTTGTTAATTTGCGGAATGTTTTAAATTCTGTTGTTTTATGTAGTAACACTGTATTTTTTTCAATGACATTTCAACCCTTATGCACTGATAATACGTATCTGTAAACAACAGTTGTAATTTAAATGTTGTATGTTTCCTTAAATTCTCCATTTGTTGTTATAATTTACAGAAGTTATTTTCAGAGTCATTATTGTCCTTTGGTCTCATAGTTGTACTGATTTATATATATATAAGTATTAACAGCTGCTGCTGCTGTTCTAATAATATACCTCTCTTGATTTTTCTCATCTTTAGTCCCAGTTGTATATACAACTTTAGACTTCTGTAGTGAAGGATGTATTTGCTATTGTTTAAGTAAAGGCTCTATTGGCTTTGTTGTTTTACCATATTAGATGATTTGTGTCATTTTTTGCGGGAGATAAATCATTTTAGAGTGGAATTAATGTCTCTGGAGCTAGTAGATAGTCCTTGAAGTAATCGTGCAAATGAGTTCGTATTTCTATATGGACTTATAAAATGTACCCATTTTCATTGTTGTCTGGAATATTTAATAGGTTTTGATTTACCCATTCAATTTCTTCATTTCTAGTCCATCTGAAGTGTTTAACATGCAAGTATTGACATATCGCCCAGTTTTATAAACTGCTAAAATTTTGATACATTATAAATGACTTGGGCTTGGATTTATGATACTCATATCATACTCATAGTCATTTTTTATCTCACCTAAATCATCAGCATATCCATCATTATTAGCTTTTACATATCTCTTCTTTATAATGCTAATTCGTCCTCTGATACTGATTTAATTAATCCAACAAAAAGCCATAGTACATTAATAATTTGAGTTCAACAGAAGATATCATCAATGAGACATCATGCTTGTAATGCAAATATTTCTAAACTTCTCGAAAGTATCGTATGTCATCAATGTACTAGTATCCTCCTTGACGTAATAGTTGTGAAGGTTACCTAATGTTTCAAGTTTGAAATGATTCGTGACATTTTGAACATATTGATAGTCGTCACAGGATATGTTCGAACTGTAGAGCGAAGAGTCCTGGAGTGGAGGTCTCTTTAAGTCATTAAAAACTATCAAAGCACTCATAGAAATATGTGTCCTTTCGCATGAAATTTGGTTGCATCTGCTCAAAACCATATGTTGTTTCAACAAACTTCTCATCATTCAGATTTGTTGCCTAATGCTCAAATGCTTGACGCATAAATCTGTAACTATCTACAAATATGAAAGGTCAGTTTACTATTATTTCGTTACCATGATTCCTGAACCTTTCAGATAGAAATTACGAATTAATAATGAGATGGACTTACTTGTTTGTAATTCAAATTGTATCCGTTATGAACAGGAGCTCTATACTCTCAGAAAACAAATGATAATGATCATGATCTTCAAAACCATCAATATCTTGCAAGCAAATGTGGTAGACGTTTTTTTAATTGAACCGTCTTCAAAGAATTTAAATGGTGACACATTCGTTTAGACAATGAAAACTTTTCAGAGTATGAAGCTTACATTTATGAGAAAGGATATCTACCGATATGCGTACTTCGATACGCCACCTCCTATAGAAGAGTTTTACTTATCACTTAGCAACTGAAACATATATGTCGACGATTACCAGCATGCACATGATGTGATTCCACACTTCAGTCTTCAAACACGTCATCTACACAACTATTAAGTAAAAAAGAGATACTTTCATGTTGCATGATATCTTTTAAGGAGTTTTGTAATGAAACAGTACACACGAGACCCTGCTCACTATTATAGTACATACATTTTTGCTTATGATACAAGTTTACATATATCTGGTGTAGAACTTGAAATGCTGATAAACTACGACATGTTTCTAATAACGTAAAGGGGAATAAGAGGTGGAATTAGTATCATATCACATAAGTACACAAACACAAACAATGAATACTACTCGGACATAGAGGTCAACATAAAATCATTATGATTACGAAAGGTAGATGTCAAAATCATTCATTATGTAGTTAGACGCCAATTGTTTTATATGGTTAGACCAAGATCCAATGCATGACCCTGCTCACTATTATAGTGCACACAGTTTTGCTTATAATACAAGTTCAAAGATATATGGCGTAAAACTTGAAATGTTGATACACTACGACATGTTTCTAATAACCGAGAGCGGACTAAGAAGTGGAATTAGTATGATAACACATAAATACACAAAATCCAATAATAAACACTACTCGGACATAGATGTCAAATATAATAATTTTGAGTACGAAAGGTTGATGTCAAAGTTATTCATTATGTACCCAGACATCAATAAAAATAATTTAAATTTTTTGAACAAGAACCAATGCATGTCAGTACACACCTTCAGATGGGCAAATGAAAAACTAATTAGATGACTTGAAGACAATCTGTTTAAAATGCCTGAGAGTCGCGATATTGACTGCATATTAGAAGTAGACTTGGAGATTCCATTACATTTACATTACCATTTCAACGACTACCTGCTAGCGCCTGAAAATATTGTGCCACACGAAAATAATCCTTGCAAAAGAATTGATAAATGATTACAAGGGTACGAAATCAACTGTAAAAAATGTTATGTACATTGAAAAGAAGAGAAAACTATGTGATTCATTGCAGATGTGTAACGTTTTACGTGCACTTGGGTTTGAAAATCAAAAAGATAAGCAAAGTTATCTTGTTTGAACAGCAACCTTCTTGTTTAAACAGCAACCTTATCTGAAATCATACATCGAGTTAAATACAATTTTGAGACAAAATTCTAAATTTGAATTTTAAAACGGAATTCTTATATTTGATGAACAATTCAGTTTTTTCAAAAGCAAATAGAGAATGTGAAAAAAATAACAACATTAAAATATGTACATATGAAAGACAAATTTCAAATGCCTGAAGGATATATCGTTCTCCAGAAGAACAATTTTTGACAATGACTTGGTGCTAGTCAGTATAAATACAAGAAAATCAAATTAACCAAACCGATTTAAGGTGGTTTTATTGTGTTAGACGTATCCAAATGGTTGATGTATAAATTTTAAAATACAAAGTTGAGAAACGAATTCGGTGATCGAATGAAACTATTGACAACCACTACAGATTCACTATATATTTATGTTGAGACAGAGAACTTTTGCAACGACATGCAGGATGACACCAGGTTATATGACACAAGAGACTGTACCAAGGACAACATGGTTAATATCCCTCAAGCAAACAAGAAAGTTCCTGAACATTTAAAAGATGAGCTAACATGGGAATTTATAGATTAATAGCAAGAATCTACACAATGAGGATTGATTACAATGAAAATATTGCTTTTTGTCCTTGATATAGAAAACTACCAAAAATTGTGTATTTTCTCTAAAACCTTTTATCGCAGAGTTGTACCTTTGAACGACCACCCACACAAATAGTTTAAAATGTTTACCACTAAAGGCTATGCTGAGTATCTTTTAGCTGCTTTTTTCACTTTATCGATATTGCCACAATCATCAATCATAAAAACAGTATTTGTACCAAAAATACATTAACCTCTAACTCTAACCGCTTTTCTAATTTATGTTCGGAATCTGTCACGATCACGTTTTCATCTTTGTACAATCTTTGTACAACTGACTTTTATTGTAAGTTTTGTTGAGTAGAAAAGTTGGACATGTGACAAAGATATAATCGAAAAAGTCCTTGCATTAGGTTTCTATCAGATTTAGTACAAACAATGCTTTCCTAGAATAATTCACTCCAGAATTTATCGTATTATGGGGTCCTTTCTAATACAGCTCCGCTGGGATCAACGAAGTGGGCTTCATCTATACATGCCTGAACATAATTGATTGAAGATGATTGTTTTGAGCATGAACCTGACAATACAAAACAAAATAAATATAAATTTTGTGGGCATCAACGTTTGTTTTTCTGTTAATGTAAATATTAACACCTTGTTGCACTTAATCTACTTTAAGACATCTACCATGCAATATGTTTTCCTGGTTAATTTTCAAGTAAAGCCGGATGCAATGAATATCAGTATAAAACTGTTAACACTCACGTTACTAATTTCTGTATATTTTTTTTTCTTTTTTTTTTTGATCAGCGAATACATATTTGGTTGCTTCTATAATCTGTTGCATCAATTGAAAACCCTTATAATAAATCATGTCTGATCACCGAGATTTCTTATATTGCTTAGCTGTAAAACATGTCATGATTACTTCCTCTACACCATGCACAGTAACAAAACACCCTTCAAGCTCATTACAGGAGAATCAAGCGTACAGTTCGTTAAAGTTGTATTGGCTGTTATCTTAACGACTCTCTCTCTCTCTCTCTCTCTCTCTCTCTCTCTCTCTCTCTCTCTCTCTCTTTCTTCCAAAGTTGTCGCAAAGGAAAGTCAAATCCATTTCTGTGATTATTATTAACCGAATGAGCAACTGATTCAGAGGTGATCGCATCGTACTGGGACGCAACAAGTTTACAGTTCGCAATCATGTTTGCCACCTTCTATCACTTTAGCTGCTTTTCTAAGTTATATTTTAAATGTGAAATCCCGAGGAAGAGCAAATTGATACAGTGGGTCATAATCTACTAGCATATAGAAGTCGAGTGGTAATTTAAATTTTGTTCCATACACCACAAGCTGTAGAGTTTAAGTAAATGTATTGTGCACATTACCTGCCCCGTAACAGTTTAAATTTTCACTCATGATACCTTGTTAAATCTTGTTTGTTCTAACAAACAAAGGTAATCAAAAATTATGGAAATGTTGTACTCATTCAACTTGAAAAGCTTATCGCTTCCATATAATATTGTAATGTCTTCCACATGAATTCAACCCATATTCTTTACCACCGCATTATTAGTATTTCATTTCACCTTCATATCGAATGTAATGAAGAAACTCCCCGGTATAATCGCGGTTGTTGGGTTTAGCTTTGGTATACAAACTTGTAACGTTTGCTCATGTTTAGAAGTTGCTATGGTTTTGTAGATACAATAATGTGTTGCATTAGGGTATTTAACTCCTTGTTGTCTCTTTTCCTGCTTGTGAGAAATTATGTATTTTATCATACGTAGACATTTATCACACAGATGCTTCGCAATTTATTGTGCTAAAGAAACATTACTTACATAAACATTGACACCTTTCATTGCCAAAGGTAAGGTTGTACTGGCCATTATAAAATTACACACCAACACTAATCACAAGTGCAATGAAAATGTATTTGTATTTCACTTGATCGTTAAAATGTGGATATAAATTATTATATTTAGGTTGCCTTTGTTTCATATTTTGCTCAACATCAGGATGGTTTAAATCATGTCTGTCATCATCAATTTAAATAGAAACGCACAGAGAAAACACATTGTCCAAGGTGTTCAAGTACTGATTCATAAAGCCTTTTTCATCGAATTCTGGAGCTTTCTCTGGTACTCCACTATGACGTGTCATGTCTCATTCCCGCTTCATAACATTCATTACGATAAATAATTTTAACAGGTAGTTGTTCCCTGCAAGTGATGGGACTTTAGTGTTTGCTCCTCTAATCATAAGTATAATCGTGTTTTCATTCACATTCTCTTTGTTTTTGATGACTTCGATAATTTTGGTTATCTATGTTATATCATTAAATTTTGCAACTCTGACACTGTTAGCTGCTATCTTGCTGTTCAGGTCAGTAATTTTTGTACCAAAGCCATTCAAATGCTTTTTATCTTTTTTTATCTTTCTATTTGGATTTCATTATTCCGATTGTCATGCAACTACTGCGACTACGATTGTGAAATGCTAAGGTTTTCCATAGATTAGTTTTCCATGTCACCTTCCAGGGCATCTATATCACTGTTCATTCTCTGGTCCCTAAGCATATATCTATAGATGGCAGTTATATCAGTTACGTCTGTCCTTTCCCACGTCTTGATATATGCTAAAATCTTTACACTAAATATGTTTTGTATTTGTTTTTTACAAATCCTTTATTAACCACCTCACATTTGTTTTACTGGATAAGCTACATTGGTGATAGGGTTATTGTTGAGGTTTAATTCACTATTACTTGTTTGGCTCTGGTACATTATCTTTCCCATATTTTTTAAAATGTCTATTACCATTGTATGATACAAAGTCACCATGCAGAACATATTTATCTGGCAAAAACTGTAGCTATGTAGAATAATTGCCACTGAAATAATTGTTTGTGTTAATGGTCTGATCGAGGAGAATGTACAAATCTGGATATTCAAACATTCTCAATCTGTGTCTGATTCAGTAATGCTTTTTATCGTTTGCTAGTGATTGAATCCTAACAATTTAACGTTGCTGTTGATTATGTATACTCTGTAATTGCTACTTCGAGTTCTTTTACCCGTATGAAATGGAGAGGCGGAAACCACCCGTCATTGAGACGGAAACCACTTGATATCCGCCTGGAATGGAAATATTCCTGGCGGAATTGAGCAGTAGACGTGATTTCAGTAATATTTCAGTCTGACTTACGCTTCTCATCTGAGGCGTAATTCGACATGTTTCCGCCTGACTATGGAAGAAAGCACTGAGAGCCATGTTCTGCGACGTCATTTTTTCCTTTGAAATTTGTACAAGGCGGAAATTTGGGTTTAGAATGATGGTGAACTGGACTTTTAATTTGCGGAAGGCGGATATTTTGGATTTAGAATTCACAGGAGGAGGATTTCTGTACAAGTTAATAATAAAGAATTTATAACAGAGATAACTAAAAATAAGAGCTTTAATATATGATTTTCCATTTGTAAAGACCTAACTTTGAATATATTCTTTCAATTAGTTAAGCAAAATTAAATATCTACAGTAATTATAAAATTACAATTGTGATCATTTTAAATGTGCAAAGCACACTGTAAAAATACAAACTGGAATTTCTTGCATTCAGGACTCTTTCTCTTATAGAGTCTTTCAAACTCTGTCAACCCTATCTGTCAACAAGGCATTTAGGTTTGTAATCAAAATATGTTTTCAAAAATATAAATTTAAACAGTAGAAGTTTTACTAAGAAATAAATGCAACATGAGTAGGCTGACAAGAGCAGAAGAAACAGAGTTTGATAATTATATATCACATAATTTGTGCAAAGTATACATTTTTACTCATATTCTAAATACCTTAAATAAGACATGAAGATTATTTTCTAGTTTTCAGTAACTTAATTTTGTTAAATACTTTATATTATTACCAGATTTATACTACATTTTTTATTGTGTCCCTCATTACTGACAGATTACAGAAAAGTAAATGTGTTTGATTTTATTTCATGTATTGTAAACTTCCATACAATATCAATGATTAAATAATGAATTTTGTTTAATCCTAATATGGGAAAAAAATTATCATTATTTAAAAATTTCATTCTTTAGAATCTTTTCTTTTCCTTCTTTTATATGATACATATTATACCTGGCCCTGATGTTACTGCTCCCAGAAAAAGAAACACAATTGGCAGTTCTTGTTATATTAAATATAAACTTTAAAATTTATATATCCTGGATTTAATTATTGTTTTCTTTGAGCGAGGGAGGGAGGGATACACATTCCATCCAGCCTGCATTCTATAAAGGAATAATAGAATCTGAGACCATCAGTATGGAGATAGTATCTGATGTTATTTCTCTTGTTTATGCGACAGCCTCGTTTTCAAACAGGCTTCAGTTTTAAGTTTGAAGTCACAATTTTGTTCGTTGATTTGGGAAATTTCACTGCAACTAATACTAGTACATATGCAGCAACTGATTAACCAACCCTGGAGATAACTATAGTAAACCAAGGCCATGGAGTTATCATGTTGGTAAGTAAAATCCAGGTTGTGCTGTATTGTGCAGGTTTACAGACAGCATATGTTTGGCGGGCACTTCATACTGTACGCAGTTTTGCCCTTAGGATTTAATACGTCAAAATGATACGACTTTATAATCTTGCGCTACATAATCATTGAGATGATCATTTTGCATATCAGTATAATTTATTGCTACCTTCTACCAAACTGCAGTTATCGGTGCAATCTCATTGTCAGTTATCGACAATAGGGTGATGTTATTACCAAATTAAATGCGAACGTGTTATCGAGTTCTATTTTCTCTTGCGCTGTTTTTTTTTTTTTTTTCTAACAGACAGCAGAACTTTGCAAACGTTTGCACATTTACTCAAAGACGGGCATTTCCCCATACCTCTGACGATAAAAATGCGGCGTTATAGACTAAACGCGTGTACGATATCGTCGATCTGCCATGGTTCGTACCCTTAACGTGAATTGTACCGCTTATGCTATACAATTGCAACAAACTATTAAAATCGCCATATAAAGTGTTCAGCTATATCTGCTTAATTGATTCATCATTGAATGATGTTTATAAACTCTCCAAATTCTTCGCAAGCAACCGTTTTTCTGAGCGTGTCAACATTTATCTATTTCGGAAAGGACCTCCAAGGTTCGTGTCCCTAAATAAACGCCACATGACGTAAGATTGGAATGTGACAATTAGGCTAAGGTGCATAAATCTATCGTTTATGTTGTCCCTATATTATTAATATTTGCATCTGATATCACTTTCTTCAAATGCATATTGACTGCAATAAAACACTTATAAATAATGATCACACAAATATAAAAGAAACAAATATGATGCAATTTTTAATTTTGTTTTTCCAAGGTTTTTCGATATAATTATTATATTTAAAGATGTCGTGAATTTTTTAAAAGATTTATTCATGCTATTTCATAACAAAGCTTTTTTGTTCCTTATATTAAACTTATATTAAAATACTTCAATTACAAATTTCAAAATGCATTTATATTTCCTAACATGAGATAAGTTATTGTTACAGTAATTCTTTGCCATCTCAAAAATCTCTGTCGTCGTTTTCCCGCTAACAAAAAGTAAAGAAAACAAACATGCGAACAGCGGCTCTGATCTGAACAGCTAACAATCATTCCAGGGCCACAGAGTTGTGGCAAATATGGCATTAGTTAAATTGGACGTTTTCATTGTGTTTTCTTTGATTTGAATTGTAGTACGTAATTAAATCTTATTTCGTTGAATATGTCTTAATCAGTACTTGCTGTCACTGTCAACAAATGGTATTGACAAATTTGATGACATCAGGATCTCAAAACAAGCGCGTGAGGTTGCGAGAAACATGGCGTACCAATCAAGGATGAGAACGAAGTTAGGAGGGTCGACGATATTTTTATCATAAAAGGACGTTAATGACACGTGACCGACCATTTAATTGGGGTAGGGGAAACCTGTAATATTTCGAGCCAGTGTTTTTTTTTTTTTTTTTTTTTTTTTTATACATCAAGATAAATTTGTTTTCAACTAATATAATGGATGTAATGGGTTCTTTTTTTGTAAAAAAAAAATGTATAAATCAGAGCAAGAATATTTGTTTCAAGCTATTTAAGGGCCAGAAATCCAGACCCACACCCACCAAGAAAATGAAATGGTCGGTCACTTAATAACATTTTATAACTACCATTACCCAATGTGTGCCAAAATATTAGTTACTGTTTCCCACAAATGTGGATATCACATATCAAATTGTACAGTTGCCATCATGCACTGAACTTTAACTTTATCAAAAAAATGTAAGTGATTCTTTTTGAAAGGTCTTGAGAAATTAAATGAGTAATATGTTTTCTTTTTCTTAAAGATGTAAAATACTGAATGTTTGACATATAATGTCACAGCCCTTCCATAATGGATGGTAAAACTAAAATTTAGGATCTCTTTAAAGGATGGTCATAAATAGCACTTAGATATGTTTCTAAGAGACTGTGCAATGATTTTGTAATGTTCCGCTAAATTAAATGCTTACAATGTTTTGCCAAACAAGTAAATAGTCATATTTATGTCCATGTTACATATTATATGTTGCCGTAATCTATTTCAGTGGATGATATGGTACCTAACCCATACAAGAATCAGAGGAAGATGCAGGATTTTGTTTCTGTCGATTTGTTTAAAAGAGGTGGTTCATTGTACTTCAAATGGCTAACATTCTTGTATTTCACTCAAAAGTGTACAACTTTTTCAAAAAGGTAGGGGACCAAACTATCTGACAACATCCACCCCACTGCATATCTAGGTTCGCTACTGAAGTGAAGAAAAGCCATAAGGAACAAAATGTGAATATTTTTCTTCATATTGGAGAAAACAGCTGTGAGAGATTCCTTTTACTGAAGAGCTTGCCTTTCTCTGGATCAGCTTGGATTTCTGGAGACTTTCCTTAGTCATTTATTAGATATGATCCAAATCACACCCACAAAGTCTCCAGCATTCGCTTTATGTGTAACAATTTTGCAAGGAAAGCAGCATAATTAATTTTAAAAAAGACAAAATGTAACTGCTAATGAAATATATTTTGTGTACAAAGTGAAATTGAACAGAATATCGGAACATCATGGTAATCTATTGAGAGGTTTCATTTTAATAAACTTTTAAATGTTATGATAGAAACTACTAATATATTGCACAACTGTGTGAAAGAATGTTTAACTTTGATAAATATTGTTTCAAACAATTATGGAAGAAAGTGTGCATATGTAAAACAAAACAGTGTAAAGCTACAACCCCAGCAGTTAGAAAACAGAGGCACTGTAAGTGCATGTAGTCTCTGCTATTATCTTCCAGTGTTTTGCACATGCTCCATTACAAAAATAAAAAAGAACTAATACAATTGCAACAATATCAGAATTCTCATCATTTGTATCAACTATCGCGAAGTGCCTAATAAGTCCAAAGCATCCAAGACCCCTATTTGAATACAAAACAGAAGACTTGTCACACTTTCATTCATTCATACTCATGACCGCAAATTAAGTTTCCATTTAATTCAAGTCGATTTAAATTTTTGAATGTGTTTACAATAAAATACAAAATTCTAGAATAAAATCAGTTTGTAGCCAATTTTGTCTCTTTTTTGTAATTTATTTATTTATTGTTTAATGGGGGGTCATCAAAACATGAATATATTTTTGTATGAATTCCATGAAGGCCTGATCATACAATTTTCAAATTATGCTCAATACTGATCCTTTAAAATGACACCCGTCACTTTCCCTAATAATATTCTGTTCCATGTGTCTTTTGGGAGAGAGGCGGAAACCCAAAACATTTTTCCAGGCGGCAAGCTAAAGCATTTTCCAGGCGTCAAAATGTAATTCCGGGCGGAGCTAATTTACATATTTCGCCTCAAATTCCACCTGACTTACGTCTCAGTTCCGCTTGGTTTATGTCTCAGATCAGTTAGTCTTTATTAGACCTCACGCCTGGAATTTTAAAAAAATTGACTCCTCAGGTACGACTAAATTTCGGACGAACAATTTCGTACAGGTAACCTCTGATCTGTGTTTCAAATAATGAGCAGTCATACTTTCTTCGTTGTCATTATTTACAGTCATTCTCTCTTTGACTTCATTTCATGCACATTACAAGTTTTTAATTGTCACGAGTAACTAAAACAGTACTTTTTCATTCTTATCACTGATGTAAGTTAAAAAATTTTCTCCATTGGAAACATTGTAATACCTAACAGCACAATCTATTCTTTGCAGCGAAATGGATATAGTGCTATTTTTGTTATCAATTGGATTAATACGCATTCTTTTTCTTTCCCAGGGAGTGAGTCTATTATTATATATTTCTCTTATTTTGTAAATGCGACCCCGTTGTTGTACCTAGCGATATAGTTTCTCCTGTGTGCAACAGCATTATAGGACAGATTAGCGCAGCTAATTTTATTTTTCTTTTAAATTTTCTTTCCTGTAAGTTTCTATTTCAATTTTGTTTTCTTCCTCTGTCTTTTTGTTTCTGTACTCATATCCTGATTGGGTTTTGTTTTTCTCTTTGTATCTGTTGTATTAGTTGATGCTAAATTAAACTCAACTTGGTTGATTTCATTGTCGTTTTCCCAAAGGGACAATACTTAAAAGGCGGAGGGTCAAAGTTGATGATCACTTTGCTTATCATGTCGTCAGTACTGTTTAAATTTAGTGATGGCTAATGTTACTGTTTCATCATATTTTAATACTTTGTTGTAAATCCATGTCTCCTTAACAGTTTTGCGCAGAAATACCTAACAGTGTTGTACTAACACCAGTAAATATAATGGAACAGCTATGCCAGTAGCCATTCCCGATAAATACGATCTAGCTCTAGAAACACATGCATGCTGAAATTGTTTCCACACTTGCCTTTAACCAATTGGAAACCTATGTATACCATTATGCACTTCTTTATCATACCTTTATAATGTGCATTGTCCATGGCTAAATCATTTTTTGATCTTTTTAATCTTTTGCAGACGTCAATATGTATTAATTGATACTCTTTCATTCGCGATATTTTTAGAGTAGCATTTTTGTCAGATATAGGTCCATTTCCTCTCAGGTAGTTGATTGTATACAAGCCATTCCCCGCCTGGAATAATTAGCTTTCAAAAATTGTCAATATCCATTTGAGATGGTGGACAAATTTTAAACCTAAATAGCTTTTTTAGAACCAGGGTGTATGCAACAGTAAGAGAGAAGTTTAATGATGCAGATTATATTGTTTCGTTTTTTTTTGTGTTTTTTTTTTCGGTCGACATCTTGTTATTGATGTAGCGAGAAAGTTAGCTAATTCGTATGTGCTGCTTGGTACACAGAGTTAATATATATTGTTTGCTTCAGTCATCATCCAATTATTTATTACCCGAAAAATGTATCCAGTCAGCTCGCAGAAATAAAGTTCTGTTAAAGTGTTTCTGATATAGGTTTGTAAATACTGACATGGGTTTGTGTTGTTGCTGTACTTCGAGCAGGTTGTTGTGCCTCAAGGATACCTCGCCTTTTGTCCATGCTCCACTGCTCTGCCGTTGTGCTTTGATTGGTTGTTCACTGTTAACTTCTTTTACCACTAATTGTTTAAGACTTAATGAAGAAGAAAATGTACTAAGTTTGTTTTATTTCTTTCATGTTTGTGTGATTTCAGCATCTTTTAACTTTAAGGACTCTTGTTCTTTCTTGAAAGTTTGAATTTTGCTCTCTTCAAATTCCAATCAGTGTTGTGCAATCTGTCTTACAAGTTCAACTCTACGCGGATCTTTCGGCCTTTGTGAAGAAACCTTTTCAGATCCTTTGCAATCCTTGTTTACAACTCGAGTTTTGTTTTGTTCAACTTCTTTTTATTTTATAAGGAAATCTGGAAAGTCAACTAAATATCAACATAAATTGGAACAAATGTTGATTAGAAGATGATTTACAGTGCTCCTTTGAGTAGTAAAACATAATTTAAAAATTGCTGGGTAAATAAAGAATGTATTTTAAGACATGTCCTTTGTGCAGAGAAGAAAATAAAATTCGTTGACTTTTATAGAACCAGCGCTAATTGCAACCACTGTCATAATGAATACAGTAGAAATATGGAAAAATAAAGCAAGAATACATGAAGCCAAGGGGCCACAATGATCAAAACTTTAGATTAATTAGCATTTAAAGAAACAAAAGTTTACAAGTATCAATGCAAAACATCAAATCAGTCTCGATTTGAAGATACTACGTGTACTATCTATTGACGTCTATCGCAGATGGCTAAACTTTACAAATACCCGAAGGTGTGAATAAAGATGAACTAGACATGTGCTCCATTTATTTTTCTGATCCTGATCAAGACAGGAAATGTGTCCACTAAACAAATGCTAGATTCAGGATAGCAAGCGAAAACAGATCTAAAGGTTATAAAATGCCTTCGAGGAAAGAAAAAGAAAACCATAAGAAAAAAATAAAAAAGCACACAATTTTGTTTTTAATGATTTAAGACTGAGGAGCTCTTGAATAGTGTTGCTTAATATATTTTCCCTGTAAAACTTCAATACATGGCAAACAGCTTGTCCCGTAATGGCAACTACTGTAACAACTCAAATACGTCAACAACAAAAAGCAACCAGTACATGTTTTATTTACCAAGCATTTTTCATCATCTTTTATTTCCTTATTCTTGTCTGTTGCCTTTCTGAAATCGTCTATTTGGACAGTTATTTCTTCGAAACAACAATGTTATCAAACCAGAACTTTGTGCAGATAGAGGCAACCCTAACTTAAATGACAACAATCTAGTGAAGTGTCTAATTATGTTTCATGTTATGTGGTCATATTTATGTTAATCGTGTAAACAGTTTAAATTCTAGACTGGAAGAAATCTGCTACTCAACGATGTCAAACTATAAATTACGACATGTGACAATGGTTTGGAAATTTTAGAAGTTCTAGCATTTGCACAGATTTCATACATCCTCTTGATTTGCTTCCCTTCCATTTTTTCCAACTTATTTTAGTCAAGTTGTTACCGATTATTTCTTTGTTTGTTCTGTTTGCATTTGCTATGTTCAATTCCTATTTGTAGAGTTATTCACTTATGGTCATATTTGTAATTACTATTTTGTCTTGGATAAATCTCAATTCTCGTTCCAGCTGTGACTCGTTCATTTCTTTGCTATTTAAAAAACAAAATAATGGTTGAAGGTGGTGACAATTTTGAAATGAAAGATTTTGAATAATGCAAAAGACATGAAGATAATGTTAGAGATGGCCATGAATACATGCAATCATTGAAAAATATTTAATCACTTTAGATGCAACTAATCTATTAAGAGAAGGTTTTTCACCTCCTCAAAAGGATCGTATACATTATCAGTGGGTTCAAAAAAGGACATAATGCATGGTTTACAAATAGATGAACAATATCGGTTTATGATAAATGATTTTAGAACTGAAGACAATACATTTGATTTTTACGACAGACATTGGAATAAAGTTAAAATATCAGAGTGAAACAATCCAAGAGAAATTTTAGCTGAAAAAGACAATAAAACATGGATCAGATGAAAAAAAAAATGTAAAGGATTTGGCAAAAGCTAAACAAGCAGCCAGACATTTGTTGAAAAATTTGTCTCAAAGGCATTTAATAACATTGTGTATGAAGGCAATGTGTTTCCTACATTACAAGAAACACAAGAAACACAATCTAAATTGATTATTAGCTCTGAAAGAGAAGATCTGCTTGAACAAACAATTACTATCGCAGAACGAACAGCAATTGCTATAACTATAGCAAATTCAGTACGAAGTGTTGTTTTCCCTACTCAACTACCTGCTACTCCAGCTGCTTCTACACCTCCACCTACTTCACGTACTTCTCCAACTCCAGAAGAATCACTGTTGACTTAATCCCTAAATACTTGGTATACAACTTGTATGTTTTTCTGGCTCATCATGAAGCAAGTATGTTTTTTTCACTTGATGTATCTCAAGCCATAATGTAATGGAAATTTAAAATTGTTGCAGGCAGTGGTGTAGCGAGGGGGGGGGGTGAAGGGGGCGGTGACCCCGGGCGGCACTTTGTAGGGAGCGGCAATTTGGTAAGAGTACCATATATATCATAAATAATACAAATCGAGTGGGGCGTAATTTTGGTAGTTGACCATGGGTGGAACTTTGCCTCGCTACGCCAATGGTTGCAGATTAAATTAAATTGTTTCATGTATATTCTATTGTTATTTAATTTGGATGCGTGGTCATTGGGTAAATGTACTGATTTGACTAGGTCTGGTATATTATTGTCTATCAGGTACATTAAGGCAATCCTACAACAAGATGTTGACATCCATACTGTCCAGTTTAGCTGATGCTAAAAATATTTCATGTCAAAGTGTGATCTGTATCTTTTCATAGAATCATCAATGTCAAACTTTAAAGTGTGGATATCAAAAATCAGTTATTGGCCAAGAGTCATAGATGTCAAGAAAAAAATGAGAAACATTTATATTGAATTGGGGAAAGTGAATGATACTACATTGTTCCTGTACAGCGGGGTATGTTCAATATCTTTTTACTTTCTTTTAAATAATATGAAATGAAAAGGAAGAAAGAAAGATGGAAAGAAAGACAAAGAAAAAATGTATCAATAGATTTATTCCATTACTGTATTGCAAAGTTTATGATCATGGATACAGATTTTTTCATCAAAAAACATTCACATCCACACCCGCCATTTTTTATTTTAATTATTGACTAATCTATTCAGTGTAATTTTATCCATGCTCATACCTGTGACAAAACCAGAACATCAAACCAGTAGATTTACAAATTTTGATAAGTAGATTAGCTTCTAAACGAGTAGACTTTTTATTGCCATAAACTTTACGTGTTTTAAGGGGACTGGAAACAAAAGAAGCATTTTTTCCATAATATGTATTCATTTCATATTATAATAAAACAGCAAGTTTTGAACATGAATCAGATTCTGATGGAAAATGTTACAATAATAATTAATTATTACGAGTCAGTATATTGTCAATTAAATGAAAAAGGAAGAGTTGTATATCTCGTAGTTCACTGCAAAGATTTTTTGTTATATATAATCCACAAACATTGTCTGGTGACCACTGATGATTTTCATTGTGATTATTAACTTTCACACTTAATAGGCTCTCAATAGTTTTCTTATGCACATTTTGCCTTGAATCATTTTGTATTTTGCAAAGAATGGAGAATGTCCTCTCTGTATCAGCATTAGAATGTGGCAATGACAAAACAACCATCCTCAGCCTGCAAAGAAGTTTGAACTTCAGTTTTCTTGTTGCTGGATTTTTCCAGCTGCTGACTGCTTTCCAATACTCCTCTAAGCTGTGTTCACCCCAAGGAGGAAGTTCCTGAGTTGGACTTGAAATGTATTCCTAAGCCTCATATTTCTTAGCCAGTAGATTTTTTTAAATACTTCTTTGAAAACATCTTAAACAATGCAATAACAATTAAACAAGACAAAAAATCACAATACTTACTCTAGTGTTTGTGCCAAACTCAGATTTTGGTCAGTCTCTCCTTTTTATCTGACCTCTGCCATAGGTTGACTGATTTGTAATCAAAGACTTAAAAGCCGTTATGGTCTTGGTTTGGTGGTTTTAACACCATTGTTCAGCACATAGTAGGCTATACATGGCGGCCAGTATATGTGGTGGAGCAAAAACCTGGAAAAACCTGGGGAAAAACAACTGACCTACGGGAAGCTACTGGCAAGCTTTCTCACATACCCACATTGGCCGAGTTGAGACTTGAACCCACACGGACAGAGGTGAGATGTGAGTGATCTGTAAAGGTGAGCACCTTAGACAACTCCACAACCCATTTAACCAAAAACCATCACGGACCACTTTTGATCCATTTATTACTTATAACACCTCCAAAAAACATCATGCATTTGACCTTAAACTCTCTAGATTTCAACAATAAGGTAATCAATTAACAGCTTGCTATGTACACATGTTAACCTTCTTAATCTGATTACTCAACCATGCATCATTGCACCAGTCAGAGCACTGCTTCTGGTCCCCAGTAGACTGGTTCTTGTTGGTTTCTGTAATGTGTGGATAGAATGATTAAAAATACTGTTTTCATTTTCTTTTTTCAAAATTGTTTTTTTAGTCTTGAAATTTTCACAAATTGTAGATTTCAACTGTAATAAAATAGTATGTGCCATAGACAGCCTTTAAAATAGAATATTTGTACTACCACTGGTAGAGTCACATGTATGCATGCTTAGAGTTTCTGGCTACATGGACTTGCATACACAGAGCAATATTAGTTATGTTTATGTCTTCACTCTGTCTTTGATTATTTCTGTTGAAATTCCTGATAAATGATATTTATTAATAAATATTTAAACTTTCCATTTAATTTACCAGTAAGAACATGAACTATATTTATGGGTAATATAGTGTTTTTTCTTATCCTTTTGTCGTTATTAAAATTCAACTTTTTTTAAATATTTTTTTTATTTAATGACAATATAAATAAAGATTTCAGAATTAAAAAGATTGGTGTTGCTTCCAGTGACATAGTAATAATTTGTTCATACTACTCTGAAAGCTACCATTACCAGAAATGTCATTACTCTATATTGACAATTATATGACTATTTTATGACTTAATCCTGGTATTGTGTGTGTGTGTGTGTGTGTGTGTTGTATTATACAGTCTTCCCTTACTTAAAAGGGAGCTGTGGTGGCTCAGTGGTTAGCGTGCCAGACTCATGACTGAAAGGGTGCAGGTTTTAATCCTACCACCGGACCTGCCTGGGTCAGCTACCATGGTGTGTCCTTGGGCAAGGTACTTTACTCCAACTGCTTCGGCACTAAATAACCTACTTGTGTTGCTGTGCCATAAAGCACCAAACCAAGCCAAAAACTTACTTAAAATAATTATACAAACTACATGTTGACTCTTATATGTAATTTTTCATATCTCTCCATGGGATAACGTCAGGCAATAAAAGTCTATTGTTCACAAATCACTGTTGGTGTGTAGCTTGGCAGGCTTTACCTGTGCAGGCTCATTGCTAATGTTGAGTCACTCTGCATGGTATGAGCAGATCTTTTCTCTGGATAAAATTTTGCATTGGGCAGAGCTTGGGGATTCATTAATTCACAACACAGACACTTCCATCTGATATTTGACCTCACTATCAATTCATAATCCAATCAACGTTGATAATTTGAAGTGTTATCTTAGTCCTATTGCCAATCTGCATAATAGAACTGGGGAATAGTTCCAATCTGCATGTAGTACCTATTATTTTTATAGAACTGGTGAACAGTTCCAATCTTCATCTACTATTCCTATTATTATTTTTATAGAATTGAGGAACAGTTCCAATCTGCGTGTACTATTCATATTATTTTTATAGAACTAGGGAACAGTTCCAATCAATCAAGAGTTCCACCTGATAGTACAATGTTGTATAGAATTAATAATGGTAGAGGAATGAAAGAATGAGAAGAAAAACTGTACATTATAGGTGGTGATCAGAAGAAAGAGATTGTCTAAAACAAACATCATTAAAAATACTGCAAACTTTGTATAGCAAAAGGCCTCTGATAGGTGACAATTAAAACAAGTAAATATCATGAAAAAGGGAAAGAGGAAAGTAAAAGGAGTTGTTAAATGTTGGAAAAAGCATGGATTGTGCCATGTGCCAGTTATATCAGCTTTTAATCACACCTTTTATTTATCCTGTTATTTAATCTGTACTTAAAGATAAAGTGTGATGAAACCTGAAAAATAAAGAGCAGAGTCCAAATGTAGATAATGTGTAAGGTAGTTTATTGTCTTTTCATCCAACAGAAGGATATGAAAATGTTAACACAATGCAATATTAATTATCTTACTTAAAATTTTACCATGCAAAACTTACATGCTCTCTCCCACCATCTCCTCTCATTCACACATCTTTTACAATATACACATATATACACTTAAATTATTCATTTGTCATCATTGCTTGAAGCATATGGCTTCAAAGCTTCATAATTTGATCCAAACTAGAAACAGTTCCCATTTATTTCCTGTTAATGTATTATATACAACAACAGATTGAGAACAATCCAGCACCAAATGGTATGAGTACATTATGCTGACAGGGGAGATAATGAGTACCTGATTCTGACTGGGGAGATAATGAGTACCTGATTCTGACTGGGGAGATAATGAGTACCTGATGCTGATGTGGGCGATAATGAGTACATTATGCTGACTGGGGAGATAATGAGTACCTGATTCTGACTGGGGAGATAATGAGTACATTATGCTGACGGGGACGATAATGAGTATCTGATACTGACTGGGGAGATAATGAGTACCTGATGCTGACTGGGGAGATAATGAGTACCTGATACTGACTGGGGAGATAATGAGTACCTAATACTGACTGGGGAGATAATGAGTACACAATGCTGACTGGGGAGATAATGATTACCTTATGCTGACTGGGGAGATAATGATTACCTTATGCTGACTGGGGAGATAATGAGTACCTAATACTGACTGGGGAGATAATGAGTACCCAATGCTGACTGGGGAGATAGTGAGTACCCAATGCTGACTGGGGAGATAAGGAGTACCCGATGCTGACTGGGGAGATAATTATTACCTTATGCTGACTGGGGAGATAAGGAGAACCCGATGCTGACTTGGGAGATAATGAGGTAGCATGTCAGCACAAAAAGCAATAAATATATAAAATGTGCTATTCAAAATTTCATTCACGGAATAATGCCTGAAAACTAGCACAGCTCCATGGAATAATGCCTGAAAAGTATCACAGTTCCATGGAATAATGCCAGAAAAGTAGCACAGTTCCACTGAATAATGTCTGAAAAGTAGCACAGTTCCACTGAATAATGCCTGAAAAGTATCACAGTTCCACTGAATAATGCCTAAAAAGTAGCACAGTTCCATGGAATGCTATGTCTCGCCTTCTCTACAGTGGCATAATCCAAAAACCTTGTAGCAAAATAACTAGAGCAAGAAATGTACACTGTGACCCAATTTTGACAGTCATGAGTAGGATCCTCCAATATGAATAAACCTATCAAGTTTCATGAGAATTTTAATGTAATTACTGAAACATGAAAAGTAGGTCACTGTGAACTAATTGTGTCCATGGTGAGCAGTTCCCTCCAAAATGAATACACCCATCAAATTTGATTACTATATATATACTGTTGTCTGTGAAACTGAGTTAAATGCAAAACATTAATGTTAACAACTACAACAACAACAACCCAGATGACAATGCCATCATATCAATGATCACTGTGTCTTACAATATACAAAAGTAAAGCCTATGTCTTGTCTAGGCTTCACATGTGAAACAAAACATGGATTATTAAATTATTATCATAACATATACAAAAATAAAGCCTGTTTTGTCTATGATTGCTCTGTTACTGCATGACTGTTTAATGCACATTGACTACTGAAACACATGGTCATTAAAGCACATGTTCAGTTACTGTTCATGAATGCACATGGCTGCTGAAGTACAAGGTTATTAATTTACATGATCGTACCTAACAAAAAAGAAAACAAAAATAGACCAATAATTGCTTCACTTGGATGTTACGCAAAACTTGTATGTCACATACAGAACTTGTGTAGACCATTCCAATCTATGGTAAAATCTTCTGTATTTCCTCTGGATCTGACCTCTCATCTTTAGGCAGCATTACACCTGGAGATAAACCATACACAATTCTAATCCATGGTAAAACCCTCTGTATTTCCTCTGGATTTGATCTCTTCTCCTCTGGAAGCATTAGACAATAAACTGTATATTATGAGAAAACTTTGTCGACATTTCACTTCATCAGCACAAAAACATATCCAAGTTTAGTGTTTTTTCTTGCTCTTCCTGCATGTGTTGAACTAATCTCTTTTTAACATCTTCATCTGAAACAATTGTTGCTGCAACCTCCCCTGCATATCCTTGCAATAATCTCATTGCAATTAATTTGTAATTAGTTCATCAAATTTTTTCAATGCAATAAAATATTTTTGCAGGTTACATGATTTATCCTGTGCAAGACTGATCACTGATCTGGATGCTCTTGGTTGCTGCAAGGATTTACCATGACAATATATATGATCTTCTCATGATGGTGTCAAAGTAGGTTGATGATATATATGATCTTCTCGTGATAGTGTCAAGTATGTTGATACTGTATATGATCAAACATTGACACTTTAGCTGGAACAGGAGTGTGGTGACTGAACAATTTGTCTTCATATGATGCTGATTAGGCATGCAGAAACCCCAGATCTTCATCCAATGCTGATATGGCATGCGGACACCCCAGATCTTCATCCAATGCTGATATGGCATGCAGAAACCCCAGATCTTCATCCAATGCTGATATGGCATGCAAACACCCCGGTCTTTTTATAATTCTGATAGTGCATACAAACACCACTGGTCCTTAGGTTGTGGTACATTCAGACACTATGTGTCCATAGATGGTGGTGTTGATACAAAAAAAGTATTCCCATAATCCACAGATGTTGGTGTAAACTGATTCTGATATAGATTTATATGAAATGCAATATATGTTACATCTTTAACATGTATTAAGGAAACCTTTAGACTGATTTCTGCTGGAACTACATACATTAATTGTATTTACTTGATTTTATCAACCTAGTATTTTCCAAAAATGTCATTCATATAAAAGTTCATATTCGCTGTCTTTCTGTGATGCTAAACATTAAAAATATAAAAACCAATGAACCAACTGTAAACATGAGAAATAAAATGAAGAGAATTTGAAACATCATAAATTATGACATATTTTTCCTAAAAGAAAATTTGCAATAAATCTCTATATATGTTAATGTTCAAAGTAGAATTTCCTGACATTCACAAAAACATTTACTTTCACAATAGTATTCACATCTTCCTTGAAGACAAACAACATAGTTTTTCCAACCATGTATTTACTTTCACTCACACTGGGATGTTTTTCAATATCGAAAATTTCATTAATTCAAATATGTAACATAAATTTCATGAAATTAAATGGCATATCAATATAAACTGAATAAACTGGTTGGATTTCATAACAAATATAAGAATGTGTCCTTATGAAACTGATGCCCCTGCCAATATGATGCAATTAAAGGGTAAAATTCACAAATGAAACAGGGACCATAACTCATACACATTTTGCCACAAAGCTTTGTAAAACCTTATACCAAATTTGATTCCAATTAATTAAATTGTATAAAAATTATTGTACGGAATCCTAGTAGTTCAAAGAGTCAAGTAAAACAGGGACCATAACTCTGTAAAGATACTGTCAAACCAGGGTGAAAATCATAATGGCCATTATAGCACTTCTAAAATTGCTCAAAGTACTTGCATACAGTTGACCCTCAGTATAAAGCACCTCTGTATAATATAGTTTCTCATATTGTACAAATATGACCACAATTCATTACACTCCTAAGATTGTTCAAAGTACTGAAAGTGGTCTCTCTGTATAAAACACCTCTGTATCATGTAGTTCCTCATTTAATACAGATCTGGCCATGGACCCCAGTAGTAGGATGACTCAAGTTTTGATACTGAACCTACCTCAGTATTAGATGACCTTGTTCACTTGTATGGATCTTCTTGCTAAGACTACTATACCACAGACAGCTAGCAAACCTGAAAAACAAATTGTGTTTTTTTGTACACTAATGAATATCATTTATAAAACTTGCAAACAAATTAATTTAAGGCTGTGCTCTTGCACCAATGACCCTTATTTGTCATTTTTGGCACAAGAAAGTTCCCTCCATGGTGCCCTTAGATCACATAAAAAAGATTCAAGAAAATAAAGAAAAAAGATTGTTATAGTTAAGTTTAGACTGCATTAAGCACATCTCAAGATGACTAAATAGAGTTTGCTCATTGACAAAGAGAAAAAGATGATAAATTTCACTCACTGAGAGAAATGTCTTGGTGATTTTTATTAGCTTTGACACCAATCAAGAGCACATGGGCAATTACTGATAGAAAATGTACACAAGAGAAGATGAAATCTTCAGTGAAAACACTGCTGCATTTATTTTCAAAGTGGTGTTCAGTGAGGAAACAATATAGACTCAAACATCCAAAATTAAAGCAAAAGGGGAATGGTTACTAAGGCTTGAGGAATTAAAATCCTTGAATGGATGGCATGCAATAGGAGAGGCCAATAATGATCACAGGTGCTCTTGTCATGGATTTATTAATTTCTTCAATAAATATTCAATTTTCCAGCATTATATACTTTGAATCAGTCGTTGCTGAGTCAGACTATAGCACGGTTTGCAACAATTGCCATGTCAACAAAATAACCTTGCCCTAAACAGTGGATAGAGTTATTTTAGTGGACAAGGAAGCTAAAGGCAACCATACTGTAGTCTGCCTCTGCAATAACTGATTCAAAATATATAATGCAGGAAAGTTTAATATTTACTTCTGAAATTTAATAAATCGATGACACAACTGTCTGTGATAATGATATGCATTTGAATTTCTTGAATAAACAAGAAACAGATAATGTATTTGTTTCCAATTATTTTTCTTCTCACAATGGCCACACTTTTTGACCTGGTGGTGGGCGCTAAGCCCCTCTTTTTCCATTTATGGAATGAACACTGCATCTGATATTAGGCACATTTATTCTGGAAAACAAGAAAGTTTATTAGATTTAATGCAAAAGCAGCTTACTTAGCGTACTGATACCAATCAGGAAAATGAAACATTTTAGTACAGCTTTATATACAACTTTAAGCCATAGTGATTCTGTGTTAGAGTCCTTGCAACATTTAGTAATCTTTGGAGTTGTCTCCCTTGCAATGTACATTGTAACTTGGTAGCCAATTCACATAGAACAAATTTGTGAAAAACTTAAATTTCAATAACATCCATTGTAGGTTGTAATCAGACTATGATTTCTAAATTATGAAATTGTTTCAGTTATTCCAAATTTAATTTTTAAAATTTTGATGAAGTTTTTAATAATTTGGAGAAAAACAAAAGAAATGTCATTCTTCTTTACTGATTAAACAAGAAATGCTACAGATTAAATTGTTCTTACCATAAAGATAAGACATTCAATTATCACTCAGAGAGTACCATGATCAAAGGGAAGTTACACTTTAGCTGGGGTGGAGATAATTATTTTACTACCCAACTGAACTCCTGGTGTAGACCACCTGAAGACACAACATCAATTGTACTTTCTAATTGGTTAATCAATAGTAGAAGGTGTGACATTTGTGAACTTGTAATCTAAATGTATTTTGAAGTTTTGTTCAGTAGTGTGTTGCTGTTGTCAAGCTGTAATAAAGAGTAAAGGACATACCACAATAGTTGACCTGGGCTGATCCAATGGTAGGATTCGAACCAGCACAGGATTCAAGCCAGGATATGAACTTCACAACAATGGTAATGTCACAGAAGCTAGTCAAAGTGACTAACTTAGTGACTTTGTATTAAATTCAACTATTAAGAGCTTAAACAAGAAAATAATTGACACATATGTGGAACAAAATGAAGAAAATAGAATTTATACAATACTGCTGACTAGTTGTGGAACTCTACCATCAAAGTGCCTAAACCTTGTCCCTTATCTCCTCACCTAGAAGAGCAGTGTATGGAAGTGGATATCAAAGACTACAATCCTGTCAAAGGCACCAGAGCTGAAAAATGAAAGGTCTTACATCCCAGATACTGTGAGAATTCTTCAATTGTGCATCAAAAGAACCTAACACAAAAAGAATCAAGGCTGTGATAAAAATTTGTTTTTCAACCCTAATTCAGAGTGACAATTCAGCCTCACGTGGACAGACTAAAATGTAAATTCTGAGTTACAATTTGGTCTCATGTAAAGAGTCTAAAATTATGTGTAAGAAACTTGTTTCAAACTACTGATTCCATCTGGCAAAGGGAGAAAAGCTGCAAAGATTAATCAAGCTTTGCATGTTAGACTCTACTTTAACTCAGCATTTACTAGCTCAGGATTTGTGAACTTGCTTATAAGTGCAGATGTTCCATAACCATTTTTATCAGGATTACAGCAGCAGAACTTAGTGGCAGATAAAGTCATAGAACTCAACAAAAAAGACATGGCAAAACTTAAATGCAATTTGAAAAACCCTATTTAAGTTGAGTGGACTACCTGATGATTTTCAAATTCTTGTTGAGGGGGATGGATGGCATAACAATTACCTATTCAGTGCAGGGGACACACCATTCCAGACTAGAATCCAGTCTGTGTTCATCATATTTGAAAATATTGCAAATAATAAATCAGTGTTCCATGTTTACTGGAATCAAGCTTTGCTAAACAGCACCACTGCTCAAAAGTGAATGGAAGAAGGTGGAATGCCCTAATAATGATAGTACATGTACTTCAAATATTCCTTTTGACCACCCTATAGGTGATAAATATGCATGGGACAAAAGTATGGACATGACATGAGTAAAACATGGAATAGAAGCACACATATTACAATTGATGGAGACTCTAAAGCTTATCATGGACTTAATACAGTCTTTATAGGCAAGAAAACCAATTTGAAGGACAAACGACTGCTAGCTCCTTCACTGCAAACACCTATTTCTAGCGGCACTTGAGTGTTTCTGGAATGGACCAAAACAGAGTGGAAAAAGGTTAAATGGTGATATGCAATGATATCCAAGCACAATTATTATCTTCTTTACTTTTTCCATAGAAATACCATAATGAATAAATCACTTTTTTGACTCTGCAATGTGTTACCATGGCTATTGAAGATGTATGTATAAAGCCCATCTAATTGTTTGTTCAAGAGATAAGAGTGAGAAGCAGTGGAAAAAAATATTTTTTCCTTACAAGTGTTCTGTATGTGGAATAAGGATGACAGATTCAGATATCACTATTTTATACAAGTGTCCTGTATGTGGAATAAGGATGACAGATTCAGATATCACTATTTTACACAAGTGTTCAGTATGTGGAATAAGGATGACAGATTCAAATATTACAATTTTACACAAGTGTTATGTATGTGGAATAAAGATGACATATTAAGATATCACTATTTTATACAAGTGTCCTGTATGTGGAATAAAGATGACATATTCAGATATCAGTTTTATATTGACATTTTTGTCTCAAGCATATTGACATTGTTTACATGAGCCACAACTGTCAATTCACCATCTTGATCATAAATATGCTGTTTAGTATGCATAAAAGTATAGAACAGACCAAAAATGGTCCCTAACATAAAGATAGAAAGAAAAGGAATCATAAAGAAAATAAAAAGAAAAGATAAACTATGCAAAAATAAACAAGAGTATAGTGAATAGCACATTATATATCAATTCTTCATTTAATAGTCATCTATGTAGCAGTGTGTAGGGCATGGTTGACTCTGGAGGTTATTAACCAATGGGTCTCAATGACCTCGACCTTTGGTTATGGTATGTAGTTTTGAACTAAAGTTATTGTACAGAAACCATTTTTTTTTTCTTATTAGTCTTACCATGACCATGACCTCTGTACAACAAATTCTATAGTCTGCTCTTTTACCCTAAGGGCAAGCCATCTAATGTCTGGTCAAGAAATCACTCTGGAATACAAATTATTCTGTGAAGCCCAGTTTTCTTTGAGCTACAATGACCTTGGCCTTTGACCTTTTGACCCCAAAGCAACAGAGCTCTTTCATACTTTAAGTGCAACCTCTCCACAAACATTGATCAAGGTAGGTGGTCACTCTGCATCATCACTGCTAAGTAAGTGCCTCTGCTATCTGGCCATTTATTATCCATTTTTGGATATTATCCCCATGCTGACCAGCTCTTCAGACATGTATATATGTTAAGACTTTAACAAAATACTTCCAAACACTTGGATCCATTACTTTATATTGTTCTCATTACTTGCTAAAGTCAATCTAATTTATGTCTTGGTTGTAATTTGAAGTAAGTACAATTCTTTATAGAAGGGTGTTAACATGTGTTTGTGCGAAACATAAAAAATTTCCTGTGCTCACTGAAGCACTTCCATTGTCAAATCTTCAGTTTCGAATGTGTGTAATTTTTGCACATTAGCTCTTTAATTTCAGAGGCAAATAAATCTTGCATGTAGTCCACAATCGAATAATGCCAAAATGGAAGTTATCGGTTTTGAAAAACACCAGAACTTATGAAGTTTAGGTAGGTAGACTAGAACGAAAGTTATTGTGTAAAAGCCTCTTCTTTCAGTGACAGTGACCTTGACCTTTAACCTTTAAACCCTGAAATGTATACGCTTCTTTCTTAGCCAAAGTGAAAGATATCCATAAAGTTTGGTGAAGGTACATGCTGTAAAACTGAAGTGGAAAAGGACAAGTTAATGGATTGCTGAACAGATGTTTAGACAGATGGAAAGCATGTATGTATGTAATGATGTATGTATGTATTTGCATTTATTGGCACCTCAGCAAAACAACTGGCATATGGTGCCAACTGAAAGCAAAGATTTAAAAATGTAAAAACTAATAATTGCACAAAAACATTAGGATTGACAGGTTCATAACATAATATACTCCACCAAAATGGTGGATGTATAAAAATAACACAGGAACAGCATATTAATTTAGCATTAAACTATAATGTCTGAACTCTGTTTAAAGGTAGACCTGAGATCCCTATATCACTTAGCTCTAAATTATTCAATATGATGATCTATGCAATATCTGAAAATTTCAATTAAATGTGATCAAAAGTTAGCAAGATATTTAATTTTAAATGTACATTTCAAAATATTCCCCTTAGGTCATGTACAACTCTAGCAGTTTTCATGACTCAAGTCTGTGTGAGGTCACTGGGGGAGTCCTGCATTACGAATCACCATTGTCAAGTGTTAAGTTTCTCTGAATTATTTTTGACTGCATACAATTCATTATTCAACATGGGGAGGTGGTGTGTCATTGATGGATGTAGCAATACGGGTATGCCATCACCATTTCAACATCACAAAAAATAAAATATCACTATCTGATGATTTCATTATAAGCTAAACATCAACCTATATTTTCCAGATAAAATCATGATATCCCTGAATCTGGTGGTCTGGATAATCAATTAATCAACATTTTGATGTAATCTGACTAGAAGGAGGGGGGATTAATCTCTTCTAATATTTTACATTCACAGATAAACTCATTTTAAGCATTTGTTGTTAAGAGCTATATGTCTACATGCTGTGACAAAAAAAAAAACACTTATTAAAGCTGCATGCACAAAATTGTTACAAAATCCAGAGTTCTTTATAAAGGCATGTACAATGAGCAAATACCTCATTAACTCTAGCAAAATAGAACATTAAAGAGACAAAAAGAAACAAACAGCAATATCTGTTTTATGTGAACAATAACACCAAGTACAATGTATGAACTTTATGAGCAAGTGGTACTGAATCAGTGCAATAAGCAGAGAGATGAAGCCAATGATCAATTCAATTTATCAAAATGAGGCAACCTTCCTGGACCCATTTTGGAAATATTTCACAGAGAAAGACTATAAACAAAAAAAGGGGGGCGGGGGATTTTCAAGAGATAACGTTTCCATGCATCTCCTTCTAGATACTTGCCACTTCTTCAGCTTATAAAGCACCACAGAATATGGTACAGTAAAGAAGCAAAACTACTCTGGAAAATAAGGTATACATTTTTTCACAAAACATTTTTTTTATGAAAAGACTTCAAAATATCTGCGACTGTAATTATGGAAACAGTGAAAAGTAACTTTAATCTATTGCAGGCCAAAAAAAACTTTCCCACTTCAAGTAAGTCCATATTAGCATTATGTAAGGACACCTGTTGTGTCAAGTTTGTCTGACAAATAGGACATCTACAGTCTGAATGATTAAACACCTGGACAGTTTGCGTTAAAACGCGAATATATTTAATAATTTATCATTTTCCAAACAATTTTCAAAAAAATATATCTCCAATAAAGTGATACCATTTTCAAAAGAAAAAACTGGTTTTATTGAAAATGATATACTTAATGAGTGGATATGGTTATTTCAGTTTTGGAGATTTGTCAATTCCTGGTTTCAGAAGTAACAGGGTCAATGTGCATGCAAAGGAAGAACCATTTAATCCAGGTGAAAGACTACCAAAGCTAAGCATACACCTGACCCATCAAGATCAATTAAAATAACGTGTTAGAGCTTCTTGGACAATCAGTGTACATGATAGTAATAATAATAATAATAATAATAATAACACGTATTTCTGTTTTCCTTTTGGGGCAGAAATTCTGCCCTATTCCCAATACTAAAATCCCCACTTTTCCCCAAGAAAGTGTAAAAACATTTCTTATCAGAACTTTAAAAAGAACAGAATGAAATTTGCTTAGAACATTAAAGAGTGTAGTAAGGGATCTGAGTAGTCAAAGTAACCTAGGTTACTGAATTATTCAAACGTTCTAAAATCTTTTCTTGGTAAATTGTGTAAACTAACAGTGTATAAAATAAAAATATGTCGCAATCTGACCTTTCTAAATGTAAAAATTCATAAATCCATATACTCTAGGCCCTGTGTTGAAAATGGCAGAAAAATTGCTGTAACAATTGATCAAGCTAGAATAGTAAAATTCATCAGGAAGACTTGCAAAAATATTCATAATCATTACTCAACCATGATATAATCAATCTCAACCCTGATATAATCATACTCAGCCCTAATATAATCATACTCAACCCTGATATAATCATACTCAACCATAATATAATCATGCTCAACCATGATATAATCATACTCAACCATGATATAGTCATACTCAACCATGATATATTCATACTCAATGATGATATAATCATGCTCAACCATGATATAACCATTCTCAACCATGATATAACCATATTCAACCATGATATAATCATACTCAACTATGATATATTCATACTCAATCATGATATAAGCCTAATTACCAAGATTCATCAAAATCCTATTAAAAATACTGTCTCTAGAGTGGTAAAAAATCTCAGCCAATCGGATCACCTCATAAATATGCACAGGTCACACAGATAATGTAACTCATTAACATCTTGATATAAGCCTATTTATCTTAAGTCTAACTGAAATCAGGTTAGAAACACTGTCTCTTGAGTGGTAAGAAGCTTGGCCAATCAGATGCAAGATCGCCACATTAATATGCACAGATCTTGCTCATCATAAAACCCTGTATATATCTTAAAGACATAAGCTTATTTACCAAGTTTGATATGAAAATCTGATCAGAAATAGAGTCACTAAGATGTTGAGAGACTCTGCTAATTAGATGCATAATCATCACATTAATATGCATGGATATTATTTATAATTCTATGATTTAAATCTATGTTAATATCAAGATTACTCAAACTTGGATCAGAAAGACAATCTCTAGAGTGGACCAAGAGGATGAATGGCCCATCAGATCCATGGAATCCCCTCATTAAGATGAGTCGCATTCATCCATTATCAAAATCTTACAAGCATTTCCTAATATCAGCCTATATTGCAACTTTGATCAAAATTGATCAAAATATGGCTTCCAGGATTGTAACAACTTCAGTCAATGAGATGCAAGATGACTTCATCCTTATGCCTGAATCTTTCTCACTATTAAATTCCCCTGAAAAGCTGCTGATATGAGCCAATATTTAATGTTTGAGATGTATGTAGCAGTAGGCTTTAACAGTGTGTTAACACATAATGGCTATATGATGCTGATTAAGTAAATTCAACAAGAGTCCCTTGAAGGGACAGATGCTCTACTGGGCAACAAGAATTTCCAGGAATTCAAGATAAGACCATTTCTTCCTTTTAAGTGTCGAGTGTTGAAACCATCTCTGATATTCTTCGGCAATAACAAGATTTTCAAATTAATTGCTGTGATGCACATATTGGATATCAGCTTGGCACCATTTTCATTTAGGACAAAGTATACATCATTAGAAATCTTTTGGTGAAAATCCCATGACATAATAATCATGCATTCAGGAGAGTAGTGACAAAAAGATTTTTAAGACAGTCGTCATGACAGCCATATTAGATGTACCACCGGCACCATTTTTATTTAGGACCAACTAGGTATCATAAGAAACCTATTGGTAAAAACCTCATGTTGATATAGCCATCCATTTGGGAGGAGTAGAGATAACAATATATTCAAGATGTGGCCATATTGGGGGTTAGTCATTTTCTATAAGGACCAACTAGACATTATAAAAACTCTTCAGCTGAAAATCCCACATCAAACAAGATTTTCAAGATCGCCACATATTGGATGTCAGATCAGCACCATTTTAATAAGAATGAACTAAACATTATAAGAAGTCTTTTAGTGATAACCCCATGCTGATTTGAGGATTCATTCAGGAGAAATAGATTTTCAAGCTGGCTACTCTTGCAAACATATTAAACCAGCTTGGCATCATTTTCATTTATGTCGAACTTGACATCGTAAGAAGTCTTCTGGAGAAAACACCTTGTCAATATGACTTTCCATTCAGGAGGAGTAGTTATAACAACATTTTCAAGATGGCTACTGTGGTAGCCATATTGGACCTCGCATCAGCATCATTTTTATTTTGTCCCAACTAAACACCGTAAGAAGCATTTTGGTGATAATTCCATTTCAATATGACTTTCCATTCAGAAGGAACAGCGATAGCAAGATTTCAAGAAATCCGATGCTGATATAAGCATTTGTTCAGAAGTAGATTTTCAAGCTGGCCAGTGTGGCGACATAGTAGACATCAGGTTGGCACCATTTTCATTCAGGACTAACTAGACATAATAAGAAGTATTTTGGTGAATACCCCATGTCAATATGACTTTCCATTTAGAAGTAGTTATAACAAATTTTTCAAGACGGCTGCTGTAGTGGCCATATTGGATGTCAGATTGGCACCATTTTCATTTAGGACCAACAAGACATCATAAGAAGTATTTTGGTGGAAACCCCATGTCAATATGACTCTCCATTCAGGAGGAGTAGTGATACCAAGATTTTCAAGATGGCTGCTGTGTTTGCCATTTTGGATGTTACATCAGCACCATTTTCATTTAAGATCAACAAGGCATCATAAGAAGTATTTTGTTGAAAACCCCATGTTAATATGACTTTCCATTAAGGACGAGTAGTGATAATAAGATTTTCAATATGGCTGCTCTGGTGGCCATATTGTATGTCAGATTGGTACCATTTTCATTTAGGACCAACAAGACATCATAAGAAGCCTTTCAGTAAAAACCCCATGTTGATATGACCATCCATTTAGGAGGAGTAGCGATAACAAGCTTTTCAAACTGGCCACTGTGGTGGCCATACTGGATATCAGATTGGCACCATTTTCATTTAGGACCAACTAACTATCATAAGAAGTCTTTCAGAGAAACCCTATGTTGATATAACCATCCATTCACAAAATTTTTAAGATGGCTGCTGTGGCAGCCTTATTGGATGTTTGAGCAGCACCATTTTCATTCAGGACCAACTAGACCACGGGATGAATGTGTATATAAAGTTACATGGCAATTCTTCAAGTAGTTTAAGAGGAGTAGCAATAACAAACTTTTACTAACGGATGGACGGATGACAGAAGACAAACTTAAGACCATCCCAAAAGCTCTTTTGGTCTATGACGAGTAGAGCTAAAAATGTAAATATAAAGAATTACTAACAACTCTAGGAAGATAAAGTCTTCCAAATAATCATAAACACAAAGTTAGGAGGATTAGCAATGACAAGATTTCACAGTGGCTGCCATGATGGCCATATTGTATGTCAGATTGGCATCATTTACATTTAGGACCAACTAGATATCATAAGAAGTCTATGTTGAAAACCCCTTGTCGATATGACCATCCATTCAGGAGGTGGAGCAATAATATTTTCAAGATGGCCACCATGACAGCCATATTGGATGTCAGATCAGTGTCATTTTCATTTAGGACCAATTAGACACCATAGGATGTCTTCTCATGATAACCCCAGGTCAATATGGATTTTCCGTTTATGTGGAGAAGCAATAACAAGATTTTCAAGATGACTGCCATGGAGGCCATATTCAATGTCAGATAGACACCATTTTCATTTAGAGACAATGAGACTTCATAAGAAGTCTTTTAGTGAAAACCCCATGTTGGCATAACCATCCATCCAGGATGAGTCGAAATAACAAGATTTTCAAGATGGCCACCATCATGACCATATTAAAGGTAAGAAAGGCACCACTTTAACTTAGGACCGACTAGACATCATAAGAAGTCTTTGGTGAAAATCCCATGTCAATATGACTTTCCATTCAAGAAAAGAGATATCAAGATTTTCAAGATGACTGTCATGACAACCATATTGGAGGTCAGACCAGCATGATTTTCATTCAGGAACAACAAAACATCATAATAAGTCTTTTACTGCAAACCTCATGTTGATGTTACCATCATTCAGGAGGAGTAGCAATAACAAGATTTTTTTAAATATGGCCACGATATGTCTCAGAATCACCATTTTCATTTAGGACCAACTAGACCTTGGAATGAATGTGCATATAAAGTTTCATGGTGATCCTCATAACAAACGTTTGCTAATGGGTGCAAAGATGATTGATAGATGATGGACAACAGACCATCCCAAAAGCTCTTTTGGTCTATGACGAAACTGAGCTAAAATGCACCTGAATGTCATGCAATTAAGTGACACTTTACATATCACTGTGTTCACTGGAGAGCAGTCAATTTTAACAATCCATACAGTTTCATAAACTTTGAAGTCTACCTTTTATTATGAACTTAGCTTGTCGCATTCAAAATCAGTCAGCTGTGAAACATACCATCAAATATGGTACAATTGTTTTGGAATATCTTGCTGATTTTGGTCAACCTCAAGGGGAGATAACTGTGGCCTGAGGCAAGTTTGGGGATTAAATTTTTGATATTGATGTATTAGATGACCTTGATTATAATGCAGTATACCTTTATGGCTCTTCCTGCCAAGACAACTAGGTGACAGCCTCAAGAGAGCTAATTGTGGTCTGAGGCCAGTTTTGGGATGAGTGTAGTTTTGATATTGATGTATTAGATGACCTTGATTATAATGCAGTATACCTTTATAACTCTTCTTGCCAAGACAACTAGGTGACAGCTGAAAAAAAAATTTAGTTTCCTGTACTCAACTGAATATCATTTACAAAATGTGCAAAACAACATCTGGTACTACACACTGTTGCTCAGAGAAAGAAGTAGAACAATTATTGTATTTAATTACAGTGACTACAATAGGATGCACTAGCAGCTGATTGGCTCAGTTAGTGTAGTGATATGTATAGGCAAAATGAAATGTATCTATTTTTAGTATAACTTTATATAGGCTGGTATGTCCTATTACAGCATTACTATCTAAAAAACATACTTTAAAAAGTTTCTCTATACTTACTTTTTCATTTTTATCATACTGCATCAGTAATCAACATGTGGTGCATTTGTCACGGTGAATTATTTTAATTTTCTATCAATGGGACCACCAATGTGCTTGGTATTCAGTGGTGACCTCTAATGGGAGGCGCTCTAAAGAGAATGTCCAATTACCGTGGCAATTAAGAAATACAATGACCACCGGTAGTATGGTATCAAAGTAAAAAACATTTTAAAACGTCTGTAAACATTATGTGAAAGCAAGAATTTAATAACAAAATTTCAACAGTAAATTCATAAATTTAATCAAGCTCTTTATATGCCGGAGTTGTAGTAAATCCATGAAATAATTATGGTTTATGATATTCTTATGTTATATTACATGGTATATTTATATTTAACCCGGTCTCCTGTAAAACTTAATTGTATGCCCCATGTCTAGAAAACACCTTTTATGAATTTGAAGGAATGACAGGGTTCATTAACTTGCCTTTATACTACTGATCTAAGAACCACCACTGAAACGAAACTCAAGAGTTGGACAATACTCCCTTTTTATTATGTTGCCATGTATAGTATTACAATACTCCCACAAGTTACAATTCTTATCGAAGAGCATCAGTCAGGTCACCAATTCTGTATTCTGTATTGTATTATTTAAATTGTGAAGTAGATGATTTGCAGACATTGTGCTTGACACTATTTTATGATTGAAAAGTACAAAAAATGGATTGGAAATGGATATGGTATAAATGGAATTTTATCACTTAATTAAATTTGTACATATAAAGGAAATCTATGATTTTGTTTACCCTGAATAGAGTTATTCTTCAAATTTTTAATATTCACAGCTATGTCAACTTGCTGACATTATGTTTACATACAGGTTATTCAGGTGTTATGCATGATGGTGACACCACTGAACAAGAATGTTTAAATGCTGCAGTAATAGGCATACCACGATAATAGGATGTGCCACTATACATGTAATCCAGGGTGTAAAAAGCCATAGTGATTTTGTGTCAGCATCCTTGCAACATTTTTATTACTTTCTGGAGTTGTTTCCCTTGCACAGTGCAAAATTTGACTTCTCAGATTGTTCACTTGCACTAAATTTGAGAAAAACTAACATTTCATTAACTTCCAAACAACTTCAATTAAAACGACTTCTGCCATATGTTGTAATGAGAATATACCGATTAAATTTAGAAATTGTTTGCGTTATTCCAAACTTTATATATTTAAATTTTTCTGGATATTTTACATTTTAGAGGAGAAAATACTAAAAATGTCTCTTTCTTCTCCTAATCAAACAAAAAGGCACACATTACTTTTGTCTTACTATAAAGATAAGATATTAAATTGGTACTTTGCTAATACCCTAATCAAAGGGAAGTAATACTGTAGCTGGGCTGGAGATGACTGCTGTATTACCCCAGATGAACTACCAGCATAGACCACCTGAACACTCAGCAATACTAGTGCATTTTAATTGCCTAATTGTGGGTAGTGGGTGAGACATTTGAGTTCATGTAGTTCAAATGTAGTTTCAAATTATATTCAGTATTGCTGTTGTAAAGTCATAATAATAGGTACAAGAAAATTGTGTAGGCATCTGTAGAAAATAGGATTCAAGCCAAGATATGAACCTCACAACAATTGCAAACATTGCAGACACTAGTCAAATTGATGAACATAAAAACTTTATATTAAATCCAGCTATTAAGAGAGTAAGCTTTTTGATTCATATGTCAATGAAGATGAAAAAAATGGAACTTTTACAATACTGCTGATCAGTTGTGGAATTCTACCATTAAAGAGCTCGAATTTGTCCGTCATCTCTCAACCTAGTGGAACAACTTGTGGAACTCTACCATCAAAGTACTTAGACCTTGTCCATCATCTCCCAACCTAGTGGAACAACTTGTGGAACTCTACCATCAAAGTGCTTAGACCTTGTCCATCATCTCCTGACCTAGGGGAGCAGTTCATGAAAACTAATATATAATGCGAAACACTACCTCGCAACAAGTGCAACATCACATAAACTAGTCAAAGTGATAATATAGTAACTTTATATTAAATCAAATTTTTTTTATTAATAAAGAGGACATCCCAAGCTGACAAAATTTGGTTTTCTCATTGCCAGAGAAGCAGAAGATGATACATTTCAATGGCTGACAGAAATGTCTTACTGATTTTCCTTAGATTCAAAACCAATTGAGAGCGCATGGGCAATCACTGATAAAAAGTGTAAACAAACAAAAAAAGATGAAATCTCCAGCAAAATTGCTGCTGCATTTTTTTCCAAACTGGAGTACAGGAAGGAAAAAATATATTCAAGTGTCCAAAATAAATTATAGAGGGGAATGGTTACTAAAACTTGAAGAATTCCAATCCCTGCATGAATGGCAGACGATAGGAGAGGCCAATAATGATCACAAGCACTCTGGTCATTGATTTATTAGGTTCTGCAATAAATATTTACTTTTCCAGCACTATATACTTTGAATCAGTCGTTGTTGAGTCAGACCATAGCACGGTTTGCTACAATTTCTTCGCCAAAAAAACCCCATGTCCTAGACAGTGAACACAGTTATTTGTATGGATAAGGAAATTGTAGACAACCATACTGTAGCCCGACTCTACAATGACTGATTCAAAGAATATAATGCTAGAAAGTTTAATATTTACTGCAGAAATTTAATAAATCCATGATGCGATTACCCATGATAATGATATGTGTTTGAATTTCTTGAATAAACAAGAAACAGGTAAGGTATTTGTTTCCCACTTTTTTCTCAATAACCACAATTTTGACCTGGTAAGGGCTACTGGGCCCCACTTTTTCCATTTCTGGAATGAACACTGCATTTGGTACTGGGCACAGTTGCTCAGGAAAACAAGAAAATGTATTAGATTTGTATCATTTAATGTCAAAGGTGCTTACTTAGTGCACTGATATCTATCAGGAAAATGAATATTTTTAGTACAACTTTATATACAACTTTAAGCCATAGTGATTCTGTGTTAGAATCCTTGCAACATTTATTAATTGTTTGGAGTTGTCTCCCTTGCAATGCACACTAACCTTGTAGCCAAATTCACTAAGCCCAAATTTAAGAAAATCCAAAATTTATTTATTTATTGAATGAATACTTTCAAGAGACCCCTAACAAATTTGTAATCAGAATAAACAAAGAAGTCAACCAAGCATATGATCTAGGAATAAAGATATAAAAATCGTCTACATCACAAGTCATCAGCAATTTGTGATCTTGAAGAAAGCGATTTGATAAAAACTATGAATAAAGCAAAGTCTGCATCGAATATTTTGGGGATTAAACAAGGATATAAGTGATGCCACATACGATTTGCACTGTGTAAATACTGTACACTATAATACAGGTCTCGAGGTAAATCCGAAACGGCCAGTGAATTGTGAAGTCTTTATTTGCGTTTATTTTATTTCATGTTGGAGAAATCGGAAAATATATATTTGTATTCTTTCTCTGCACCACGAATTAGACTTTTTTTCTAAATTCTCATGATTTGGGACAGTCTCAGGTTCAACCTTGGGTTTTTTTCTCCGTACTTTGCTCTTCTTCCATCCCATCATCTCCGAGTCGTTTCCTTTGTCGACCAACAGTTCTGTTGGGTTTAGATGTTGGAATTGGACTCTCTTTCCACGAACGAGGCAAAGCCTCTTCACTTGAACTAAAACGTACTACAAACTTATCCATAGTGAAATGTTTTATGATGACTTGTGATGATGTTTAAATTAACGTCGTGTGCGCCCATTCGAGCATGTACGACGACTCATCTAATTCGTGATGCAGAGAAAGAAGATACCGACAAAGCCGGTACAAAACATTGGCATTATATAACATTTACGGTGTAGCAAAAACTTGAAGCCGTTGACTTTGCAAAACAACATGGAATCAGAGCGGCAGCAAGGCATTTTAAAGTGCCTAAATCGTCAATATGCAATTGGACGAAGTTTGATTTTTCGCAAAATACAACAAAATTAGGACACTTGCCGAGAAGTGGGAGGCCTATTACATATGGACAAGAATTGGTCACTAAAATAGCCAAGTGGGTTCTTGTCCAGCGGGATTTACAAATCCCTGTGACTATTGACGGAATTTGTGTTTATGCGAAAGAGCTCGTTGGAAATGAAGAACCAGATGTGGATTTCAAAGCAAGTCGTGCTTGGGCATCTTCATTTATAAAAAGGCACAACTTAGTTCTTAGAGCAAGAACATCCATGGCACAGAGATTGCCTGCAGATTTGAAAGATAAAATGTTGGGGGGGGGGGGAAGGTGTAGAATTAGTACCACTGGCTGCAATGAATAATATAGTCATAGTCATGTTATATACTCTAAATTAAGTACACTGAGTTGTTGTTTTTCTTTACAACTATATTCATCAAGTAACTACGGAGTTATTTAGGTTAATAAGACCATATCATAACTGATCTATATGTAACACAACACAATGTAACACCATTTTACAGTTAATTATACATATTTATCACATAACTACTGTGTTATTTAAGTTTATAAGACCATAACATAATTGTTTAATATGTAACACATGTTATAACTCCTCTAACTCAACAAATGATGTCATGACATCATGTAAATAAAATCAGTTTTTTTTTTTTCATTGTGATAATCTTATATTTATGCTCATTAAATTTATGAAACTCCTAAAATATATTAAATCCTTTGTTTACCAAGGCTTGCAATATATAAAAATACTTTTTTGTGCACTCATGTAAGATCCTCTATCTATGTACATGTCCATTTAATATATCAGTAAATCTGTATTAATCTTGTAGATGTTTTATGATTATCATTTCTGGAAATATTAATAATGTTCACTTCTCCATAAAACCTTCTTTTCTGGAAAAGAAAACAAGAAAAACAAAGCCACGTTTGGTTTAATTGTAAAATTCTGTAAAAAGTTAATCTCTTTTAATCTTAACTGAATTTCAACAGCAACTAATTATTATAAGCAAATATTTGTCTTTCTATTTTGTACATTAAGTGGTAAATACAGAAATACATAGCAATATATAGATGCATGGAAGTGTGAATATACAAAGTGACAGGAAGAATCAATAAGAATTAGGAATAAAAGCATCTGACAGTAGGGAAACTATGAAAGAAAAAATGTGTTCTTCTTTCTAAATCAACATGAAAAAGTATATACTGTTGAGATTATATGTTTATTACAATATGAAAAGTCTTTACTTAACCAGTGTACTGCTATATTGTGATAAGTGATATGAATTCCAAAATTGTCAAACAATTGAATGACTATGATTCTACATTTCAGTACTATGGCTGAAATTTCTTTACATATTGTACTTGTGGAGATTGTACATGATCTAAGCACACAGCTAACCATAATGGCTGTTCCCATGTGCTCGAAAAATCAGCCAGAATCAGTCGAAAGTATACTAATTTTAGCAGTTATTAAAATAGGGAAAATGAATTTTGCCAGACTAGGCAATACCACCTTCTGAAGTGCAATGAATGAATTACAAAATATATAAAAAGTAAAAAAAAGTTATCAGCTCATTTAATTACAATTTATCTTTGAAGTCCAGGAAGTGAAAATGACCAAGTGAAGCTAGCAGTATTTGGATAGGTGTACATTTAAATTTATTTATTGAAAATGTTTCTATTCATTCATTTGTAATAAAATTAGTGGAAAAAAAAGATCATACAGCAGATTAGCTTTCTTCCATATATTAGTGCTAGAAGAATAAGCAAACTTTTACACTTTGACCTCTGTGAAATTGATCTATTCTATCCCTGTTCAAAGTGTAAAATGTATGAGTGACATCTCAGGAATAATTGTGGCAAGTTTTATGTTCCTGTCTTTTAGCACAACATTGGTTGCTATTGTTGAGAAAATTGCAATGTGCATCTTTAAAATAGTTTACTTTTCATCATGGAGAGGGGGGAGGGGGGGGGGCTGGGAAAAAATATATGAAAATGAATTTTGCCATAGTAGGCAATACCAGCTTCTGAAAGTGCAATGAATGAATTACAAAATATATGAAAAGTAAAAAAAAAGGTATCAGCTCGTTTTTTTTAAATTTATCTTTGAAGTCCAGGAATTGAAAATGATCAAGCGATGCTAGCAATTTTTTGATAGGTGCACATCTGAAGTAAGGCCATGCTGTATATTCTATAACCCAAATTACACCCATCAATCATAAACCAAAATAAAGGGAATTAAAAGTTCTTTTAATAATACCTAAGCTATACAAGGTCTTTTTGAAATAGCCAGGATAACCAGCAAGGAAAGGTTGGGGAATTCTTTTTCTTTAACAATCTAACCCTATGCAAAATACGAAACTGTGGAGTGCCACCTTAAAACACATATGAAAATTTGTGCAATTTCCTTTCTTATTTTCATATCATTATGTGTGATTTTCTCATCCAAATGATACATTAACATTGATGTTATGCATGAAAATAAGCTAGTTATGCTTATTTTGCTCCTTCATACACAATATGCCTTGTGGCAGTATTATCAGTGCAATGACCTTAATTATGTGAATTTTAGAAGTCTTAGAACACAGAAGTAAAGTCAACTTAAATTTAAAACTGTTGCATTAGCTAAAAAAAAACATAGCAAATGTTTTCTTTTCATTCATCTGTAATAAACTTATGGAAAAAAATTATGACAAAGCAGATTTGCTTTCTTCTATAATCTAGTGCTAGAAGAATAGGCAATTTTTTCCATTTAATTGCTTTGAACCTGATCTGTTCCATCCCTGTTCAAACTGTCAAATTTATGAGTGACATCTCAGGAATAATTGTGGCAAGTTTCATGTTCCTGTCTTTCAGCATAACATTGGTTGTTGCTGTTGTTGAGAAAATGCAATGTGCATTTTAAACATAGCTCACTTTGCATCATCGAAAGGGGTGGGGCTGGGCTTGTGTGGGACTTTGCTACTAATGAATACTGTTCTGTGGACAACATGCATGAACATTCTTCAACAGGACTGTTTAGATGCTTAATTGCGACTTAAATGTTTCAGCTATACAACAAAAATTAAATCATACAATAATAATACTTATGTGGTCATTATGGTGGTGCTCTACAGATATTATGTACTTCTGAAAGAGTGACAGGTGTAAGATGAAGTTGTTTGCATTCGCAACATGCACAATGGAGAGAATGTTGGCATACCTCTATGCTACTTTCATGTACTGTGGCTGAAATTTCACACTAACTTTAGCAGTTATTAAAATAGGGAAAATGAATTTTGCCAGAGTAGGCAATACCAGCTTCTGAAAAGGAAGTGAAAATGACCAAGCAAAGCTAGCGGTTTTTGATCGGTGCACATCTGAAGTAACGCCAAGCTGTATGCTCTATAACCCAAATTACACACATCAATCATACACCAAAATAAAGGGAATTAAAAGCTCTTTTAACAATACCTACCGGTAAGAAATATATGGTCTTTTTGAAATAGCCAGGATAACCAGTGAGGAAAGCCTGGGAAATTTGTTTTCTTTAAAACTCTGACCCAATGCAAGATATGAAACTGTAGAGTGCCACCTAAATGACTCAATGACCTTGGCTAGTGAAGATGATGGTGACAATACTTACAATAAAACAATAACAGCAATGTATTTACATATTAAATCAATACAGTTTAATTAAAATTATATACACAAATATAAAAAGTGCAGGAAAATATATACATGTAATTCAATGTAAAGTATACAACTTGAAAAACACGGATATAATCAGTATCTGTGAATACACCCATAATCATTTTATTCCGATTATATATGAAAAAACAAAGTATAAGCTCAACCAAATGTCAGCATATTTTTTTCACAAGAGAAAAATAATAACAATCAAAATGGCATGGATTTCCTGTCATGTTATGTTAAGACTTTATACAAATATCTCTGGTTGACAGTTATGGTTAAATAAGAAACAAAACAGAGATATGGGGAAAAAACAATTTATAGATACAATGGATATATTAATAAAACAAACAAAATGATTTGTTGATATCTAAATACAAGTATAATAGGAATGGACACCAAATTGTAGCTTGCCATTTGGAATCAAACCCGGTTCATCTGTCTGACAGCCAGGCACATCACTTGACTAAAAAGCTCTCTACCAGTCTGGCTGGTTTGTATTTGTCTCATGCACTGCTCCACTCCCTTTTCCTTAGTATTAGCATTCATCTTCAAATATCACCTTCAAAGTCCAATTTAAAACAACAAACTTGCTTCTACCAATACATGTAATGAATATAAAACAACCACAAAAACATATTCACATGAATGTGTACTACCTGGTATTTATGATGTTAATTGCCAATTTTTACACAAACTGAAAAGAATTATAGTCGTGCATATCCAAGACCTGTATTCTCAAAACTTTAAGAACAGGAAAGTCAAGGTAAAGCTCAGAACTCCCGAAACTTGTATGATACTTGGAATATTTATATATATACATACATATATATATATATATATATATATATATATATATATATATATATATATATATATATATATATATATATATATATATATATGAAATTCAGCAATGTAGGAGAGATGCAAAATTTAAGAAAATCTGAAAATTCTCTCATTCAAACTATTCTCAATGTTACAGTCTGTCAAGGTTCTGTGACTCTGTCATTCAAACTTTATTCTCAATGTTACAGGCTGTCATGGTTCTGTGACTTTGTGCTTGATTTTCATGTTCAAACAATTTTGACTCTGTGATTCAAACTTTATTCCCAATGTTACAGACTGTCAAGGTTCTGTGACTAATTCAAACTTTATACTCAATGTTACAGGCTCTAAACATTTCTGTGACTCTGTCATTCAAACTTTATTCTCACTGTTACAGGCTGTCAAGGTTCTGTGACTCTGTAATTCAAACTTTATTATCAATGATACAGGCTGTCAATGTTCTGTGACTAATTCAAACGTTATTCTCAGTGTTTCAGCCTGTCAAGGTTCCGTGACTTTGAGCTTGACCTTGAGTTTCATGTTAAAAAAGTTTTGTGATTTTGGATTCAGATGTCAAAAATGGATTTGGCCGATGGAAAATAAAAGGTGCAGTTTCACAAGTACCCACTTTTTATTATTGCTTGTTTATAAAATTATTATTATATATATATATATATATATATATATAATATATGTCGCATAAATTACAGTAAAAAGCCTCTTTTTGCTCTCAAATAACTATGTCATTATTAAACAACTACAGACCTTAAGGAAGGGGTTTTAATATCAAAATGGCGAAGTATACTTTTTATAATCAAAGAAATAGTTTATGTAAACCACAAGTGGAAGCTAGGTATCACAAAGGGTTAAATAACCACAAACCTTAGGAAAGGAGATGTAATGTCAAAATGGCTAGGTACACTACCAAAGAGTAGACATAATCCACTAGTGGAAGCTAGGTGTCAAATAGGGTTAAATAACAACTAACCTTTTGAAAGGAAATGCAATTTCTAATTGGCCAGGTACACCATCAAAGATGACCCATAGGTGGAAGCTAGGGTGTCAAATAGGGTTAAATAACCACAGACTTTAAGGAAGTAGATGTAATGTCAAAAAGGCCAGGTACACTATGAAAGGAAGAGTAGACGTAAACCACAAGTGGAGCTAGGTGCAAAACTTGTAATATATCATCTGATTAAACGTAATAACAAAATATATTGGTATCCCTAACAATGAGTACCAGCTATGTTTTTTGCAAGAAGGAAGCAAAGCTGCTCTTATGTGTCAGAATTTTGAAAATTTTCCTTACTGTCACCATGTTAATATGATGTTTCAATGCAATGCACAGTGTCACCACAATGCATATAACAGTTCTCAATGAATACATGATGAAACATTCCACAAGTTTTTACAGAAGTTGGCATGTGTTACCAAAGTTTAATAGCAAGAGATATACTTTTGATCTGTTCAAAATAAGTGGCATATTTATATGAATCCTTAATGTAATTGGACCCTGCTGTCTTAATATGTGTGCCAATGTTGGCTTGTTTGCTTTTGTGTGTGCATGTGTATCTGTCCCTGTGCAAAATTCCACATAATTGTCAATTAAATACGTAAAATGAATGTGTTTAAAAGATCTGTTTATAACTCTATGAACATGTATTATATATTTATAAAAAAGTTATATGCAAAAATAAAAATTCTCAACATAATAAAAAAGACTTTTGTACAAAAAATAAATTTATGAATCTTTATTTAAAAAAAACACTATTGCACAAACATTGATATGTAACTCATGACAAATTCAAGTAAAACGGACAATGAAACAGTAAATTCCTTTTCTCTATACCAATCAATGGATCAATTTCCACAAAAATTTGCATACAAATACATGCATAATGAACTCAATAACAGAATAGTGAAATAAAGTGCTCACACAATGTATACTGTGTAATTTATTTGCCAAGACAAGTCTATATCTGATGACCCAATGCATACTGTGTCATTTATTTTCCAAGACAAGTCTATATCTGATGACACAATGCATACTGTGTAATTTATTTGCCAAGACAAGTCTAAATCTGATGACACAATGCATACTGTGTCATTTATTTGCCAACACAAGTCTATATCTGATGACACAATGCATACTGTGTCATTTATTTGCCAAGACAAGTCTAAATCTGATGACACAATGCATACTGTGTAATTTATTTGCCAAGACAAGTCTAAATCTGATGACACAATGCATACTGTGTAATTTATTTTCCAAGACAAGTCTATATCTGATGACACAATGCATACTGTGTAATTTATTTGCCAAGACAAGTCTAAATCTGATGACACAATGCATACTGTGTCATTTATTTGCCAACACAAGTCTATATCTGATGACACAATGCATACTGTGTAATTTATTTGCCAAGACAAGTCTAAATCTGATGACACAATGCATACTGTGTAATTTATTTGCCAAGACAAGTCTAAATCTGATGACACAATGCATACTGTGTCATTTATTTGCCAAGACAAGTCTAAATCTGATGACACAATCATATTGTGTAATCTATTTGCCTAGCAAAGTCTAAATCTGATCACACAATGTATACTGTGTAATATATTTGCCTAGAAAAGTCTAAATATGATGACACACAATATACTGTGTAATATCTTTACCTAGAAATGTCAACATTTGATGACACAATGTATGTTGTGTTCTTTATTTGCCTAGAAATTAAAAGCAGACAGAAAATTACAACTATTTTTGATGAAGAAAACTGATCACTGCACAAATTGCTGGTGCAGGGTTCTAAGTATGATAGTACAGGAATAAAATTTCCTGGTCAACACTGGACATCTTAATCATCATCTACTTGATATTATACATAAGTGAAATATTTAAAATAGTCTTAAAGCAGTAAAAGGTGGCTTTGTTACACTGATACTTGAATATCTACCCAAGCTCTGAGAGAAAGGTGGCTTTGTTACACTGATAGTTGACAGCTCTGAGACAAAGATGGCTTTGTTACACTGATACTTGACAGATCTGAGACAAAGATGATTTGTTTACACTGATTGTTAAATATCTACCCAGACTCTGACGACAAAAAGCAGTAGCTGTGAATGAGGAAGATAGGTGTAAGAGTTTAGATTATTTATATGCACTGCTAAATCAAGTAACAGGTTTTTTAAGAATGAGAAATTTGAATATGCGAGTTCATTCAAAGTGAATAAAGTAGCCGATCTACATGAAGAAATAAGACTAACAAAAAAAAAAAAAAAAAAAAAAAAAAAACCCACAAAAACAACCACCATCTGTTATTAGTTTTACCTGGAATGAAAATAGAAAACGTGAAACAGATTCATCTTTTTAAGAGATTATTTACGCAATCTGGAATGTACTGAAGTTAAAAAAAATATAAAAAATCTATTACACTTTTTCTCATTTATCTGTCATTAACGTTTGTTGGTTCAGCTTGTCGCAGGATGCTCTGAGCCGCCCGTATACTCATTTTGATATCTGCCGCCGTTCCTTCTAATGTTAATTAGTCCCCATGTTCCCAGGTCTCGAGAACGAGTTTTTTTTTTTTTTTTTTAAAACTCTTTCATGCGTCTGTGTAGCTTTTGGATCGGTATATACAAATGGAAAAGCCCGAAAAAGTTCAAATATTATTTATCTAAATACAAGATACAATAAATTTTATTTAACGTCGATGGTCTGATTAAAATACATATAACACTAGCTCTGTACGAGCTATTTTACCGACATAACAGTAGTATTTCATAATTGAACAGACAGGTACATAGTATATTCTTACAGTGTAACAGTACACATATAGACATTACAGTGTCAATGGTAACAGCAGATTACAAGACAATGCAACATTAGATAAAAGACAGTACAACAGCAGATTTGGGTAGTTGTTAGTAGTTTGGGGATAGTTTTGGGTAGTTTGAGGGGAATTTGGGGCTAGTTTTGGGCTAGTTTTGGATATGTCATGCTGTCCGTTCTTAATGATATAAAAAGTAGTGTAGACACTTTGAAGTCAGAACTTCAGGTTACTAAGAAGGAGACTAAAGCAGTGAAACTTAGAATTACTGATATTGAAGACAGCCTTGAGTCTTGAGAGGATGACAAAACTGCAGAATGAACGTAAGCAAGATCTCCAGACCCTAGATGAGACGATAAAAGAGTCATTTAAAACTCTTTAGGGAAAATTCTTCTCATGGAAAAGCAAGAAAAAAATACAACCTTCATTTGTGTGGGGTGAGACAGGACGATCCTGGTGAAAACATCTACCTAGTTGTCAAGGAAGTGCTGGAGAAAGATTTGGATACGAATAAACATTGATTACAAGACATGTAGTTTGTGAACGCACATAAAACTCCTACTAAAGCTTTTTGTCCAGCTCACATTTTAATTGGATTCAGTTACTGGGAAGATAGGGAACTGTTGTCTTGTGCTAAAAACTTGCAATGCTTGAAAAAGAGTATTGTGACTGAATTGCAAGTTCTGATGAAAATAGAAAGAGGGATTGAGACTGGCTACGGAAGCATGTCATGCGAAAAAATGAGAACGTTCAAATAAGAATAGAGGGGGATCTAAATATGTGGTTAAAACAAGGAAGGATGCCAGAGATAGTTTGGCGAAAAGAGTTGTTTAGTGTTTTACTAGTTAAACTGGAAGTCACAGTTAGATTTAATAGTATTTGACAGTACTCTATTGACTCACAATTTACAGTCAAACCCTTGGTCTTTTTGTTTTTATCAGCATTAAAAAAAATGTAAAAACTGCTACTTTCAGAATGGAATCTATTTCTTGTTTTATTTTGATTTTGTGGCTGGTATATCCATTTATGAAAATATAAGAGCAGTAATGTTTTAAACTGAATAACATTACATACAAGGTATGCTACAGCAGATTAACTTTGAAAAAGCTTTGATTCTGTGGAATGGAAGTTTTTATTTAAAGTAGTACATTTGTTCAACACCAGTAATTCAATAATAAAATGGGTTGAAACATTTTATCACAGTATAAAATCTTTTGTAGATGTTAATGGACATGTTTCATCTTTTGTTTTATTACCATAGACATATTACGGTGGTAAGGTTGGGGTGCCTTGTATTCCCCGTTTACAAAAACGAAGTGCTCAACATCTTTGTGTAACAAAGACTCAGTGATCACATTAGCAACAAAAAAAAACATGACATTATTCACGGATATCAACTACTCCATTTTCATATTTTCTGCTCTATTTCCCATTAAAATTTGTTTCACATGATTCAATTTAGTAAAATACTTTTGTGATTTTGGATCTCCCGAATTCGACTTATTAGCTTCAAATTTAAAATGAAATATCAAATCAAAATAGAGCTCTTGCAGACTTGGCTTCGAAATTTCGATCTAAATAAAACATATTTTGCTAGTAACAATACAAGATTTACAAAACTTGACTGGCAAGATTCATTGAAATCTCTAATAAAATTAGATTTTCGGAAATCTTGAAATCCACTCCAGTCTGGGTTCTACAAAAATTTAAAATCCGACACCAAAATTGTTTCACAATAACACAGTTGCAAAAAAAAAAATTCATAGCTTCTTCCTCACTATTACAGAAAGAAAAACAATACATTAGCTACAAAACCAATTTTGAAAAAGAAACCATTTGTAGCTGTGGCTAATTCTAAACTGGAGCCACCATAATTATGTATACAAATTAATTTTATACGGAATCGAATATTCCTTATTCCGACAATCTGTATCTTTGGAATGTTGAATTTAATTATAAAAAAGAGGTTTCTTTAGCAATGTGACACTGAAAAAATTACTTTACTAAACTATTACATATATATATATATATATATATATATATATATATATATATATATATATATATCTGTGCAAGGATGCATATTTGTGTTTTCAAGTTGCAAATTTAATCTTTTTAAATATACCCTGATTGCAATTGTAATATCATAAAAGTGTAATCTGGGGTGAAAAATTATATAACTCACAAAACCTTTCATATGATAAATATAAACCTTGCTCATCAAAGAAATGGTATACAAATTTTACCCCCATAGACAACCACGGTTGATACAAAATTCGTCTGTTATTAATCGTTATATTTTCATTTTTCCAGACAAACTCTTGTGAAATTTCAAATAAGTCTGTATCTTTTGTGATTGTTGTAAATTCTGCCCAAGCTAAAAGTACCTCCTTCCAAAAGGACTTTTTTATATTTTTGGAATATTGCGATATTTGCAAATCATTTAATTGGAAAAAAAGTGTAATACGACAACTCATATTTATTGAGAAAGTAATCAGTTATATTTTGCCATTCAGAATGATTAATCAGCAAGCCCTTTACCCAGGATCTATTTAAAGATTTTATTTTTAAAAAACATGCTTGATGGCCCCTTCTTCTAACTTGTTATTAAGTGTTGTTCTGCTTATTTTATCTGGACCGTTATTCCACATAAATTTATAAAACATTTTTTTAATTCTTTATAGAACACTTGCTGTTTGATTTGGCAACATTAAGTAAAAATGTGTCAGTTTAGATCAAGGCGTATATTTTAGAACAATAATTTTCCCATATATTGCTAATTTTCTTCGATTTCACTCCCCTAAAAGTTTAGTATATCTTGTATTTTGTTTTCCAAATTAATTTACGCAATCTCCTCTGTATTCACGGATAACTCAACTACTAATAAATATTAGAAACCCAATCAAATCCTAAATTTGTACACATCTGTGTCTGTGAATTCTTTAATGCCTCTATTTGCATCACTTTTGTTTTGTTAATATTCACTTTTAAGCCCGACATTGATGCAAATAAGTCAACTGTTACAAAGAGTTATCTGATCCATCGAATAGAAACTATGTGTCATCTGCATACTGTACCAGTTTATTTTTATATCCATTTACGTATCATCTGCATACTGTACCAATTTATTTTTGCATCCATTTACGTGTCATCTGCATACTGTACCAGTTTATTTTTATATCCATGTATGCATATACCTTAAATATTGTAACACGCACAGGGGTTTCTCTACCTAGCGAATCAAACACCTACGTGAGGTTTGGCTGGAAGTCCCTTGTTTTCCCCTATTTCCAAGGACTTCTCGACAACATTCGTTGTCAACTGGAAGTTCTCGTAACGCGCCATGACTAGAAACAATATTTCCCTAATCTATAAATAAATGACCACAATGTCACAACTACAACTTCACATTTGCATGGCTTTTCCTTGCTAGCATGCCGTGGCATGATGCACAATTCAAACACCCAATGCAGGAAAATACTAAAACTGCATGAATAGAATCTTGTCTCTATTTTTTTAGGTACAGATAGAATAAGCTCTCAAAATAATTTTTTACTAAAATTTTAATTTTCATTACAAATCAATTATGTACCACAAAACCCGCATATACTCTATTGTATCTGAGACTGTTTCACAGTTGTTCCGTATAATTAGTACCGTGGGTCCTAAAAAAAAACAGTCTGAATCGCGTTTCGCACGTGTACTTCCACCAACTGCTACAATGAAAGGCATCTCCAAACAAAGGGATAACCTCTTCCAAATTATTCCATGGCACAAAACAGTAGTTCATGTCACGAATATCTCCCACCGACAGGCACAATCAATCAACACTTCTGAATAAAATAGGAACCACTTGGCTCCTTGCCCACTTATGCTAGTCTGACCCCATCTCAAACTACGAAACAATTAAAAGTCTCTTGACGTCTGTTCCTAGAAATTGGCTTCTTACTCGGGCTGGGAAATATTTTCCCAACACCGACTTTCCATAATCAAACAACTAATCACTAAAATCTAACGAACCTACAAATAGAGACGTGAATACAAATGGAACATACCCAAATTTATTACAATATTAGTATTGTTCCGAACCATAATTCCTAAAATGTCTGCTACTAGTAAAAACAAATAATGAGAGAGAGAGAGAGAGAGAGAGAGAGAGAGAGAGAGAGAGAGAGGGTCCCTTGATGACAACCACGTCCAATATGACAAAAAAACTGCGATGCTAATCCATTTTTATCACACATGCTTTTGCATTATATATATATATATATATATATATATATATATATATATATATATATATATATATATATATATATATATATATATATATCCACACACAATGTTTCATTTGTTCACCAAAATTAAAAAAAGAAAGCACTTCCTGTTTAAATTTCCAAGACACAGAGTTGAAAGCTTTTTCGAAATCAACTTGTAAAATAATACCATTCATATTATTTTCTTCTGTAAACCACATAATATCATATATTGGTCTAACTACCTCCCCCATATCGCTACCTTTCATAAAGCCTGTCTGACTTCCATGTATTAATTGTTCCAAATATTTTTACTCTGATAGCTATAACTGATGAGGTCATTTTATAAGAAATATTAACAAGGTAATTTATCTCCAATTTAAAAAAAAAAAATCTCTAGATTTATTTTCCTTTGGCAATACTATAATAATTCCCTCCCTCTGTGTTACAGATAAAATCTCTTTTTTTTAATCCTTGATGTATTGAATTTATCAAAACTGTCCTAAAACCTTCCAAAAGAATTTACAAAATTCAATAGTGAATGGATCATTTCTCGGAGTTTTACCATTACTCATGTTTTTTTTAGGCATTCTGAAGTTTCCACATGAGTCATTTTACCCTCTAATTTTTGTATTCATCTTGTGTCAATTTAGGAACCTAAAATCTTCCAAATATATCATCTAGTTTTATTTGGCTTGTATTATTATCTTGTCTACTAAATAATGTATCATAGAAAGTAGGAAACTCCTTATAAAGTACACGGGTATATGATTGCAAGGTGTTCGCAAAATTGCAGAATGATAGAAAATTGCGAAGAACCACTAGGGGGCAAATAAGTCACTGAAATTATTTCTAAAAGATGCTTAATTACATGTACAATTATAGTGAATATGTATATTTGATAATATTTTCGTCAGGCACTGTATGTGCTTTGCATATTGTGCTTCATGAACCAGTAAGCGCAATAACTGTATATTAAATTTAGGTATGATGTACTAGTAAGTAAATGGATTAGTAAATACATGAAGTGATAATACAACTGGTTACTGCTGCTCATCTAACTTGGACGGACGGGGGGATCGGTATGAAGACTTTCTAGTAAGTGAACAAACAGTTCTTAGGGAATATCAGAATCACCTATTGTGGCTATTTAAACGCAGCAGCAGCAGCATAATAGACATGTTTGTTCTTTCATCAAGTACAAGATATAAGGTACATAACTGTATAATTGGATAACTGCATGATCTGTTTCGCAGGACAATTAGTTTTTGCATGGATATCTGACGCAATACATTGCGAAGTGATATGCTTATGCTGAAAGTGGGCCGTGGGATATCTTTGTTTTTGTCCCCCTGAGTTGGTTTACACATTTGGTTTATTAGGTCCACACGTGTCCGTTCCAATAATTTAGACATGATTAAAAAAAAATCTCGTTTATATGAACTCTTAATTTATCCGTGAAATTTACTGTTAGTAATTTGTATAAAGGAGTTGAATTATGTAGCATAATATCTCTTCGTGTATTTCGTTATGTATTTGTAATGGATACTTACACAAATGTATTTAATTGCCTGTTGGTTATTTTGATAAGCCTGTTTTGTTATTTTGATAAGCCTGTTGGTTATTTTGATAAGCCTGTTTTGTTATTTTGATAAGCCTGTTGGTTATTTTGATAAGTCTGTTGGTTATTTTAAGAAGCCTGCTGAATTATATATTTTAAGGAAAGATTTATGCAGGTAGTAATCAAATGATTTTTTATGAATATGACGAATATACAATGAAAAAAAATGACTTTTAGATAGGTTAATTATAACCATGAACATAACCTATAATAATCAACTTTGGCGTTTTATGCGCTATCACTGGATTACTAATTAAATTTCAACATTTTAAATTAGTTGTTAATTATAAAAGTTAATGGGGCATAAATGATATAAGTACACTAAACTAAGTTCATTTTGATGTATTAGCATGCTTCTCCTGCAGAGATGAAATATATGTCAAAAAATATTAATAATTATTGGCAGTTAGTGCTTTGATGGATTACAGCAAATCAATAGAGTTTTGAAATAAAACTTCACCGTGCGCTCCATTTTTCAGAATGAAGCGTACTTGGACATTGAGTATGATTTTTGGTTTGTTTGTTATCTCTTTTAATCTATATGACTACTGCTTTAATTTGCTCTCTCTCTCTCTCTCTCTCTCTCTCTCTCTCTCTCTCTCTCTCTTTTCTTGTCGGATCATTCAGGGAATCCTTCACAATATGTAACTCTTTATCGCCATATTTACAATTTATGTTGTGTGGGTATATTTGTAAGAATTGTACTATTCTTTTTAATTTTATTTGAAAATGGTTAGTATTTTGTCTTTAAATACAAGGGAACTAGGAGATAGTCAAAAACGACAAGATGTGTTTGAATTTGTAAGAAGCCCCATATATTGTTTACAAGATACTCATTTCACAGAAGCAATAATAATAATAATAATAATAATAATATTTATTTGACGAGATAACACATTTGATCGTGAAAGACCCATTGCCATGTGGTCCTAATTTTTTGTAACCTGTTGTGTTATAAAGAAAAGGTAACTTACACACACTCAGGTATGCTCCCACACGTACTCACACAGATTTAAAATGGATTAATATATGTAACTATAGTGGTCAACAGGTACATATATGAACAATATACTATACACGGGTATACACATTTCAGCATGTCAGAAGTCATATATACATAGATAGTATAAACTATGCACATTATCTCTGGACACAATGATAAAATTCTGTATTTGGAGGCTTTAATATATCATTCCAGCTGGTCAAGAAATAATTTCTTTAATGAGATTTTAAACGAAGCAAGGGAATTTGAATTAAATATCTTCAGGGGTAAGGAATTCCAAAAGGTATGTGCTGATACAATAAAAGAGCTAATGAAATGGTTGGTTTTCGACCACGGAATCTGGAGTTCGTTGTTGGCTGTTGATCGGAGATTACGCTCAGTATTTGATGATCTTAGTTCAGTTAGGTTAGAGATATAATCTGGACAAAGATTGTTTAGAGACTTGTATGTCATGATTCCTTTAAAATAAAGAATACGTTTTTGTATTGGTAACCATTGTAGACGTGAAAACAAAAACATTTGAGGGAGTTGTAATAGGAAGTCTCAGAATTATTCGGGCAGCCCTTTTCTGGAGTTTGTCAATTCTGGATAGATTATAATTGGATGTGTTTCCCCATATGGTACAGCTATAGTCTATCAGTGGTAGTATTTATCCCGAAAAATAAAGTTCAAGCGACTGGAGGGGGTGGGGGACGGAAGGGTAGAAATTTTGACAGTAATCTTGACCACCATTGCACATATGTGATCGATTTGTGTATTCCAGCTGATTTTTTTATCAATGTAGATACCAATAAGCTTTTGATTTTTAACACTAGACACGTCTAAGCGATTTTGATTTTTAACACTAGACACGTCTAAGCCATTTTGATTTTTAACACTAGACACGTCTAAGCCATTTTGATTTTTAACACTAGACACGTCTAAGCCATTTTGAGTTAGATTTAAATCCATGTTAGTGAATAGGCACTGCCTTGTTCCGATTGTCACACATTTCGTTTTAGATGCATTAATATGCATTCTGTTTTGTTGACATAAAACTAATATATTATTGAGGTCGATTTTAAAGTTTATTTTCAATGGAGTCAAGAGTTTTATGAGTCCAACCTTTGAAGAATACAAGGAAACATTCGCCACTAATATTAAACCATACCACCCTATTCTGTTAGCCAAGTTTCCTTTGAAACTGTTGTTAAGCTATATAGAAAACAATTGACCACATTAAAAAAGACAAGATATGTTAAATGAAGCATAATAGTCTAGTGACATAATCAGATAAGGGATCTTTCAATGATAAGACACACTTGTTAGATACAATTTCTCCCCTTGGGTAAGCTATGCTGTATGGGGTCATTGGAATAAGTTGGCTTACTGCTGTCAGTTTATTCACTCTACATTGTACCATATTTGCCCGTTTCAAAAATGCATGCTTTATCTGAGTCGCTTCGTCCGCTGTAGGCACTGCACCCTCAGCTTCACGGTTTTTTTTTTTTCTCTCTCTCTCTCTTTTCGTATTATTCTTAAATGCAGATATGCGGCCTTTGTAGATTGCTTGTCTGAGCAATGCTTTCCCTACTAAAAATACCGCTCTGCCTCCATTAACTGAACCAAACGAAATTACGTTATGAAGTATGGAGTTGTACTGTAGGATACGCAAATAAACATGGATGCAATTATCTTGGAGTATGTAACTTTTTGTACGTCAGATTGTCAAGTGTATTGGATCGCTCTAAAAGTAGACATTTTTTTCCGGAATGCATGACTTTTACATCCAAAGACAATTATAGCCTTACTAGCCTGCAACCAAATGTCATCATGTTTTCCAAGGTTTTTTGAGTTTACTCCAAAATAATACAGAGCCTGGTAAAGGCATAAATGTTATTGAAAAATAGTCCCTTTATATCAATTTCTTTTCCAGTATCGTTTCAAGCAAAACTAATTCACCTTGTTACTAGGAAGCATTTAATAAATCGGTGTTTCTGTTAGAAGTTTGATTGTCACAACGCAAATTTTCGCCACAACTGTAAAATTCGACTTTAAGGATGAATGAAACCATTTTAATTTTGATAAAAAAAGATGTCAAACAATGAAAAGTTACGTTCTTTTTGTCAAAATCATTTATTTTATTAGACATCGCTGGCTAAAATATGCAAATGTGAACTTTTTTAAGCCATATTATAAGGCATTACAATTACTTAAACACAGTTTTGTAAACGACATGGTTGCACCCAACATGCATCACGAGTGACTGGGAGACAATTTTAACAAAACAGATCCTGCTACATCGTTTGGACAGAAATACACATTCAGTTATATGAATTCAAGCAGAACAGAAATCAACAGCTCGTAAACGAGATGTGGACTGAGCAAAAAATAAATATAGAAGAGAACAAACATTTGCTGTTGATAGGATGTAATTTGCTGACAAGTGGTTCAAGCGATGCATGAATGGAAATATTCAGGCTTAATAAATAATTAATAGACTTTGTAATTAAAATAACTTACATACACTTTTTATGATCCTCGCTTTCCGATCGAAAGTAGGGTGAGAAAAGCCAGGACAAATATAATTCATAAAGTTTAAAATTGTTCACTACAACTCAAACTATTAATTTGAAAAGAAGTTTCCAACATATCATACTTATATTTGGCAAACAAAGCACAGACATGCGACAATATCATCATCTGCTTTTTCTCGACTGATGTTATGGCAAACTTAAGGGAACCAGTCTCTACATATATCACACTGAATCCAGTTCATATTGATGCTGTCATCTTCATTGGTACCGTGATCTGTAGATGGTGGTTCTGCAGATACACATACACTACAATGTTATATCACCGCTGACTTCTTTTTGTTGCTTCGTTGCACATTTGCTATGATCAATTTTCTTGTTTTGCGACTACTCACCTCTTCTTTTCCTCCACAGGATGTATCTATCTTTCATTATTCTCCTCCTTCTCTGCTTCTCTTTCTCTCCTCTCTTTATTCCTGTATTCTTTCTTCTTCCTCTCCTTTTCCAAGCAGTTCATCTCCTGTTATAACTTGAGCTTGAGCAACTCTTTCCTTTTGCAGTCAATGTCTGCCAATTGCTCTGAAGCACATGTGCATTTCCTCCAATATAGCCCCCACGTATTGTAAAGAGTGAGCTTTTTGAACTTGCTGAAGAGACTAACTGACGGCTCAGACTGGAAAGGTAATAAATATTCTGCTAATTCAGTAACTTGGTGGCTCTTCATTAGAAGCTACTTGTCAATATTTGTGTTTGTGTATGAAAAAATGTTATATTGTCTCAGTTAAGAAATATCTACACACATATTTAATTTGAGAGAATAGTAAGAGAATAAGAAACAAAGCAAAAACTGCTTTGTGACGACTTACTTTTGGTATATATTGAAAAAGAGAAGAAAAAAAAACAATAAATGTCAAGCAAGTCATTTCACAAAAGTCTCTATGTTTGATTGTCTCCCCTCCCACCCCACCCCAACCCCCCGCATCTGACAATGTCTTGTTATCGTCTCTTCTTGAATTTCTCAGAGGCAGTTGCTTCTTCATTTTTTTTCATCTCCTCGTCTATCTTCTACATTATCTTTTGTTCTACTTTCCTTTTGATGAGTGGACAATCTGAGCTCCAGTATCCTTGCATATGACAGACAACAGTCATCTTTACGCATGTCTCGCGACCACGTTTCACGGTTCACGGTTCTTGGTGTGAATGGTTTTAGATATACATATATATATATATATATATATATATATATATATATATATATATATATATATATATATATATATATATATTGTAATAAACCTTTGGTATGTGCTATTTGTATTTATATCTCCGTTTATAGATTTGTTGGATTTTAGTGATTATTTATTTGATTATGGAGAGTCGTTGTTATGAAAATATTTCTCAGCCCGAGTAATTTCTAGGAGCAGAAGTCATAATGTACAGCATTCACGAGATTTTATGACAGCATGGATTAGTTTCGTAAAAATGGAGCCTGCTTAATTTCTCAACATAGGTAATTGTCTGGACAATTTTAGGTATACGTGAGTAGTATACGGTGGGTATATAGCAACAAACTTCCGGTGGGGCCCATTGAGCGACAAAGTGCATTGTGGGTCTTTGTCGCTCAATGGGCCCCACCGGAAGTTTGTCGCTATATCTCCCACCGGGGTCAAGTGGGGAGCACTTGAGAGCCATAGTAGGGTCGCACCGTAATGTAGTGACGAAGACAACGTCCACTACCATCAAAAACTGGGGTGGGGGTGTTTTGATGGTAGTGGACGTTGTCTTCGTCACTACATTACGGGGGGTGTGGGTGTGGGAATAGAATTAATCTTTCTTGAAAAATGGGTGGCCCTAAAGACCTCCCAGGTCTGGTCCGACAAGCGGGACAGCTCCTCCTCCTCCAGGAGTCTAGACTCCTCCTACAGCGATTCTTCAGGATAAATGGCTGATGGACCGCTTCTGGTTCCCAATTTTCTTTCTTCTTCTCCTCCTTCTCCTCCACTATCCTGTGATCTTCCTCCTCCATCATCGGATGAGGCTGGATAGGCTCCTTCTTCTCCTTCTCCTCCACTATCCTGTGGGAAATTAACATGCGGGGGCCTCTATGGTCTCAAACGGGTACTCTACGAGAAATGAACATGCGGGGGCCTCTATGGCCTCAATGGGAAATTAACATTATGGGCCTCTATGGCCTCAATGGGAAATTAACATTGTGGGTGACTATGGCATCATACGGGAAATTAACATGGCGGTAAGAATGGTAGGCAATAATTGGAAAATAACCTTCTGCCTAGTGGCTATATCTATATAGCCTAGAGTTATATATAAAGCATTACCTATACCTCAGATCATGTTGGAGGTGTCAGTAAATTTGCATATATTATACCTATGTTATAAATAGCTTTGATCAAGTAAAAGTAACATTAAAATTCCGAAATCGTACCGGACGTTAGCGGAGACTGAAAATAATCCGGAAAAAAAAATGGAAAAAATTGGCTGACTAAAAGCAACACTAAACTTCCGAAATTGTACCGGACGTTAGCGGAGACTGAAAATAATCCGGAAAAAAAAAATGGAAAAAATTGACTGAGACTAAAAGTAACACTAAACTTCCGAAATTGTACCGTACGTTAGCGGAAACTGAAAATAATCCTGAAAAAAATGGAAAAAATTGACTGAGACAAAAAATAGTACTAAAATTTCGTAACTCATTTTACATTTTTTTTGTTATTTTATATTTTTTTATATACAAACTCAAATAAACCCAAAACCCAAACCCAAACCTAACACACTATCCCAAATGCCTTGTGTGCTGACTAAAAACCCCAAAAACCTGTTATCAGACGAAAGGGTATGACAAAGGGATGAAATCACGCCAACATACTATCCAACATATACACCATCCATTTTTTTATTTTTTAAATTTTTTTTATCAAAACACACACACCACACAACCATTTTTTTTTTACTTTTTTAAAAATTTTTTATATCAAAACACACACCACAAATATACAATCCATTTTTTTTTAAAAAAATTTTATATCAAACACAAAACTTACACATAGCACAAATATACAATCCATTTTTTTAAAAAATTTTTATATCAAACACAAAACTTACACACACTACACAACCATTTTTTTATTTTTTAAATTTTGTTTATATCAAAACACACACCACACTATCCATTTTTTTTTACTTTTTTAAAAAATTTTTATATATCAAATTCAAACTTACACATACCACACAAATCATTTTTTAACTTTTTAAATTTTGTTATATCAAAACACACACCACAAATATACAAGGGAAAGGGTTTTTATGGTTTGGTAGGTAAAAAAACAAACCACACAACACCATTCAGAGATATACATCAATAATAATAATTATATTTTATTCAATGTATATACATTATTTTACTCGTGGTAATAAACAATTTCATATAAGTCCAATACAGTTCAATACACTTCCATATTTACCATTTCATTCTCTTATTGTTCTGACACTTCAGGAAGATTCTTGTCTACAATTCTCTCATAACTTTCTTCTGGACTCTCATTGATAAACTCCAACTTAATAAAATGTCCACTATCATCTCGAATCCACTGCCTTTTTTGACAAATCCTGTAAATTTACTATGATCTAATCCAAAACACCTTGCCACATCACAAATGGAATCCATCCGACTATATAATCCTGAATTCAAGTCAGTTAATTTCACAGGTCTCACAAATCCACTAGTTCCTGACTCTTCTTCTCTGGCTCTTCCCATCTAGCTTGAAATCTTTTCTGGAACTTCTTCGAAAAGACCGACTTACAAATTCCAGTACAGCAAAAGTGGATACTTCCTGTATGACAATCAAAATATTGAATAGCGTTTCTCATACTTTCAAATCTTCTTTCCTCTGTCTCACCAACAAACTGGCACAACACACTTCTATCACTTCCAAAATTAACTCTCCTTTTTTCTTTATCATTCTTCACATGTTTATGCAAACATGTTCGTTCACTAGCAGTCATCACTTGAAGATTTTCTATTCTATCATCATCAAGTACATCATTGAGATGTACCACTTGACTCTGTCTTGGTAGATCCACTCCATTCACCGCTTCAAAGACAAATCTCCCTCGATTTGTATGTTTCTTCCTCTTTCCTTCCTTACCAGTAACCTTAATCTTTATCAATCCAAATGAATTCAAATTTCCTTTGACTTTCCTTCCATACTTCATATGATAGACATTACCAAGTATGTCAGCAGCATAATTATCATACACCTTATGAACATACTTATTCAATTCAATTCCAGTATCTTGACTTTTATCTCGAGCGCAGTACTTTTCCATCTTCACAGTTTGAAAGTTCAATCACGACTAGTGATTCTGAAGGTAAGAAGGTCTATATATATATATATATATATATATATATATATATATATATATATATATATATATATATAGGTTCCCTGGGTGAAACTGAATCAGATTCAGAGTAAACTTCAAGATGAAAAGATCACGCCCAAACCATGAGAAACCAGAACAACAAGAAACAAAGAGGCCACGACGACTATTTTCCGTGCCACCTTAAACACCATTAGATGAACTACTAGCTCAAGTCCATGCCAGTGACTTCGAAGACGAGATGAGTGAACATGAAACCTTACCATCTTCAAAACCACCCAAAACAAAACCCACCACCACTACTACCAACACCAGAACCCCAGACCAAGAAACACAATCTAGTACCTTGGCTCCTCCTGAAAATTACTATCGGATTCGAGAGAGTCAAAAAATTACCTCTCGAAAATTTAGAACCACTGCCTACACTCATACGGTTCACTTCAAAGACTTCAAGTCCGAAGTACCTTCTGAGAAAGCGGCGGGGTTCATTAGCGATTTGTGGAGTTCTGTGTTACAGAACTTGAAACGGCAATGTGGAGCCAAAGAAGATGATCGCTTGAGACTGGCCATCCATCATGACAACTTGAAGAGTCCCGTTTGGATTGAGTCCAGCACCCCGGCAGAATTAACGCCAGACAAAGTCATGTCCAAAATAGAACATGTGCAACAATCGAACGACAAGTTTACCATCACCGATGGAAAGGCCACACTTTACTTGACTCACGTTTCCCCTCCTTGAGGAAGTGGACGAAGTAGGAAACCGTTACTGGTGGACGATATTCGAAGTACCAAACGCAGTGTCGTCCAAATCGACAATACTCAAAACCAGATGTGCTTGGCTCGGGCTATTGTGGTGGGGCGAACGCGCATTTACCGAGAGTTTGTCAAGATCCAAGTGAAACGCAAACTCAAAGTCATTTCTCGATTTTTAAGGTATGCTTACTTCCAAACTGTCAGAAGAAAGCTTCTGGAGAAAACCTTTCATTGTAAAATCCCGGGAATAGTCTATCACAAAAGAACCTGGATATAAAAACCCACCACCAAAGATACCCACCTTAGGAACCTCACCCTATAAAAGCTCACCATGCCTGATCTGTGGTCTTCACTTGTGAAACGTATTCCGTGGAAGGAAGTCAACGATCGTGTTCAGACCTTAGAGGATTATAAAGACTTGATACAAGAACTGTTACCATTAAATTTTGGATGAACATCACAAGTGGGGTACCTCCGTGTGAAGAAGACATTGGTCAAAATTTATCTTGCCTTGACACGTTTGAAGAAGTGTGCCTTGTTAGTTGGATGCACCAACAACTTACCGGTTGGAAAGATGTAAGTGACTGGAAAAGTGTTGGTTTCGATGTTTGGCTACAAGAAGTACCACAGTTTGCCAAAGATCTGGCCCGTCACCACTAAGTGTCCAAAAGTGAAATGGGAACCTAAGTCACACAAAAAAATGACCTTAGAAACCATCCTGGAAGAAGAACCTGACACAGCAGAGAAAGACCACACCGTTGTCGTCGTCCAAATACAACCCTCCGAGGAACACACCCCCTCCTTACCGTCAGAGACATTTCATTCTTCTACCACCACCACAGAGACCAGAAGAATACTACCACCAGTGCCTGGACCTTCCATTCCTAGCACACCAGAATGTTGTACATTGACTTGTTTATACAGAACTTTCATTCTTTTAGTGGTAGCCTTAATCTTGTACCTGACCATTTTTTTCGGTCTGCATTTTTGTCCTTCATGACTTCTAAAAAAAAAATGTTTTTGTTTGTTGTGTTGGTTTGTTTTTAAAAAAAAAATAAATAAACGTGTATGAAACGTATAAAATGTATTGAGTCTTTTGTCTTCTTCTCAAAAATCTTCCTACCTCAGTCATGGCTACATCATCTTCTTCTTCTGCCTCGTCTACCTCGTCTACCTCCTCTTCTGTGGTTAAAGTGATTGACGAAAAGTTAGATCGTCAAAGTTGGAATGCTTTGTATCTGCGCCATCCATTTAACATGTTGATTGCTGGACCGAGTGGTTCAGGTAAAACCGAATTTGTCAAACGATTGATCGAACACAAAGCTGATTTGTTTGATCGTCCACCTCAACGTATCGTGTGGTGTTACAAAGAGTGGCAACCGTCTTACACGTTATTGAAAGAAAGTCAAGGAGAAACCATTTCATTTGTAGAAGGCATCCCTCGCGAAGACGATGGAATCGTGTCTGACGTGAGTCAAACCCATTTGGTTATTTTTGATGACATGTTAGGAGAAGACGAAGAAGAAATTAAACTTTGGTTTACACGAAAAGGACACCGTCGTAATGCTAGTATTGTCTACATTACTCAAAATTTATTTCAACAAAGTAAAGCCCATCGGACCGTTAGTCTGAACGCCCATTACGTGGTCTTGTTTAAAAGCCCCAGAGACAAATCTCAAGTACAAGTGTTAGCCAAACAGTTAGGTGCTTCTTGGCTCAATTATGCGTACGACGATGCCACTCAAACCCCTCACGAGTATTTACTCATCGACTTAAAACCCACCACTCCTGACTATTTGAGATTTCGTGCCCAATTTTTTCACCCTTGGGGTCAAGAAGGAGGTCCTGTCATTTACACGTCCCCTTCAGCCAATTTTTGAACGAAAAAAAAACTATAAAAACAACCTACTACGTCATTTCTGTCTCACACTCTTTCGAGATGACTTCCTTTCAACCTCATCCTTCGGCTAAATTGATTCGTGCCTCGTATGGCATCAGTCGCGAAAAAAATGCACAAGTCCGTGCTCATTTGTTAGAAGCGAGTCTTAAAGAAGTGTTAAGATGGTTTACTTTGACGGCACGTCAATTACTGCAAGGCATCATTCACATCCCTCATCAAACTCAACGTTTTTTTCAAAAACATAAATGGGCATTGTCACAACTACCCGATCCTAGAATCAATTCACGGACTAAAAAACAAATCATTTTAACCCCTGGTGGAAGCGGTTCTTTAGGAGAGGTCATGATTCGTTCCCTTTTGAAATGGGATCCTAATGCCCAAACCAAAAAACCCAAAGCACCCAAAAAGAAGAAAAGTCCAAAGAAAAAGAAAACCACCCACCAGAAAAAGAAAACACCTACCACCACCACTGCAAGGAGCCACAAGAGAGGTACTGCGGCCTGGACGCAAACGTACACCCGCAAGACACCACGACAAACAACCGTGACGAGGTCTCCTTCTCCTTCGTCCCCATCATCTTTGTCTTCTTTACCACCCTTCACGATGATGCCTGCCAAACCGGACTTAAGACAAGTGTTTCCTAATTTGATGCAAAAATGGAAACCTATTTCGAAAGTCACCACTTCGGGACCCTCGACGACATCGGCTGATTTGGCTATGGCAGCGGCCGCCAACAAAGTACCATCCCTTAAAACCAAAGTTCAAGAAAGAACCGGCGTGTTACAAAGTTTGTTGGATTTATCCAAAGAAGAATTGAGACGATTTAATCGCTTGAAAACACCTCAACGTCGAGTGGTGCCTGTCGTGAAGTTGGTACGTCGTGCAGACAATCAGTGGAGACGTGTTCCAGTATAAAATAGAAGGGTACCCTGCCAGAGACTTCAGACTTACTCCTCACCTCTAAGATGGCTCCCAAACGTGCACACCACAACCACCTCCACCAAAAAAGAAGAAAAGTAAAACCACCAAAAAAGGACGACTTCCACCTCGTCTGGCGAAACATTGGGACGTCTTGTCTGTCCTGGCCAAATCCAATCCTCCCATGCGAAAACAACTCATTCAAACAGCCCCCAAAGAAATCATCGATACCGTGTGTGAATGTTGTTTGAACGTTTTGAAAGGAACGGTACCTTTGTCCAAGATACAGAAACAAAAATTAGGTAAACATCGGAACGTTCTTCGTCAAATGGTGAAAAAGAAAATACCTCTTCAACAAAAGAAAAAAATGTTGGTGCAACGAGGAGGATTTCTACCTATGCTGTTAGGACCGTTGTTAAAAATAGCGGGTCCTTTGTTAGGAACGATTGCTGGACCACTTTTAGGAGGTGTCATGCGATAACCAAAAATAAGAAGATAACAAGGACCACCCTTCTCTGAAAAGACCACACCTTTTTGGTACCTTTGGATGAAATGGAAGGACGAAAACTGACTTTAGTACCTTACAAACGATGGATGGAATTTCATCGTTGGAACGAACAACGGATACCTCATTTACCACCCAATCCTAATCTCAACGAGATGTCCCAGTTACAACAAGAATTACAAACCCTGATGGAACGAAGCGATTTGTCAGAAACAGAAAAATCGCAACGGTACGGTCAACTTTTACAACGTCTACAACTCTTTCACCAAAAAGCTGTAGACGAAACAGCTCCACCCACTCTGAGAGATTTTAAGACGATGATGAAAAGCGAACCTAACGTCACCACCACTAAAACAGACACCGGTACAGGGATGACCGTAAAAGAAGAAAAAGAAGAAGAAGAAGAGTTACAAACTCCACCTCTTAAAAAGAAAAAAGCCAGCCACACCAAGTTGGATGAACAAGATGTTGTCTACCCCATTACCCTCAGAAAAGAAAAAGGAAGAAGTGAAGACAGAAGTCAAAACAGAACCGATGACCCCTGTTCAAACAACATCTTCTTTTACACCAGTGGCACGTCAGACACGTAAAGAATCCAAAAAGATACCCCACGAAGAAAAGAGCATTGGTACTTGGTTGACTTATTCTTGAGGAATCATGGAGAAACTGTTAGCTACCATTTATTACAATCCTGGCCATGCTGCTGGTTACGGAGGAGTTCAAAAATTATATCGAGCTGCCAAAAGTAAATTGAAAAGTGTACGTTTGCCAGAAGTACGACAATGGTTACAAGAACAATCGACGTACACGTTACACAAACCCATTCGACGCAAATTTTCTAGAAGTCCAACCCAAGTGGAAGGCATCGATCATCAATGGCAAGCCGATTTAGCCGACGTCTCTCATTTGGCAACCTACAATCGTGGTCACAAATATTTGTTTTGTGTCATCGACGTGTTTTCCAAATTTGCTTGGGTCGTACCTTTGACCTCTAAAAGCAGTACCGAATTGGTATGGGCCTTAAAATTGGTCTTGAAACAAAGTGGACGCCAACCTTTACGATGGCAAACTGACAAAGGCACCGAATTTCTAAATCAAGCTTTTCAAAAAGAATTGAAACAAAGACAGATTCATTTTTTTACTACTGAAAATCCTGAAACCAAAGCCAGTATCGTGGAACGTTTTCAAAGAACTTTGAAAGAACGCATGTGGAAATATTTTACACATCAACATACTCTCAAGTACATCGACGTGTTACCTCGTTTGGTCAAAGCGTACAATCAATCGTACCATCGTAGCATCGGATGTGCCCCCGAAGAGGTCAGCCCTGAAAACGAAGTGACCGTGTTTGATAAATTGTTTGGTACCTCAAAAAGGAAACCACCTCAGAAGAAGAAACCCTTGCTGGAGTTGAAGACGGGAGATTGGGTTCGCATCGGAAAAACCAAACGTACTTTTGACAAAAGTTATTTACCCAACTGGACCACCGAATTGTTTCGTGTCACTACCCCCGTCCGTGGACGTGATCCTCCCGTCTATAAATTGGAAGACATGCACGGTGAAGTGCTCAAAGGAACATTTTACTTGCCTGAGTTACAACGAGTGACTAAAAAAGAAGACACCTTGTACGACATCGAAAGCATTCTCCAACAAAGAACACGCAAAGTAGGCAAACGACGAGTAGAAGAAGTCAAAGTACGTTGGAAAGGATATCCTCCTAGTTTTGATTCTTGGATTGCTGCTTCTCAAGTCGTCGACTATAAAAAGAAAAAGAAGTAACCCAACAACATGCCATTCAACACAGCAACCACGACTTCAACGACTCCTTCACAGAGTTCTTCTCTTCAAGAATTACAAAAACAACCGCTCTGGGTGTGGTGTGGAGAACGTGTGCCTAAAAATCAAATAGTCTTTTTCTGCCAAATTTTTGTAGTGTATTGTGTCATCGCGGCAGCTATTGCCAATTTGAGTTTGCAACAAAGAGACAAACAATTGTGGACCATTTTACTTAGCAGTTGCATCGGTTATCTTTTACCCAATCCCTCTTTGAAATTTACGACGACAACGACGGACAAGTCACCACCAGGGGAGTACGAGCAACGCCAGTCCACCTTCTTCTTCTTCCAGTCACCACCACCAAAATACCAGTCCTCTTTTGGAACCTTTTGAACATCATTCGTCTGTTCACTTGAGTGACTCCTCGGACACCAGAACCACCTTAGAACTATGAATGACCAATTTTATTTAACGTTACCCAGTGACAGTTCCATGGATGTGTTTCCCAACAACAAATTATGTTGTTTCACGGCCAAATTACCTCAGGCCTTCCAATTGGATCACGACGCTCATTGGGAAGTGGCTTGGGTAGAAATCATTCATCCTACGCAAATCAAGAATGTGTCTGGAAATCAAACCATTTTTGACGTAGCAATCTATAACGAAAAAGTGCAAAAAGAGTTGGACGCTCATGATCCTGAAATTGGGAAAAAAATGAGTTCAAAAACTGACAATACTCCCTACTCGACCTATCGCATGAAAATTCCTGAAGGGTATTATTTTAGTGCTCAACATTTGGTGGAGACGATAGCGGCCGTCTTCGAAGCCCAATTTGGCAAAGCCTTGGAAAAAAAACAAAAATGGGTAGAGATCAAATACCATCCTGTGGCACGCCGTTTCCTCTTGCAATTTTTGAAAGGGCATGAGGGAAAGCCATTCGACGAGAAAGAGGACTTACACTTACCCGCGCACGAAAGAAAATTCATGACCATCGGTTTTTCTGCTGGGTTGTTTGATATTTTGGGTGGAAATAAAAAGTATCATGGTGAACGAACAATCCACACCAACACAGATTTCGGAGAGGCTTTTCGCACCCCTATCGAATTGAACGTTGGACTGAATTTAATGTTTGCGTACTCCGATGTGGTGGAGTACAACGTGGTGGGCCACACAGCTGCTCCCTTACTGAGAGTCATTCCTTTCAAAGTGGATACTGCTGCTGGTGCGTACGAAGAAGGTGGAAACACGTTTCACGTTCACCGTGAATTTGTACATCCTCATTATCTTCTAGTCAGTAAATCGTATTTTGACAGTGTCAACATTAGTATAAAAGGAGATTTGGGACAAGATGTGCCATTCATTGACAAAGGAAAAGTCACGGTGAAACTACATTTTCGAAAAAAAACAAGTTCTCTAACGAATTGTAACTGACCCAAACAAAAAAATGTATCCAGTGTACCAAGGAGTGACTCGACAACGAGGACATGGTTTAGGAGATATGTTAAAATCGGCATTTCGGACGGTAGCTCCTATTTTGAAACCGATGGTGACTCGAGGATTTCATGCCTTAAAAGATGCCGTTTTGACACAAGGAAAAGAATTTTCGCAAAACGTCCTCATCGATAAACAAAATCCAAAAGAAGCCTTTATGAGAGCAGGCAAAAATGTGTTGATGGACACTGGCAAAGATCTTTTAGGTCTCCGAGAGAATCCTATAAATTCACTTCACGCTTCAGACCCTGGCATTACTTCTTCCTCCACTTCACAGCAAGGACAAATTAGAAAGAGACGACGACGACATCGAAATCCTTTCAAAGTTCATAAAAGACCACACGGCAGTTCCAAAAAGAATAGGAAAAGAAAAAGAACCGTCAGAGAATTAGACGTGTTTGATTATTAACTGTGAAAAAAAAATGATGCACCGAGATTCTTGCGAATGTACCAAGTCAGAACTGGATATGTTTTCTATGCCTCCTACCATGATGACGATGCAAGAATCCCAATGGGTGGAATTTCATCCTGTATCGTCTTTGACGGAATCAGTTCCTATCGAATTTGAAATCAAAGGACAAACCGAAGATTACATCGATCTGAATAACAGTTACTTGTACCTGAAACTTCAAGTACAAAAAAATGACAACACCCTTCCTGGGGAAGCTGCCCGAGTGGCACCCGTCAATAATTGCATGCATTCCTTGTTCAGCGGAGTAGATTTGTACTTGAATAAAAAACTGGTCAGCAGCAGTTTGGATACTTACCCTTACCGTGCTTATTTGGAAAATCTCTTGACGCACTGAAAAGAAGCCAAGAACACTCATCTGGATGCTTCGGTGGTCTGGAAACCTGACACCTCGGAAAAGTTCAACGACACAGAGCTGTCAGTACCGGCGAAGACTTCTGCTAATGATGGTGATCCTATAATTCCAGCAGTCCCTCACAATGTGGGATTTAACGACCGTCGAAAGAAAATCAGACGAAGTTTAGAACTGATGGATCGTTTGCATTTGGACATGTGGTTGCATGACAAGTATTTGTTGAACGGAGTGGATGTACGCCTGAGACTGAATCGCAGTAGTGCCGCCTTCCATTTGATGGCTCATGCTAACGAGTGGAAAACTAAAATCCAAGAAGCCAAACTTTATGTGCGACGTGTGGAAGTCTTACCAAAAGTAGCCAATGACATCAGTCAATCCTTGAGCAGAACCACTGCCAAGTATCCTGTGCGACGCGTGGAAGTGAAAACCTTTACTGTGGCCGCTGGACTCCGATCCAAAGTCGAAGATCACGTCTTCCAAGGACAGCTCCCCAAACGTTTGCTGATTGCCATCGTCAGTAATGCAGCCCTCAACGGAGACCACGATCAGAATCCGTTCGAGTTTAAACACTGCAACGTCTCCAAGATAGAAGTCAGTCGAGATGGCAAGACCTTGTGTACCAGACCTTTTGAACCTAACTTTAGCGACGGCCATAAAAATTAGTTGCGATCTTTCCTGAGTCTGTTTGAAGCCACAGGACAGTTAGGTACCAACACCAGCCACGGCATTTCTTACGAGGATTATGCAGGAGGGTATGCCTTGTGGGGATTTGATTTCACTCCTGACCAAGGCAGCGATGAAGGACATTTCCACCCTATAAAATCAGGCCCACTTCGTGTGGAACTTCAGTTTGCAGATCCTCTACCCGACACAGTGAACGTCGTCTTGTATGCAGAATTTGATAACACTCTAGAAATCAACAGTTTGAGAGAAGTGATTCTAGACTATTAGAAGAAGAAAAAAAAGATGCAACACGTAGAAGAAGAACCTATGGAAATAGATGAGGGATTTTGTGAAGTTCAACAGTCACAAACTACCACAAAGGATGATGATGACGAAGTCATTCATTCAGAACCTAAAACCGAGTTTACTGGATTTATTTCTCGATGGCCAGAACAAGAAAAACAGTTAGTGTCCTGTTATGCTCAGGAATTGAGTCAAATAATTAACAGTCTGATTAAAGAACATTGTTATGGATGTCAAAACGATCATCCCAGTCAGATACAACACGACCAATGTATGATGATGACGGGCGAAGAACAATTGGACGAATGTTTGGAAATGGTCTGGAAACAAATCTCAGAAGAACACGTGTTGAGAAAATGGTATAAAGACTTGCAGACTTCTTCTTCTCCTCCACTTGATTCTCTGGAGATCAGACGCATCGAAGGACTCATTGAACAGAGTGAAGAACCTATCCGAAGTGAATATTCGTGGAATTACAAGACAGATCAATTCAAGTTTAAAGTCAGGTGTGAATTGGTGACCTATTATTTCCATTCAAGACAAAAAAAAAGAAGAAGAAAGAAAAACATGGATACTAGAGAACTTTATTACCTATTGACTCGTAGTTCCTACACTTCTTCTTGGAATCCTGTGGTATGTGCTAAAGATGAACTACCTCATCGTAAACCGAAGAACGTTCATGCCTATGTCATCAATACTGACGACAGTCATCTACCAGGAACCCATTGGATTGCCGTGTACTTTCCCAACGATCACAATGGTGGAGGTGTGGAATATTTTGATTCTTATGGATTACCTCTTTTGGAAAAAGACATCATTGACTTTATGAGAAGAAATGCCGTCTCGACTCGATTCAATAATGTTCGATTACAAGGATCGGATTCCATGGTGTGTGGACAATATTGTGTACATTTTCTTCATCACCGAAGTCTTGGATATTCCTTAGAACATTTACTGACTTGGTTTGATAGAAACTATGATCGAAACGATGCTAAAGTACAAAGATGGTTTTGTGAACATTTTGGTTATCTCTTGTCTTTAGCTCAGAAACGTCATGTCAATCAGAATGATGTTGATGTAGAAAGGTGGAGGTTTATTTTACCACCCCAACGTTGTCAACCTTGTCAATATGTTCCTGTTTAATATCCTGTTCATTGTTAGTTTGTTATGTTAGAATTGTTATTGTTAATTTTAAAAATGTTGATTGTTGGAAAAAAATATGCTGCTGTGTGGTTTTTTATTGAATTTGAAATAATAATGATTATGTTCTATCTCTCTCTTTCTATCGATCTGAAGTCACCCCCCTCTATCTATTATCTCACTGTCGATCTGAACCCTATTTTTAGGTCCGCGCAATGGATGGTGTGGTGTATGTGTTGGATAAAAAATTAAAAATTTAAAATAAAAAATGGGTGTGTGAAGTGTGTTTGTATAGAGTGTGTTTGTGTTTTGTTTTTTTTTTTTAAAAATAAAAATAAAAAAAATTAAAATTAAAAAGGTGTTGTGTGTGTGTGTTTGTGTTTGTGTGTGTGTGTGTGTGTTTGTGTTTGATTTAAAAATAAAAAATAAAAAAAGCAAAAATGGTTGTGTGGAGTGTGTTTGCATAGAGTGTGTTTGTGTTTTTTTATAAAAAAATAAAATAAAAAAAGTTAAAATTAAAAAGGTGTTGTGTGTGTGTGTTTGTGTTTGTGTTTGATTTAAAAATAAAAAATAAAAAAAAATAAAAATGGTTGTGTGGAGTGTGTTTGTATAGAGTGTGTTTGTGTTTTTTTATAAAAAAAAAATAAAAAATAAAAAAATGGATGGTGTTAAAAAATCAAAAAAAAGGATTTGTCAAAAAAGGCAGTGGATTCGAGATGATAATGGACATTTTATTAAGTTGGAGTTTATCAATGAGAGTCCAGAAGAAAGTTATGATAGAATTGTAGACAAGAATCTTAAGAGAATGAAATGGTAAATATGGAAGTGTATTGAACTGTATTGGACTTATATGAAATTGTTTATTACCACGAGTAAAATAATGTATATACATTGAATAAAATATAATTATTATTATTGATGTATATCTCTGAATGGTGTTGTGTGGTTTGTTTTTTTACCCACCAAACCAAAAAAACCCTTTCCCTTGTATATTTGTGGTGTGTGTTTTGATATAACAAAATTTAAAAAGTTAAAAAATGATTTGTGTGGTGTGTGTAAGTTTGAATTTGATATATATAAAAATTTTAAAAAGTAAAAAAAATGGATAGTGTGGTGCGTGTTTTGATATAAACAAAATTTAAAAAATAAAAAAATGGTTGTGTAGTGTGTGTAAGTTTTGTGTTTGATATAAAAAAAAAATTAAAAAATGGATTGTATATTTGTGGTATGTGTAAGTTTTGTGTTTGATATAAAAAAATTTTTTAAAAAAATGGATTGTATATTTGTGGTGTGTGTTTTGATATAAAAAAATTTTAAAAAAGTATAAAAAAAATGGTTGTGTGGTGTGTGTGTTTTGTGTTTTGATAAAAAAAAATTTAAAAAATAAAAAAATGGATGGTGTATATGTTGGATAGTATGTTGGCGTGATTTCATCCCTTTGTCATACCCTTTCGTCTGATAACAGGTTTTTGGCGTTTTTAGTCAGCACACAAGGCATTTGGGATAGTGTGTTAGGTTTGGGTTTGGGTTTTGGGTTTATTTGAGTTTGTATAAAAAAATATAAAATAACAAAAAAAAATTTTAAATGAGTTACGAAATTTTAGTACAATTTTTTCTCTCAGTCAATTTTTTCCATTTTTTTCAGGATTATTTTCAGTCTCCGCTAACGTCCGGTACAATTTCGGAAGTTTAGTGTTACTTTTAGTCTCAGTCAATTTTTTCCATTTTTTTCCGGATTATTTTCAGTCTCCGCTAACGTCCGGTACAATTTCGGAAGTTTAGTGTTACTTTTAGTCTCAGCCAATTTTTTCCATTTTTTTTCCGGATTATTTTCAGTCTCAGCTAACGTCCGGTACGATTTCGGAATTTTAATGTTACTTTTAGTCTAGGCCATTATAATATAATGTTCCGGATTTTTTCTAGTCAACGCCAAAGTCCGTGACGGTTCCCGAAGTTTAATACAACTTTTAGTCACGTCCATTTTAGTGTTATTATGAGTTGGTTCCCTTGATCAAAGCTATTTATAACATAGGTATAATATATGCAAATTTACTGACACCTCCAACATGATCTGAGGTATAGGTAATGCTTTATATATAACTCTAGGCTATATAGATATAGCCACTAGGCAGAAGGTTATTTTCCAATTATTGCCTACCATTCTTACCACCATGTTAATTTCCCGTATGAGGCCATAGAGACCCACAATGTTAATTTCCCATTGAGGCCATAGAGGCCCATAATGTTAATTTCCCATTGAGGCCATAGAGGCCCCCGCATGTTCATTTCTCGTAGAGTACCCGTTTGAGACCATAGAGGCCCCCGCATGTTAATTTCCCACAGGATAGTGGAGGAGAAGGAGAAGAAGGAGCCTATCCAGCCTCATCCGATGATGGAGGAGGAAGATCACAGGATAGTGGAGGAGAAGGAGGAGAAGAAGAAAGAAAATTGGGAACCAGAAGCGGTCCATCCGCCATTTATCCTGAAGAATCGCTGTAGGAGGAGTCTAGACTCCTGGAGGAGGAGGAGCTGTCCCGCTTGTCGGACCAGACCTGGGAGGTCTTTAGGGCCACCCATTTTTCAAGAAAGATTAATTCTATTCCCACACCCACACCCCCTGTAATGTAGTGACGAAGACAACGTCCACTACCATCAAAACACCCCCACCCCAGTTTTTGATGGTAGTGGACGTTGTCTTCGTCACTACATTACGGTGCGACCCTACTATGGCTCTCAAGTGCTCCCCACTTGACTCCGGTGGGAGATATAGCGACAAACTTCCGGTGGGGCCCATTGAGCGACAAAGACCCACAATGCACTTTGTCGCTCAATGGGCCCCACCGGAAGTTTGTCGCTATATACCCACCGTATACTACTTACGTGTTTGGTAATTTGAGATAGGAATAATTCTTTGTATTGGGTGTTTGGGTCGTGTTTTTTTTATTGGATGTCGTCAAGTACTAATATTCGGCTCGAAAAGGCTTAATAATAAGTCATACAAATGTGAAACAAGATAACGAAACTCTTAACTTCATACCGTGCAAGTATGAAGTTAAGAGTTTCGCTATGTGTGGTCATTAGGTTATTATAGAAAAATTATTTGTCCTGTTTGCGCGTTTAGTATATTTGAGATTTTTATTACTGGAACAAGTCATCCCTTCTATACCCCATAACTTTTGTATTTTTTTATCTTAACCGTCGCATATTAATGCATGCGCGGTTGGGTTTACAAAACATATTTGTAAACGCTAGCGTGAAAAAAGATTTTCACGTAGCAAAATTGGCGGCTAGCTGTTATCGATTTGCAATCATAGTTATTGTAAACGCCATTTGGCCACGTGTGTTACTTGACTTTTACTGTTTGCAAATCCACTACGCGGTTGTGTATCTGTTGGTAGAGTTGCCTGTGTTGATCGCCACCGACAGTGTAAGCGCTTTTGTTGATATTATTTGTCTCCACAGCAGAAAATATTTTCTCCACAGCCAAGTTAGGCTGATATTATTAGCATAGCTGATATATTTTTTTTATTAACGGTGTATATTTTACACTAACTGCGGCTGAATTTATGCGAATATTTTTATATTAGACTTTTACACCGGTATATATAACAATGGCGAAAAATTTACAGATCGATGCATATGCTATTTTAAAATAATTTATCAGAGTCTGCAATTAATCTACCAAACCAGTGGAGTGTGCGAAACGTCGCAGAAAAGATTAAGTCGTTGTTCCGCTTAAATGCATCATACAGATTTATCAAAGAGGCTCAAAAGATGTATGATGTTTCAAACACTTATCCGGAGTATATTGATAAATTAATCAACTTAGGAATTATCCTTTAAAAACAGCGATGCTTACTTGGAGAAAAATATAACAAGCAACCTGCGAAAACATTATTTGATAGAGTGCAAGAAAAAAAATCGCTAACGTTGGCTGCATCACATGGTACAGATAGTTAATACTATAAAGATTATGACGATGACGATGGCAATGAAACATCGAGCAATAGCAAAGATCACCAGGACCAAATTAATTAGAGAAATGATTTTAGCATTATTATAACAATGGCATACACACTCATCGACCGTGATATGACGTATTACGAAGAATTATTCAATGAGCTAGAAGCAAAACATCTGGCTGTATGTGATAAATTTACCAAATATATATTTTCATCAAAGAATGGAATCCATCGATTATAAGTGTAAGTATCACAAAACTTTTCATAGTATTGGATACAAATATGTAAATTTAAATTTACTAGTTGGTTTACAACTTTACAATAGAAAATTAACGGTACTTTGGTCTCATCCCGAATTGAAGGAAATTATAGATGAGTTGAAACCTTACCTATTTGGCCCGGATCGGAAAAACGAGCCTGTTTATTTAGCAGAGCCTGATGTAAGATTAAAAATCACCTTCTTAGGGTGTGGAAAAAAGTATCGTACAGTTGATGGCTGTAAAATCGACTACTATCCTTTGAATTATGAAACGTTTACTTCTATACCACAACATATAAAGGATAAAATAAGAGAAAGACGAAAGACAATAGATCAAATCAATTAAAGACTAAACTTTCCTGTATATATAAGAAGTTCAATGTTATTAAGACGCAATAAATGCAAAGGTGTATGACTTGGAAAACGTGAACTATGCGGCAGAACATGCCATTACGAATACTGTAAATCACATTTGCTCGCGTTAAGTAAAGGTCCGGGTACTCGACCATGTACCAAATGCGGTATCGGAGTAAAGTCTCATAATCAGCTTTGCCGACCATGCGGATCTGATCGCAAGTATTATTACGCAAACCGTCAAAGATCCACCTGCGCAACAGCAGCAGAAACTATTGCAGAAATACCCAACGTTAACACCACGACGACGTTGATGAAAACGATACAGAAGTAAATGAAATAATAACCAGGATTGAGGCAATTGCCGTTTCCAACTCCGGTAAAGTACAAAAATTAAAAAAATGTATTGACGGAATTCACAATTAGACAAAGATTTTCCCTTATATAATAGTATGCCGACGGTGATTCAACTAAAACAACTCGCGCGGACGCGTGGGATACAAATACTAAGCCGTATGCGAAAAGCTGACATACTTACGCTATTAGGATTCGTTACTGAACCACAACCGGTTGCGTAACCGCAACAACCAGTTACCGTAACAGCGACGGTACGACAGCTGAGACAACTAGCGCCCGAGCGTACCATACCAATACCGAGAGGTGCAAGAAAAGCTAATATACTTGCGTTATTAGGTATGGTAACTGAACCGCGTCAGTGCGTGAGACAGCAGCACGATTCAGTACTGAAAAGATTCTCCACAGGTTGGAAAAATTCACCAACACCGGTTCTGGATGGACTCTTGACAGATGTACGGAAGTTCAACTGAATACTTCTTCGCACGAACCATTCCGCGGATCAAGTTGTTTGTCAACGTCAGACTATGTTCCACCGCGGTAGGTGATAAATGTAAACAACGAGGACAATCAAAGTTTCAAATGGGCGATCACGTCGGCGTTACATCCCGCGTGTGACAATACAGATCAGCTGCGACAATACAAACAATATCTGAACGAAATCAATTTTGGTAACATTGAATTTCCGGTGTAGATTACCAAGGTGATACTCAAAAAGTTTGAAGAACTTAACCCCGGTATCGCTGTTAACGTGTTCACTTGGGATAAAAGCTTTTATTCGCTTGCGCTATCCCCACATGTGCGAAACAAAAATTCGCATGGGCGGACCGAGATTGATTTGTTCTTGATAGAAGGTATGAAAGGTTCAGAGTCGGTATCTCATTACGTATGTATAAAGAATCTTTCCCGATTGCTTAACCGACACAGCAAGCACACGGGTAAAAAGTTTCCATGCAGACGTTGCCTGCGTTTATTTTGCATCAAACAGCTGCTCGACCATGGTTTTTACTGCTGTGGAATCAGTAAAGAAACCTAAGCGTACGATTATGCCAGAACTCGGCAAAAACATTTTGAAATTTACCGCGGTGCAACGAAAGATGAAAGTTCCGTATGTGATTTATGCCGACTTTGAATGTTTGAATGTTCCCGTGAACGATCCTAAGGTTAACACAAATACAACACAAGTTGCGGAACAAATCCCATCGGGTTTGGTTACATTGTCGTCAGATGCGACGGAGCAGTGGAGCCACCAATATTGTATCGTGGCCATAACTCAGTTGAGGTGTTTCTTAAATCGCTCGAGGTTACCAGGAAATAGGATCTGCGAACAGCTCGATTCATCTGCAGACATGATTATGACCCACGATGATATTGATAAGTTTATCGTGGCCAGCGATTGCTGGATCTGCGGTGGTGCTTTCGGTTTCACTGATGCGAAAGTTCGCGATCACTGTCATATCACTGGCGCGTACAGAGGAGCCGCAATTTACAGTTGCTGATTTGCCCAAAGAAAATAAAAAATTACTGTGGTGTTTCATAACCTGCGTGGGTACGATAGCCACTTGATTATGCAGGGAATCGCAACAGCATCGAATGCGCCAATAAGCGTCATCCCCAACAACATGTAAAAATACATGACGTTTTCGGTGTGTCAGTTACAGTTCATCGATTGGCAGCAGTTTATGCCTCAATCATTGGAGAAACTAGTTAACTACCTCGCGGTGGAAAGCTTTAAAATCACTAATCGATACGGTGCCATTGCGCAAAATCCACTATCCGCTGACAAATTAAAGTTGATAACGCGAAAAGGAGTGTACCCGTAGCAGTACATCACCGACTGGGAAAAGTTTGCCGAAACTCAGTTGCCACCGATCGAGGCATTCCATTAGTCGTTGTCTCGCGAAAGTATTTCCACCGACGACTACGCACACGCAAACGCGGTTTGGTCCGCATTTAAATGCAAAAACCTCGTTGACTACCACGATTTGTATCTGCGTACGGATGTGTTGCTGCTCTCAGATGTCTTTGAGGCGTTTCGCGATACCGCCATGAGTGTGTACAAGCTCGACCCTGCGCACTACTTTACGTCACCGGGAATGGCCTGAGATGCGTTGCTGTTAAAAACCAAGATCGAGTTGGAATTGCTCACCGATGTTGACCAGCACCTGTTTATCGAGCGCCGAATCCGTGGCGGGAATTCAATGGTTAGTCATCGTCGCGCTCGCGCGAATAATCAGCTCGTGGACGGGTATAACCCCGCTGTCCCAAACTGTTACATCATGTATCCTGGTCTCCATAATCTTTATGAATAGGCGATGATACAGCCCTTGCCGGTTAGTGGGTTTTCGTGGATAGATCCCACGGATGTGGACTTGAACACGTATGTACGAGATCAGGACAGCAACAGAGACCACGAATACTTCTTCGAAGTCGACTTGGAGTAACCGGACGAGCTTTACCACGCCCACAACGACTACCCACTGGCACCGGAAGCTTTGTCCCCGTATCAGTGCACGATCGTAGACGAATACGGACGCAAGTTCGTCGAATGCACCAAACTTGTTCCAAGATTTGGCGGAAAACCACTATGTAGTTCACGTACGAAGCCTACAGTTGTATCTGCAATTGGGAATTCGTGTAAGTAAAATTCATCCGGTGCTTAGATTTCGCCAACACGCTTGGATGGCTCCTTATATCCAGATGAATAGGGATATGCGCACCAAGGCCAAAAACGATTTTGAAAAAGAATTCTTGAAACTAATGAACAATTCTGTTTTGGGGAAAACGATGGAGAATCTGCGGAAGCGAATCCGCGTCGACCTTATCCGTGATACCGAACCGGACACGCTTCGAAGGCTCATCGATGGTGGGCTTGTTGCCGTACATAGTAAATCAATATTGAATCTGACAAAGCCTATCTACGTTGACGCGTCTGTGCTTGATCTTTCAAAGCTGCTCATATATGAGTTTTACTATGATAAAATAAAACCATTTTACCACGATCGTGTCAATATGCTTTACACCGACTCGCTGCTGATGCATATCGCATCGGACACACTCGCGTGCGAATTCGACAACAGTTATTATCCCAAGGGCCACGCGCAAAAAAGCGATACAAACAAAGAGGTCGCAGGAAAATTCAAAGACGAGTGCGCGGCCGAGCCTATCATCGAATACGTGGGACTGCGCCCCAAAATGTACTCGATTGTGGTCGGATCCGAAAACAAAAAGAAAACGAAAGGAGTTCCCAGGTTTATTGTGAAAAAAAGATCTCACACACTATGTATACGTGGAATGTCTTCGCGATCGACTCGAATTCACATATACTGCCGACATGATTAGGAGTAACAACATTACATGGGGTTGTATCGATGCACCAAGGTGAGCTTGTCACCGCTGGACGCCAAACGATGGATACTCCATTGGGTCGAATATACGATAACACCTCGAAATCTTTTGTATTTTGACTCGTACGGACTTGCACCACCGATTGAAGTTGTTGATTTTTTAACCCGAGGTGGCGGACCTGGACTACAACCGCTGTTCTATTCAACGCTGCCGTTGCAAACTCAGTTGGACGGGCCAATATGCGATCATCTTGTTGTTAAAGTGTTACGTGCACTCAGGCGTTCACCAACCCTGCAAGCGCTTATTGCTTTTACAATAAACTACACTTTATAGTATAAAAATGCCTATTAACATTTACGGAAGTTCAACCGCGCGATGGCGTGGCGCCGATGTGGATTTGACCAGGTTTGCCACAAGTCGGGTTGTTGGTGGTGTTGACCTGGGCGAGCTGGTGATTTTTGAAGACAAACTGGGAAATTGCAAACATCTAACGTGGACATTCAAGATGCTATTGTAAGGCTGCGAGGCGCTGTCGCGCAAAACCTGGCCGCGATCACTGAAAAGGGGGAATCAGAGACTCTGGTACGTCGATTGCGTTTATCAAAAAATATGTTGATGATTCTGCTGCTACAACGAAACAATACTTGGATGAACAGATCGCAGACGTACCCGCGCCACCACGCCTAGTAACGTTCTGGAACCAGATTATAGGAATATCAATCAGCGAAGAAAAGGAAGAAACTTCCGTGTGTACCTTAGCAAATGGTCGACTTGTTTTCTCTTTTGTTGCGAGTGATTTTGATAGACCTAAACCTCACATCTTAAAGGTGCGTGAGTCTAGATCATACTTGTTTATCATAACCGGAAATAGAGGTGAAAGTTGGAGTAACATAAGAATGTTAACAAATGATCAGTCGCATCTTGGTCGTAGGGGTTTACTAACAATATTACCTATCGACAAACCGGGCACTGTTTATGAATTTTACACATATGCGATACCAATATCATTAGTCGATGGAGATGAAATTAAGTTTGATGGATTCAATGTTTATCCGGACAGGTACTTAGCCGCCTTTGGCGTTTGTGTTTAAGATTAGATTCATCATTATATATAAGAAGTGGATTCTGACCGCGGGGATGAAGTTGCGGAATTTACCGACGGAGTGTTGGATCGGTTGACCAGTGATGCCAACATCGATAGTGATTTCGTTCCACTTGTCAAGGAATATCTGCTTCAAAATGGTGTTATCAAACTCTGCTATACACTCAGATATAATCCACGTGATGGTAAGAAAGAAATCGATAGTTGGGACCGCCTGCCTGATGTACCGATACCGACTCGAGGCCAGCTTGGAGTCATAGCATTAGCACGTGAAAATGCTCAGTCATTGACTTCAACACCAGGTGTGAAAACATCAAGGGATTATTTCTACTACGATGAAGTAATATTCACCGCTGAATCCACCCCGATGAAATTCCCCGTTGAGTATGTTAAACCAACATTAACTCAACTGAGAACAGAAAGATCTCGACTGTTATTTAACAAAAACGCATTTGTCCGTGTAACAGTTCTAGGGGGAAAACGAGAACCACTGCAGGCACAAAAAGCACGGGCGTAGTTGTTGTGTTTCGATCTGAACGTGTTGTTCAACCTCAGGATGGTGTCAAACTACAGGAACGCACAATCGCCATAGACTTAAATATTCATCCGGAAGATATTTTCTGTGATTGCATGACAGTTGTACCAGGGAACAAAAACAATTGATTGTAAGTGCGAGTGCGTCTTGCACCTAAACAAGGCCAGCCTGTCGAGCAATTAGTCTCCACTATGACAATATTAACTGAACAATTATAATGGACCCTCAAAATTACCGGCGTGAAACAATAATCGAAGCGAAACTGCAACTGCGAGATTAATTGTCAAGAGAACCGCATTGCTGGTAAAATACAAGCGTATATGTACATTGTAGATACTATTTGTGGAATCGATGAGGCAACAACCGTTGGTCTGGGTGTGGCGGGAATCGCAACCACAGCAACTATTATAGGCACACCAATCGGAGTTGTTGTTGGAGCCATATCAATAGTAATCGGTGTGACCGGCGGCGCTGGAAAAATAATTTCATTAAAATTACATCAGCGAGTACGTGTTTATTCGGAACTTCTTGCAGCAGCACAAAGCAGCCTCAACACAATTACCAAGCTGTATTCGATAGCTCTCGAAGATAAAATCATTAGCGCGACCAAGATCGAGACCGTGGTGGCGGAAAAGAAAAACTTCCGACAGCTCCGCGCACATATACGAAACCGCGTCGTGAATTTGCAGACAGTAAAAGTCGAATAATTTTCTTTTAAAAAATCATAAAAAGTATATCAATGCCAACAAAACAAGCAGACCTTCCGCCGCAGATTATTGTTGAAATACAAAAGCTGCATGGTTCTGTTCCTGCAAAAGAAGTCCAAGAAATGTATGGAATCAGCTCAACCAGATTATATCAGATATGGAATGCTCTCAAATATTGCCCGGATGTTGTAGCGTACTAACGAAGGGGGGGGGGGAGGGGGGTGGACCGGGCGGTTGCCCGGGAGCTAGAGGTCTAGGGACGCCAAAACAGCTGATAAAAATTCGGGCATTTCTATTCTATCCCTTTGGGTCATCATCGTCGCCCAGGGCGCCATTTACCCTTAGTATGCCACTGCCCGGATGTAAAAAAATATAGTATCAACCAACAAAGTCTACAGCCTATAATTAATAGTATTAAGTCCCTCGACCCAAAAACTATACAGCCTATGATTAACGATATACGTGACTTGATAATTAAATCCAATGATATAAAATTCGACATGGATAAACAAATATCAGACCAGTTATCTCAGCTCCTAATACATCAAAGTCAAAGATTTCAGCAGCAACTGCTCACTTTATAATAGGACTCACAGTATATAATCTAACACAACGATATGGAGAACAAGGCAAACATATGGTAGAAGACTTTGTAGATCAAATCGGGGCAGAAATATGAATGTATAAATAGACAGCTCACAAACCGGTCAATCCACCGATTATGTTGTGCCCGGCCGGTGTGTATTGTGTCATTTCCAATAATAGTGGATTTGCAAACAGTAAAAGTCGAGTACAATAACTATGATCGCAAATCGATAACAGCTAGCCGCCGATTTTGCTACGTGAAAATCTTTCTTCACGCTAGCGTTAAAAATATATTTTGTAACACCAACAGCGCATGCATTAATATGCTACGATTATGATAAAAAATACAAACGTCATGGGGTATAGAAGGGCTGACTTGTCCCAGCAATACAAATCTAAACCATACAAAGTACCTCTACTACTGTTGTCTTGAGGTCCTTGGAAATAGGGGAAACATGGACCATCAAAGCTTCACGGAGGTGTTTGATTCGCTCGGTAGAGAGACCCCTTGCGTGTAATAATAATAATAATAATAATAATAATAATATATATATATATATATATATATATATATATATATATATATATATATATATATGCTTCGCTTCTACAAAATTACCGAACTAATACGCACTTTATTACATATGGCTTCGACAAGTACATTCTTATTCATTGATTCATTTCATTGATTCATTCATTTCCTTCATTCATTCATCGTCTTTTTGTTGCTATTATTATTATTATTATTATTATTATGTTCGTATTTTGGTGCGTAGATATTTCATTTATTATTATTAGTATTATTATTATTATTAGTAGTAGTAGTAGTAGTTTTAACAGACATCATATATATTTTATTTCTCTTACTAGTGTCTTATTTCATATATGTTAATTGACCACTTTGGTGTCTTACAGGAAATGTACTCATGCCGGATGTTTAACAATTGGCTGTCATTAGTATGACAATTTGTACAAATAGGTATACAACAGTCGGGTTGGGTTCGCCCTTAAATGACTATATACACGACCGTCAGGTACATAGTCTTTTCGTCTCAAAATGACTATATAGACCTAATAGACTGTAGGAAATATAACAATTCACTTTATGCAAGGCCGTAAATTACTGAATTTGTTCAAGAGAAACAATTTCGATATTTCAGTGAAGTGAAATACGATATAATTTTTCACTGCCGCGTCGATAACATTATGACCATGGATATAGAGCTGTATTTAGATGCTTGGTTAGTCATTTTTTCCTTTTATACCAAGAAAGGTCACCTCACATGCAAAACCAAGTTCAAACCCAACAGTGTTCATATAGTTTTTTTTTTATTAAATTTAAAAAAAAAAAAATTTTGTGTTGTTTTACCTTGACTTGGGAAGAATTTTTTTGTTACTGCTGATATTTTTGTGCGAATATACACAAAACACAACAGATCATACACGCAGTGGATGCGGGAGAGGGGTTGCTCTTATGCGACAACCGAAGGAGGGCGCCGTCGGGATTTATTTTTTATTTTTTTATTTTTTTTTTTCCAGCTGAAATTTTCATATTATATCACCTCACTTTAGTGTAACGGGGCAATTCTTCAGAAAACTTATATTTACATAAAAACTGTTCTCTTTGGCAAAGTAAAGGCGCCACTAAAGAACATTGCCCCTCCCCCCCCCCACCCCCGCACCTCTGTAGGGGCGCCACTAAAGAATGTTGCCCTCGGGCGCCTCGAACCCTCGCGCCGCCACTGCATAAACGGTAAACCGCTGACAATATCGCGCGGAAAACAGTAAGAAATCTGCTACTTCAATATGTGATATATATGCAGGCCAATACGTTTGACCATAAAATAAAAAGAAAATTTCCTGGCTCCGAGTGAATGTATGTGTGTATTATATCAATGTGTTGTTATAATGAATTTTCAGATATATCTTTGAATCCCCCCCCCCCCCCGAAATTCAATGGAAACACATCTATCGCATATACAACTTACGTTGTGTATATAGTCATTTTGGAGCATTATTTACCCAACAGTCAAGTACCTCGAAAGGGGTATATACGAGACAGTCGGATACCTTACAATGGCTATATGTCGTGTATATAGCCTCGGCCTTGGCGAAACCACTAATTCTTGTAATGCTTCCATTGGTAACTTTGGTGTAAAAGTAAAAAAATTACTCATCACGTGCAAGGGTGATCAGAAATAATTAAAAAGGCAATTCGGTTTTAGCTCTGTATCATGTATTCTAGTGATTGTCATTCAAGGAGCATTCTTAGATTTGTGCAGCTGGACTTTAATAAGTCACTCATGGATTTAATTCTGTATCATGTGTTTTAGTCATTCTGAATCAAGAAACATTCTTGGATTTGTGTAGCTGGATTTTGATAAATTCATTCAAGGATCATTCTTGACAGTTACACGGTGTTTTTAGCAGCTGGACTTTGATATGGGACTATTTCTACATGCAGTTTCCGAATCGTGATATTTGTAAGTCGGATTTACTTACTTTATATTTCAAGTATTCCTTTGTTTTGTAATATTTGCACCATTCACTCGTAATATATTCCTACGTAGAATTAAGTACCTGTAACTGGTATGAATGCAAAATCGGCAACAAGATATATATAGATATAAGGGGAATAATAAAATATATATTAAAAAGGGGAATAATAAAATAAAAAATAAAATTATTTAAATCCTATTACCCTGATCAAGCCACTCCAGCATCATATTCGTCATCTTTAAATGCAAAGGATTTGCAGAAGAAGTTCAGTGATTTCAGAGACCAAGATTTAAGTTCTTGTTTAGACATATTAATACACTTTCTATTGTCCATACCAAGCTTGCAGCCATTGTATTAGTTTATTTCTTTCTATTTCTGTTTCCTTACACTATATTATCAAGTTTTTATTCCTTTTTTTTTGCATAGTGGGCATGTTCGTATTTCTTTAATAATGTGTCTATTAAAAGTCTCTTCGCCCAAAGCCGGACATCGTGCAGATATTTATATATCATCTTTTTGCTTATTTCTATATCCAAAGGTATATTCCACTTTCCCTTTATTAAGTTTTCTATAAATATCTACCATTTTAAAAATTTTATTGTTTTAATTTTTGGTCAGTAAACTTATTACTTTGTGCTTTAAGCCGTAAATCATACGTATTTAAACCTGTACTTCTGTCTATATCTTCTTCTGTCCAGTTAAAATCTCGCCCTATTATCAAATTTCCATAGAGTTTTGTATTATGTACTCTATTAAGTTATTTATAAAATCTATCTTAATGTTGTTATATTTTGATGGCACATATACATTTATTATATGTTATCCCTTTAATTTTATATGTAATAATCTGACTTTATAACTATAACTAGTTATTATGTTTCCCACGGTATATTACTTTTAATTATTACTTGCTATCCCTACGTGTGTTTCGTGAATACTGTTGTTGCATTGATTAAACATTTCTTCAATTTGTCAAATTAATTTTTGCTCTAGAGAATGCGTTTCCTGTATGAATATTAGATCATAATTTTATTTTTGTTATCTCATATAATTAATTTATTTTGTCACTTTTTATTCCAGTTATGTTTAAATATACAATTCGGAGAATCGTTATTTCCATGAGATCTTTGAACTATTTTTGCCGAGTCACTATATAGTGCAAATCATATTATGTTTAATTTTGTCCTTGTTTTTGTTGTTTGTTTGTTGTTCTTTGTCTGAATTGTTCTAAGGTGTCTTTTATTTGTCTGCACGGGTTAAAAAGTTATTTTCCGTCTAGTCATTATAGCACTTTTCTTCTCGACCTTTGTCCTAGTGACCCTGGTTTCGGTGTTGAAGATGTAAAGGAGAAGTTGTGAGCTGCATATTGCTCTGGTTCCTGCTCGTACATAGTGACATGTATTGATTGTTCCTCTGTTGCTATTTCAATATCCCTCTCTCTTAAGAGTTCCTCTTTGTGAGCAGGATTTTGTTCATCTACCTCTATACAGGTTTCAATTTCCCTTTCACCTGAGGATTCCTCTCCGTGAGAGGGATCTTGTTGATCTACCTCTTTAAAGTTTAGTTGATCTAGTGCGTAGCACCCGGTATTTTGCTGTGGGCTTTGTTTTCTCATACTTTTGTTCTTTCTATTTTTCCCGCTTTTCTTTTTTTTGTCTTTTTATCCTGTTTTTTTTTTTACTTTCCTGTTTTGTTTCTTCCAATCCAACTGGGTAGATTTCCCATTCAAGGGTATTTGACATTTCATGGATATTTTCTTTCCCCCCTGTTTCAGGGGTATTTACTTCCTTTCCTATTTCCCCCTCCTGTTCCCCCTCTCCCTCTATCTGTTTTGTTCCCCTTTCTTGTTCATCTGTGTGTTCATCCTGTATTATTTCTGTTAAGGGTTTTGATGTTATTGCAGTTGCTACAGCGTATGTTTTTGCATTCTGTGCATCTCTATTTGTCTGATTTGTGCAATCCTTCGCTATAGGCCCTTTCTGTTCACATCTTGGACAATCTCTATTATATACGCACCCTGCGGACCAGGTTTTGAGCAAACAGTCCATAACGTAGAAAAATGGTGGGATTGTTTTGTGCTTCCTCTTTGTCTTTCACAATAATACGCACTTCCGTGAGTATAGTTTGGAAACCCCTGAGCTTTGCCATTTTGTATCCCCTCACTGGGATTTTAATTTTTTTATTTCTATCTTTTGTAGCAGTTCCTCCATTGGTATTTCTAGGGACATTTCTGTGATGGGTACCTCTATTGTCTTTCTTTCGATTATTCATTCTATTGATGGGGCATTTTCCACATTTATTTAGATTCACTAGCTTTCCCCTTGCTCCTACCCCCCCCCCCCTTCGGTAGTATTGTCTCATTTCCCTTTGCATACAATATGTATTTCCCTTTTCCCCCGTTTTGCAGAGCTCTTATTTCCTCTACTGTGACTCCCCGCACCACGAGTGCGCTTAAGACTTCTGCTGGTCTTGGTCTCTCGCTATATTCTATATGCTCCAGGTTGAGCATTTGGCTCCCCGACTCTCTTTTTCCATACTGGACCCTCTAACTTCCCCCCCCCCCCGTCTTAATCTCCGTACGTAAATAAGTGTTAAGCTTGGTTCCCTCCATTTGGAACTTATGTTCGATCAGATACAAGCAATAGAGCACTAGCTTAAGCATATAGCAAAAACGCAATAAGGGAAAACACTATTAGTGCAGCATAAAGCTACGGCTAGGTCACAAGAAAGACAATTACTCATAAACAGAGAATGTACAAAAAAGCCTGGGAAAGCACTCCTAACAGAGTTCAAATTTCACACTGGCTCAAGAATGTTCACAGCACGTGCTAATTGTTGGATGCACGTGTCTATGGTTCTATCTATATTATGAGTACTATTTTCAGCGTCCTTACGTCAGTGACTTGTTCTGACTTTCAGAACCTTTATTGTAGCAAAATACCAACAGTAACGACGAGAATAAAACAATGAGGAGAGGAAAAGAAGATAAAAAAGCGCAGGTAAAAAAAGCATAATTAAATTTGCAAAATTGGTATAGCAGCAAAAAGGAAAAGAAAACAAATGTCTCATGCAATACATTTCATGCTAAATGTGTTTTGGCCCAAAAGGCTAATGCAAAAGTCAAATTCAAAAGTCAATTATAATACAAAAAGGGAAAAATGACGAAGAGAAACCCTAAGGCTTCTTCAATGCATTCCCATCGGCATGGGCGGCCTATAGGGTGCACGTGCTATAATTCTAATTTCTAATACAAATATATATTAGGTGTTTGCGATGTTATAAGGTGTAATAATTACCAGAGCATTATGCAGCATGGTCTGGTCTCTATATTCCAGTCTTTATTTTTGAACTAACAAAGCACACTTACTACCTGTAGCTTGCTTTGGAGACCTAATACTGATTCAGTAAAGAACATAGCCAACTGAACAAAGATTTACAGATTTTTAGCATTTTTCTACAAAGATCCATCAATTGTTTTTTAAAGACACGACAAGATGGTGAGGTAATGGTAATTAGAAGGTGGCATGGAAAACAACATCGGCACTACATAAGGTACCGACCTTTAGCGAACTATCTAATTAAGGTGAGCAAAGTCATTTGTATATTCTTGATCGTAACGTTGTACAGTTATGTTTTAAAACCAAAAAAACAGATTATCGTGCCGTAAACATGAAACAATTATTGCTCTTTTTAATATACTTTAATCAATTTCTTTGCTTTTGATGTCGGGATAAAGAGGATCAATTAAGAATGGATTAATTAAATGAAGTCGTTATACCTAATTACCCTAAAAGTATTGTACTATACATTATGTTTTTGCTTTTATCAAATTATGTTATCAATATTATTGATATTACAATTATGAAATAAAACTTACGAGATCAATTAATAATGGATTAATTAAATGTATTCGTTAAACCCAATATACCTAAAAGTAGTGTAATATAAAGGATGCGTATCAGTGCCTATATTTTCGCAAAACCACACTTGTTTCATTTTATTTTCATTTTATTCATTCATTCATTCTAAATCCATCTACTCTATTATATAACTAATATTAAATTATCAAAGTTATGAATTGTACATACACAACAAATGATAGACTATGGCATATACAATATAATTGAAGTGTGTTTCGGTGTTTCTATGCACCGGACTTTTTCAAATACTTTCAGGGCAAATGGCGAATCTGTTCGACTTAGAGATTTCTTAACGACCGGGTCTGCCTAGACACAGTAATGTACAGTAGTGGAGATGAAGTACAGTAATGTAAAATAAATTAAAGTAATGGAGCAAGAAATTAAATATTTTTGCACATACAGTTTTGATTATGGATTTTTGTTGAATAATAAAATTAGTGTTATGTATATTTAATCTATAATGTGTTTAAAGATTGCCCAGAAGGTAAGTTGTACTTTAAATTCTATTCACTAGTAAACAGAATGTTTACTAGAATTTGAGTTCAATGCCAGTCATGTTGACAGTTAGACTGGGTTTTCCCATTTTATTGCTTCACATCCTGTTGATATAGGTCAAGAGAAAATGCGTATAAATAGGGATTTGGTAAACAAATAATTCATTCATGTTTTAGACCAGTCTGTGGGAATTCATTTATGACCAGATTTTACATTGTGCTGTTGAAATCCCGTATAATTCGAGGGGAATTATTTATTATATATATATATATATATATATATATATATATATATATATATATATATATATATATATATATATATATATATATATATATATATATATATATATATATTCATTGGAATTACTAAAGTGCTCATTGACTTTTGGATTAATCCATTGCTTTGGACTTTTGTGAACTGGTTCAAAGACCCTCTGGATTGTATCATTGTACCATATCAGGACAGTCAAGACTATTGGAACTCATTTAGGATTATGTGGAATTTGATTCATAATATTGCAAGTATCTTTTGAATTTTTGGGAATTGGTTCAAAGACCCTCTGGATTGTATCATTGTACTATATCAGGACAGTCAAGACTATTTGAACTAATTTAGGATTATGTGGAATTTGATTCATAATATTGCAAGTATCTTTTGAATTTCAATATGTATTATAGGGAAATAACTTGCTTGTTGATATTACTTACATTGCTGGTTTCACTTTTTTCTGTTACATATTTTTAAGACCTAGAGTTGTAACAATATAAATTGTTATACAGTTTGTTTTTTTTGTTCATCCATAGACATTATTATGATATACAATGGCGCTGTTGCGGTACAGTAATATAACACCACTTGAATATACAGTACGGTAGACTATACCATGTTAGCAAATAAAAAGTCATTAATTTATTTATTTAATTATTTATATCTCCATTTAAGAGTCATTTTATTTTAATTTTAAGTTATGATTCAAAATAGTTATTTTCAGTAATGTGAGGAAATACAGTAATGTAAAAGAAATTACAGTGATGGACCACTGAAATTTAGAATTTTATTGTATGGACTTAAATACGAAAATCAAAAATAACAAATTGGGTAGTTGTATTGTTTTATTAATGCCTTTGTTTTTTTTTTTTTTTAATGTTGATATTCTCTGAGAATACATGAAATTTGAAGAATAGATTATGCTTGATAACTCTTCCAGCTTTAAAATGATTGATGATGATGATGATGATGATTTTATTTTTAATGATGACAGGTGAGAATAAGTGGCGAAAGCATCAGCTACACATCAAACTTTTATTAAATGCATCATTTTTTATATTATTTTTAATATTATCATTATTATTATTTACTTTCATTATGCATCTACCCATATTGTCGGAATGTCACACATCAAACTGGGTATAAGTCATGGGGAGGTAATACATATTATTAGTTGTAAGGCAAACCATTTCACCAGTCTGGTGTGCCTAAACACAGTAAAGTACAGTAATTTACTGTAATGAGATGAAAATACAGTAATCCAAAAGAAACTAAAGTAATGGAGCACGAAATTAATCATTTTATTGTTGTTGATCATCCATTGACATTAATATGATATATGATGGCACTGTTGAGGTACATTGATGAAACACCACTTGAATATGCAGTAATGTAGACTATACAATGCTAGCAAATACAAATTTATATTTTGGAGGATACTGCAGAACACACGCATTATTTAAATTTCCCACGATAAATGCCTGTCAATAATCACACCTAAAAGTTTGTGATTTTCTGTGTTATTTAAAGTATTTCCCTCAACAAATATATTGATATCCTGTAATCCTTCCTGTTAGGTAAGAATGAAACCAAGCAAGCGAATTATCAAAGATTTTGTATGCCTTAAATTTTTTCATCAATATTTCATGATCTACTAAATCAAACGCTTTTTTAAAATCTAAATAAATTGCTCTGATTATTTTTTAGTCATCTATAGCTGCTAGCCATGTATCAACCAACTCTGTGATGGCAGTTTGGCATAAATACTTTTCTCTGAAACCTAATTGTTGTTATGAAGAAGATTATATCTCTTTAAAATCGTTTATACACTGACTGGTCCGATTTCTGTTATCTTTCCTTTTAAAAATTGGTTGGGAATATTAAGGAAGTTAATAGAAGACATTCCAACTCGATCTCCCTAAACACAATAATGTACAGTAATGGAGATGAAAATACAGTAATGTAAAACAAAGTAAAGAAGGTAAAGTAATGGAGTAAATAAAAAATACATTTTTTTGTACAGTTTTTTTTTTTTTTAATTGACATTAATATGAATTTTTTTTATTTTATTTATAATTTTGTGATCCATTACTTTTCTTTCTTTAACATTACTATATATCATCTCCATTACTATATATTACAGTGTTCATGTAGACCAGTTTTGAAATATATGAAAAATTTCGAAGTCCAACAATTTCACCAGTTTTCATTGAAGTATGAGAAAAATTTCTAACACTTTAACTAATTATCATTGAAGTACATGAAAAATTTAAGTAAAACACTATCCCCAGTTATCATTTACTGGAAACAAACTTCCAAAACAGCCACTGGCCACGCATTATAATGGTGTTCAGCTCACGCCACAATGAGGCTGGATGTGTGTGGAGGACCCCCAGGGAAGATTGTCTGTAAAATATTGTATGTTTGCATTTGTTTGTATTTTTCTATAATAATGTGTGTGTGTGTGTGTGTGTGTGTGTGTGTGTGTAAGAGACATAAACCTTGGCAATGCAAATAAACTGGGGTGATGCTATCACTTGATCAATGATCGCGGCAACAGGATCTCACATGCAATGCAAATGACATGCAGGTAGAAAAAGAACTATATAAATTACATAATGTTAATTGAGACGGAGATTAGGGTCCTAAATGTCGAAGACGGCGAGGGAGAAACATTAAATTTATGGCCCAAGGTGATTTAATATAGCTTAAATCAATTATCGCGGCTAGAGAGCCACACATGTGATGCAAATGACTCGCAGGTAGGAAAAAACTGTTTAAATTACATTGTGTAATGGAGACGGAGACTAGGAGACATATAGGATACAATGACGACCAATGCACTGGTGGGATCATTTAGGGCTCAAGTGAAAGTTATCGCAACATGATTGCGGCAACAGAACCCTTCATGCTATGCAAATGACACGCAGGTAGGACAACACATATAAAAAAAGACTTTACAAGCTGCATAAATTTACTAGAGATGGAGACTAGAGCCTTAACTGTCGGAGTCGGAGACGGACACGGAGACTGGTTTAGGGCGCAAGCAGAAAAATCGCACATAGCGAGAACCTCGCAATTAATACGACTGTACATGCTCCACAATTTATTGCAGTGGATAATAACCGTAGTAGTAAACCTCAACCTGTTCTCCGGTCTGTACATTAGGTTTATAGCTCACAACTATTTACATGAAAGCCTTTGACAGATATGTATAACTTTGAAAAAGTAGTATCTATCCAGTTTTCCACAATTAACTCGGCATATACATTTAATTGCAATTGAAAGAAAAGAAGAATTCAACTGTACTAGAAACTGCTGAGACGTTCGTGTGGCATAAATGACTATACAAATTTGCCCGGAGAACAGATGCATAAACCTTTGAAGGGTTTACTAACAAATTAACATATTCTTTTTCACCCTTCAATGGGTCGATATATATTGTAAGTTTGAATCAAAGGAGACGAGGACATATTTTGTGCTATTTCACTTACAAAAGGTGTACAATATATATATATATATATATATATATATATATATATATATATATATATATATATACATTCAATTAGCACATTATCCTTCACATTTAATAATCAATTTTTTTATTCCGATCTCCGAGGAGGCCGTGGTTTATTCAGAAATGTATTTCCCTTAACATGTGAAAATAATTCAAATTTTTGCAATAGTTCACCAAACAGGATCCATTACTGTAATTACCCACGAAATAGGACCAATTACCGTAACCGTGCAAATATCCTTACAAAACGCTGGTCTCCCAGGAATCCTTTCATACGCTTAATTGACAAATTATACAGGTTTATGGACTGGATACCATTGAATTCAATCTTCTTTGCTCCACTATTAACATTTTTCATATGACCGTAACATTGACACGTAAGAAAGGCCTTTGTTGAATATATCTGACAATTTAGGTAAAACAATTTTATGATCGTTGCGATATTGTTTCATATTGGAACATATATGTATATGACCACATCACTGATCACCACTGATTTCGTACGAAAAGTTATATTTTTAAGAAAATGTACCCCACTATATATGTTGTGTGGAAAAACCTTTAGGTTTCCTACGAGGATTTTTATGAAAATTAAAGCTGTTATAATTTGGGCTTGACTTGTTACTGGAAAAATTATTGAAATTTCAAAAATATTATATAATATTACGTTGCTGGTATATGTAATTTTAAATGGCTTTCCTTTATCAAACAAATTTTGTGCGATTTAGGACAGAATAATTTATGGTTATCTCAGTCATGCCCCTCTGTCGATTGGCTGAAAGATAAATATGTACACACTTGGCATTCTAGTGTTTTTAATTCCTCTAAAAGTATAATTTTTGTATCGGATATTTAACAACGTTTAATTGTGAACCATTTTTTTTACACATATGCCACAAAAGTATAACCTAATTTTAACAAAATGTCGTATAATAAATCATAGGTTTCAAGTTGAAACCGGAAGGTGGCTAAATTTGGATATATCTGAAAGAAAATATGAATTGTGTGTCTCACAAGATATAAGTGGTGAATTTTAGTATCCTTTTTAACGTCAATATGTTGCTAAAATAGGAAAATAATATATAAGTAAGAAGTATCTAAAAGATGTAAATACACACAATTTAGTGAGTTGCTCAATAACACAAATGTTAACGTACAGATTGGATTAAGTAAATTTATGGAACTGATTTTTAAATCATTCTTCTCCATTGTAAACTCAGAATAGTTATGTCCATTGCCGTTTCAATAGTAAACTTGCTTGTATTGTTTCTCAACATGTATCTGTTGTGTAAGACGAAGATTGTTGAATTTTCAGAATGATTTTTTTTCTTCTGAAAGTTCGCAACTTTACATGCATTAAAACTATAAGAAATTATTGGTTATGTTTGCTGATTCAAAGATAGTATTTTAAATATCTAAGAGTTTTCTCTTAAATAAGAAATTACATCATCTTTCTTACTTGAAATACCCCCTCAAAGCTTTGTACTTCACATATCAATGAATTTTCCCCATTCATCGATGAACATCAATTAATTAGTAGTATCAGAAAGCTGTAAGCTTCTCTCTGGAACTAGGAATATTAGGCAATATCAATATATTAATAATAAAGTTTGTCATGGTTATTATGAGGACGCAATACCGTGATCATTATAGTTCGCCCCACCCCCACCCCCCGTTTGTGAATGCCTGAAATTTGCTTGAAAGCACAGAATTTCTATCATGTGTGGATGTATGTGGTTACCATACTGATGGAAATTATTTAGATTAGCAGACCTATGTAGTCTATTTGACAAGGTGGTGATAACAGAACCTAAAGCTGCCTGTTGAGTCCGCTGAACTACCTTTGTCATAGGACTGTAGTATAGATGAGAAATAAGCAATAAATTCGCACACGAATCTTAAGGCTAAATGAAGTTGTCTCTTTATGTAACCAAAGAGTACTTCAATAAAGGATTATATTCACATGCAAAATGATATGAACAACAGTGGAGAATTTTACACTAGTGCTTATTTCAATTGAAATCTATGAAATGAGTTGAATGATTCAAGACTCACAAAAGATTGAAACCATTCAACGTATTTCATACATTTAATTTTAAATAATCTCAAATGTTAAGATTATGTTATACGTATCACTTGACAAAAAATACCAATGTTACTCAATAAAAACCTCAACAACAAAAAAAAAAAAAAAAAAAAAAAAAAATAGTATAGAGAACTGGCTTGAAATTACATTCGTGTGCCTTGGTTATTACGCCCTTATTATGTTATTGGGTGTTATTACACGTGTCATTGGGTGTTATTAAACGTGTCATTGGGTGTTATTATACGTGTAATTGGGTGTTATTAAACGTGTGTCATTGGGTGTTATTAAACAACTGTAATATTGGAAAATATTATATGGGTTTTTAAATCTAAATAGGAACCGCCGTGGCTCAATGATTAGCGTCTCAGACTCAGACCGAAAGGGTGCATGTTCGAGTCCTACCACCGGATCAGCTCAGGTGGGCCACCGTGGTGTTCTTAGGCAAGGTACTTTACTCAACCTGCCTCTGCACTAAATAATGTACACTCGTTCCTGTGCCGTAAAACAACAACCAAACCAATATAAATCTAAATAACACCATATATAACATCATATATTTAAAGTAGATTACACACACCAACGAAACAGCGAAAGTGTTTACATAGACGGCATAATTATTCCTTTCGATGCCCGAGGCTTTCTTTAATACGCCAAGATGTGACGTCCTGATGTCAAAATGACGAAACAGATCACAGGTTCAAGGTCACAGCATGACGTGACTCGCTCTTATTGTTTTACTAATTTCTAATCACAGTTTGGTGTAAATACCATTATAGAGGAAGATGATACACCGTAGTCTTCCATCGTTGTTGACGATCACGGTAGAGAGTTTAATTCAGTTAACACTACTATTCATTACAAGAATTTCCCCTGGCATCATTATAACAGTTGTTTATATATAAATAACAGATCTTGAAAATAAGATGCAACAACATTTTTATCACTTTCTATTTGATTGAAAGAATTGATTGTTTCTATCTCCATCTGTAGAGCGACAAAGAGATAGAGACTCATTTAGTCTGCCTGTGTTTGAAGTGTCCTGTTCGACTTTCCATGTATGACAATATAAGGTTCGTTAAATAATAATAATAATAATAATAATAACAATAATATAATAATAAAGCAATCAGCTTATCATCGGAAATATTTCAACTTTGCACACACACACGCCACCACCCAGCACCCCTTACAGAGGTGGATCAAAACATGTACACTTCCTACTTTCAAAAATTAGTGTTTCTTCAACTGTGATATCAATATTTGACAAATGTGGCTATCCATCAAAGAATGTATTATTTCAAAATATCATAACAGTTCCGAAATTTTATCTCATCATATAGCAAACGTTGTCAGGTATATACGGTATTTATATGCAATCTACCCAATAGATGAATCGAGTCTTAGGTTTGTATGGTCAGCCTCTTAACTTTCTGGTTACTGACTAAATATGAATGTTGCAAAATTTGATGCAGATAATAGATCTCAGTCAACAGCCAGCGCCTCGATATTTATAATAATGTTTGTTATTTTTGTTAATATTATCTTTGGTCCACAGTAACTTGCTGTTCCCTTTACCATTACAGAAGTCCACTTCAAAATACTACATAGTTGTCCATAATAATGTGACTTCATACATTTTTGTGTGTATCAGATTCCGTGCTTTTGTACAAAATTACTCTTTCGTCAGTGTATTAATTCGTGCATCTGCCTCTGATTGTGACGGAGTCCTGTTATCTTCATACCAAGATAATTGTTCGTTTGCTCTTTATGTTCGCAGCTTGTAGCAACTATGGAATCCACGAAAACTGGTACGACATGAATAATAGTCAATTCAGTAAAAGTTTTTCCAGCAGGTTTTAAGGGAAAACTCTTAGCACTTGCTCAAGACTTTATAGTTGTACTGGAAAAAATAACTTACAGACCCATGATTCATTAACTAATATTGAGAGAGAGAGAGAGACAGACAGACAGACTGACAGAGAGAGAGAGAGATAGGGAGAGAAAGAGATAGATTGAGAAATTTCTATGTTATGACGAATTCGGGGAATGCGTAGAAATCTTTTAAGATGAATATAAACGACACTTCATAATTTACATCCATACATTTATGATGGCCTCAAAGGACCCTCAATTTTAGGTAAAATCAGGGCCGCGCCCAGACGTTACCGAAGTGAAAAGATGTCATTTGAAACAACGAATTACGCCCCGTACAAGATGTAAACAACACAAGGCAACTTTGAAAGATAAGATTTTGTGTCTTTCTTTATTGATTTATCAAAACTCTTTGACAATCAGAATATAATTACCGATTACATAGATCGCCTCAACGAAGCTTTTTGTAATCTCCAACTGCCATGCAGAAAATAAGTTAATGCCGAAGTGATCATGGCCTACAAATTGTTGGCCATTGTGACAGGGCATAAAATACACAAAACAATCAAGAACACACCTTTCTGTGATATCAAAACAGGGGAACCATAATGAGTTCATAATAACCAAAGAATATTTTTTTCTTTTTTTTCTTCTTCTTCTTTTTAAATCATTGTTAATCAAATCAGCTTCAGAAACTATTATTACTGTCCACCCTTGATGCCAGATTTTACTTGGTGGAAGCAATACACATTTTACCTACTGAGAGCAACCTATCGCAGTATAAATGTCTAGTCATAAATATGGAAAGTTTACCACTGAATAAGCATATTTATTCCTACTTTCAAATGCACTATCATAAAGGTATTTCTGTGAAGGCTGGTATGCATGTAGCATGCAGAAGGCTATGTCGTCATGAGCTAAAACACAAATAATTATGTTAGTAAATCATAAGATGTAGGTCGCTATGACCTTAGGTTGTAAGGTGTAGTGCTAACAGAGATGCATCCAGTTGAAAATTAAGGATTGTTAAGTTATACAAATTAATTTAAAATTAGAGAGCATATGTGCTCTAGCTTATGCTGATAATATTGCTGACACTATTATATCCTCTAAAAACAAATCAAAGTCCTAAAAACTTTTGCTATCATTATGGTATGAAAGTAATTCGGTGTAAAATAAAAACAAATTTTTTTAAAAGAAGTGGGAATTTAAAAATGAAATTTTGAATTTAAAAGAAGGGCTTTATTAACTTTTTTTTTTTTTCATAAATATATAGGGATTATATATTTCTCCACTCTGAAATGATCCAAAACCCATGTTGTGTTACCTAGTAAAGGAAACACAACTGTGGGGCTGTTGAAGTTTTTTGCAGGAAAATGTTACTGTACAAATGTCAAAATATTGCTTTTCTTTTTTAACCATATGACAACATATAGTCAATATTGTGCTGAAATGCCATTAAATCTTAATATATAATACACACATTGGCCAAACGGTTTTACCAACATCAATTAAAAATTTCCACGAAGTTAACAAATAGTTTCGGCAAGTTTTTAAATGAGGCAACAAATACTTATGTTTTTCATATGGGATTATATCAAACATACTCAGCAAACAATACATTCGTCGTTTGATGTATCTAAATCGTACATCGGTATTTTTTCTACGCCGTTTGAAACGTGAACTTCTCTTCTTGATTCAAATAAAAAACATTAAAATACGTGGCTCAACAAAAAAAAGAATGAAATGATCAATGACCTTTCTGCACGATTATAAATGGTGATTCTTTTATTTCTTAATCTCCCATTTTATTATTCGGTGCCTAAGTAAGAATTTACTCAAAGTTAATCACCATTTATAACATATGCTTAGCAAAACAATACTTTGGTCATTGGACATGTCTAAATCATACCTTGATATATTTTCGAAGTTGTTTTAAATGAGAACCTCTCTTCAATTTTAACACATCAAAATAGAAGGATAAAAAATAATACAAAGATAAAAAATAAAAAAACCACCTTAATTATATATGATTTTAATCTCTTATTCTTTTTTGTACCCCCCAAAAAATGGCAATATTTTTGATCTATTTTGCAAACGTAAATCTTTTCAGTTGAACTTTTATGTACGAAAATATTAAGGTTTTGACGAAAAATATGAAGTGCTATGTACGAAAAAATATGATGCATTTAATTAATTATTATGTTTGAAGCTAGATGGTGTACGAAAAATTAAAGGGTACGAAAAAATACATGAAATACGGTAATCTTCATATACACAGACTTAATAATTTTAAAGTCCATTTTTGTTCCAAATATAAAATGAGAGATTATGCTGTAAACAATAAAATTCCTTTGAAAAGTTAAAAAAAACATAATAACAACACCCTCTTTTTTAAAAAAACATTTCTTAATACAAGAATATACAATAAATATATTGTCTATTTGTGCTATAGCCCTTTCTGTATCTTGGTTTTCAAAGAACAATTCTTGATCATTTCCTCACTGTTATTTTATCATTTATAATCTTTGTGAAAACTTTTCCAAAACATTCAAAAGTGGAATTCCATAATAATTGTTTAGATCCTATTTACTCCCATCCTTCTGTAATGGACAAATAATTCTCTCACACCATTACTCGAGAAAATTACTTTCTTGAATTTTGTTGAACAGTAGTGACATTACATGAATAAATGCATGATTACTAAACTTGAAAAACTTAATTACAATAACATTTCCCCACATCTGGGAAACTTAATTTCAGTACCAACTGGCCCCAGTGCTTAATTACAATACCATCTCTCCCCAGCGCTTTATTGTTTTACACAGACTTGATAATTGTATGCATCTCTTCCAGAGTGATCGGTCGATCAAGATCTATATGATTTTGTTCCGAGATATCACAATTTACATCATGAGCTTCATGTGTAAAAAAATAATCTCTTCTTCTGACTCTGTATTCACTACTGCTATTCAATAATTTCTAAAAATATGCAGACATTCTTCTGGAGAAATATCAGGAAAACTTTGACATTCTCTTATATATTTATTAATTTCGTTCCACAGGCTAACAGTATCTGTTCTTGATAACAATTTACCCTGTACTGTATCTTGTAAAAGTTTTCTTTTTCTTTATATGTATTTTGAAAGTATGATTTTAACACTGAATGAAAGCATAATATGATTTTGATTTTCCAACCCATTTCAGAACGTAAAACTTTCCTTGTTTTAAAACTTCCAGTTCAATATCCCACTCTGATGGCTTCCCTGGATAGTTTGATAAAGCAGTTCAATATCCCACCTTGCTAGTATCCCTGGATAGTTTGATAAAGCAGTTTAATATCCCACCTTGCTAGTTTCCCTGGATAGTTTGATAAAGAACATTTTAATTTTCAGCATTAGTTTTTCCCATGTTGGCATCATATTTGCAAGAAAACTTAATCACTCTTTATACTAGCAATCAGAAGATTTTGAAACTGATCAATAAATTATGTTTTCTGTAAAAAAAAAGTTCATATTTACTATGAAATCATCTGCATGTTGTGATATCCATTACATAATGATCATGCACAAGTTGTCATGATTGTATTATGTGGTATAGGGGAGGTAACTCAAAAAACAAATCAGATTGGAAAATGATCTGACATACATCTTTATCTAAAAGTGTAAAATAGAGAATCTTATGAAATAAATATGATGATGCTAACATGAAATCTACAACACTTTTATCACCTTTACTGTCAAGTATGTCCATGTTCCATATTTCATCCTACTAAATCTCCCATTCAAAACATGAAGGATTTCCCAAAATGATTGATGAGTGTATTGAGGTACTCTACATTTTACAGAAACATCAGTATATACATATTCCTGTGCAGATAAGTAAAGCAATGTATCACAATCATTGGAAATTGTATAATTTAGAAGACTTATTCTATTTCATCCGCCCACAATAAAAAACATCCTCAAACTTCCCCAAAATTTGTATCAGTCTTTGTTCAAATAACAATATATATGATCATTTCTACTACAGTTGATTCCTCTGTAGATATGCAAGGTAAACTAAAATTAATACCCTTGTCTATCAACAGTACAAGACTTTTAAAAAATATGACATCATTTAGACTAGGAAATATGGACTCAGTATAATGACAAAATTATTTTCTAATATATATCCATATTCTCACCAGAAATCCTTTTCGTTTAATGTTTAATGTTTTGTTCTACAAACAGATTCATATATACATTTTAGACCTAGCAAATCTTTGAATTTATCATTAACATTAGTCCATGTTTCTGTAAGAACAACAATTTCATGTTCTTTTAAAAAGTGTACAGATTAATGATATATCCAGCGATTTATTTTTAAGACCATTTACATTCCAAGAAAAAAGATTAATTTTCATTAGTATCAAGAATATTAACATCATCATCATAATCAAGGCCCTGGCTGAGTCTGTAATCAGCTTCAACATCCAGTGCTGGGAAACAATTTTCTTCATCAGCCAGTGTATCAGCTGTCTGGGCACCAGTTACAGTCGTCTCCATTGTGTCGTCATTTCCAGAGTAGCATCTGTCACAATGTTGGGATCTCTGTGCCACATCTGTATGTTTCAGTTTGTCTGTTTCATCTAAGACAAAACTGCCATCATTTATAACGAGTTTATTATTAGAAAGTCACTAGGATTAGATGCATCTGTCATCCGTTCTTTCAACTTGCTCTCTGACATTATGAGTATGTTCTCTTCAATGACCCAGCAGTACTTTTTGCTTGTTGTACAAACTGAACTTGGCAATATTAGGTCCAAGGCGAGTAGAGAAGTTGGTGTTATTGGTGTTTTGCAGTTGGTGGGTTTTTTTTATGGGAATATCACTATCAAATTTCAATATCTCTCTAACAAAACTTCTCATCTTGTTTCTACAACTGTACCATGCTCCATTGCTTTGATCCGCTATCACAAAAAATATTAAACTATCCCTTCTAGAATGTGGTTCCAATGTATCTACAGCAGCCTCAAGCAGGTCTAGTTTCTTTTTTCATTTATTTGTTCTCTGCCCCTTTACGAGGCCCCAAATTGAACCAATGGTCACCAATAACATGCCCCTTTAGGAGGCCCCAAGTTGAACCAATGGTCACCAATAACATGCCCCTTTAGGAGGCCCCAAGTTGAACCAATGGTCACCAATAACATGCCCCTTTAGGAGGCCCCAAGTTGAACCAATGGTCACCAATAACATGCCCCAAGGAGACTTAAGTTGAACCAGTGGTCACCAATAACATGCCCCTTTAGGAGGCCCCAAGTTGAACCAATGGTCACCAATAACATGCCCCTTTAGGAGCCCCAAATTGAACCAATGGTCACCAATAACATGCCCCTTTAGGAGGCCCCAAGTTGAACCAATGGTCACCAATAACATGCCCCTTTAGGAGGCCCTAAGTTGAACCAGTGGTCACCAATAACATCCCCCTTTAGGAGGCCCCAAGTTGAACCAGTGGTCACCAATAACATGCTTAGAGCTAGTAACAGTCTTAAAGATAGTCAATATGAACTATTACCAATCTCTTAAGTCTCTATTTAGAATCTCCTCTTGTCTGGTTGATGTACTGTCCATACTTATGCCCTTGATTAGTCTCTATTTAGAATCTCCTCATGTCTGGTTGATGTACTGTCCATACTTATGCCCTTGATTACTCCAAATTAAATCACATTTTAAAGAATTATCACAAAAAGAACTGTGAGACAAAAGGTATAAGTACCATGTAGTGCTTCTTCAATACATGTTTTTACTACATGCAGTCTATATGATGCGTGGTCAAATTCTATGAGGTATGTATCCAAATCAGTCTATTTCCAACCAACGCCTGTAAAACATAACCAATGTTGACAACTGCTCTGTCTTCTACAGCATCATCAGGATTTATCCAGGGTGTGTTTACAGTCCAACCTAAAACATAAACAAATGAGAATGGTACATTGTACATTATATGATCCATCAAAGAAGGAAATGTTGTTTTCATTATCATGTAACTATGGTCATAATGCCACCATTTGAACCCAATTTCAATTGGTGGTATTATGACTGAAAGCAATATAATATAAAATGATCCATAATTTTACTACGATGTAATTACTGGCATTCATCCAATCAAAACGTATGACTCCTTCAACTAGGTGATTAACTCCATTTTAATCTGTTTAGACTGAATAAAAGCCTGCCTTTGTTTTGTCTGAGAACAACATATTTATTGCTAAAGGCATGTTGAAATTTAGTAATAACATTTCTTAAAATAAACATTTAGAAATTCTAAAACAATGAAATTTGAGAATTTTAAAGCAAGTTAATGAGTAAAGCCTGAATAAACGAAATGTTTTCACCTAAGAGAAATGGTGGTCTAGCCTGGCATAGCCAGTATGTTAAAATTATGGATAGAAAGGCAGGTGAACAAAAAAAAAACATGAACAATTTACACTCTATCATATGTCAAGGTATAACACTGCATGAAAATCTATAATGATAAAGCAAACTATTTCTAACCAATCAGGAGTTGAGGAACATGCACTGAAAAAAACTTACATGGTCTATATGAGATCTTATGAGGAAACAATATTCCAAAACAAACCTTATCATGTTTTAGTACAAACCATCAGGGATGAAAAGTTGACTTCTATTCATTAGAAACCTTTGATGTTAAGTAGCTGTGAGTGACCTGATATAACTGCAAACATTTGTGCATGAAAGCTGATATGGTCTACTGTATAAAATGATAAACAATAGTGCTTAACTGAATGACATGGCAGTAGTGTCAAGCAGGTAATGAATTCAGCAAGGCTAGAGGCTAGAGCTATGATGCAATAAAAAAATTCTGATTACTAAAATTTGTCTGAAGCTAAACTGCCTGCTTATGGTGTCTAGCATTTAGCTGCAACATGCAATACTATATGGTATGGAATACATATTCTGGTGAAGCTGTGACTCATAACTTGGTGATCACACAAACACACAACTTAAGAAATATTAAAATATTGTGGTTAGCATGCCAGACTCACAATTCATGTAATGCAGGTTCAAATCCTGCCCAGACCAGACTAGGTTGGCTACAGTGGTATGTCCCTGAGAAAGACACATTGTTCCTATTGTCTCAGCACTAAATAACCTTCCATGTGCTGAAGTGTCCTTAAAAACCAATCAAGAAATCAACCAATCATGTAGCTTGTCTGTTCACCAATGCCAATCAGTAACATTTGACAAAGACCAAATTGTTCCAATTTCTAAAGAAATCTTTGCCTGCTTGTCAATTACTTTTGAATCTTTCTCTTATTAAAGGTTTTACATCATAAAACCCTGCTGACATGTAACTTGCCTTTCTGGGACACAATTAACAAGGGACAATGAAGCACAACATATTGGTCAGTAATCTACTTTTGCGAGGCTGATGTCACAGTACAGAGTATCAACTAGCACAAAAAACATAACCCTACAAGACTGCTTGTAAAAGTGACATACAAAAGTAGCTCAAAGTCAAAGATGCATAAAATGTAGGTTACAATCACCTACTTCCTATGTGATAACATAGTGATTAACATAATGAATATGTAGACAAAGCAACTTTACTCAAAGTTGTATGACATACTGACCGAATGCTTAAGGTAAAAGCACAAAATGTAGGTCATGGTCACTTACTTTTGGCAGGACAGTATAGGTCAATCCAAGTTGCATCTAGACAGAAAACTAGAGGGCCCTATAAATGAAAGTGATTGAAAAATTAACCTAAAGTAATGTAAAACTTAACCTAGGTATGACAGAGATGAACAGCATGATGGATAACAAGCAGGCAGATGCAGTTATCATTGTATGGCCCATTCACATTTATTGTGGATTACACACAAATGGTTTGTGTTCTCTGAAAGCAAATCAAAAAGTTGGCCTTGTAAAACTTTGACCTGCTAGAGTGAACATAAAATGAGGTCCAAGTGGGCCTGAGAACACTCACCTGGCTGACATGTCTAATTGCCAAATGCAAGAAAAGTTGGCCAAGAAATCTGCTTTCCGTAGAAATTGCTTCCAGTCCTGTTGACTGCATATTTAATGAAAAGAGCTATTTAAAGATTTCTCTATTTTTGGTATCTTCATTCATATTTGGTGCACATCAGAAGCAGTTGTCCAATACTGAACGATCTCAATGTCAGGATGCTTTCTATCAAAATTGTTCAAATCCATTGTCATGTATAATGAGTACATGTTAGCAAAACCACACAGTTTACTTGTGATGCCATTTTCTTTAATGGCATCAATTATATTACTCTACCATATGTTACATAGGGGAGGGTGAAGGGATGGTGTTTCTTTTTTTCAAGAACATTTCTGGTTTGGCTGGGCTAAGCCTGATTTAAGACATTTTGATTTGTATTTTTGGTTAGTTTTTGTTGGGAAATGACAGTAAAGTGACTTAAGGACACAATATGGCAGGCAACATGGCCTGCTTTGGGAATCAAATTTGACTACTCTTGAGTCAAGCATGCTAACCACAGAGCTACCACAACCTTTTTATCTAACTAGTTTTAACAGGCACTACTGAGTTATAACATTAACTACTTAGTGTGTCTTGTTAATTTTCAATTATATTTTATTCTAGCTAAACACAGGGAATACGAGAAAAACAGAAAAATTATAGATGTGGATTTTCTAAAATTTTAGTTTTATTAATATGTTATCTTTCTGATTACCGGTACACATGCTAAAATTGTGCTGGTTATTTTATTTTCTGCATACTGTTGATCAACAAAGCCTCTGTTAAAATTTCTCTAACAAAAAGCTGTACCATATAGCTGTCTTAATAAGGGAAATAACTCTTGTGAATACAATTCTTGTTATGAAAAGGGAAAACTCGACTAATTACTTTGGCAAGAAAGCTATTAAAAACAGGGAGTTCTTACATTCACTGGATTAACAAATAAGTAATGTTTTCAATATGTACATAACCATTAAAAAAACTGATTGTCTCTAAGACTTAAAATATTGTGTGAGAGATTCACTCTTCTGTTAGAAAATGTCAGGGGACTCCCACCAGTAAGTTGAGAGTCCTAGACTCCTGGTCTATAAATTATGTGCAGGGTCCTATTTGATGGCATCATTTGTAGAAGTTTGTAAAGCCTTCATGTCAGAATATTGTTTATGAAATCGATTCAAATTCTGCCAAGCAGTTTCTGAGAATAAGTTATTTAAATGTTTAATTTTAAGTAATGGTCACTATATTTGAATTTTGCTTAGCAATGTTTAGCTCTACTGGTCATAGACCAAAAGAGCATGTGAAATGGTCTGCTGACCATAGTCTGTCATCTGTCCTCCACCCGTTAGGACAATTTTGTTATCACAACTCTTCCTAAACTACTTGGACAATTGCAATTACACACACTTTCATCCCAATGTCTAGTTTGTCTTAAATAAAAATGGTGCCAATCTAACATCCAATATGGTCACCACAGTGGTCATCTTGAAAATCTTGTTATCATTACTCCTTCTTAATGGATGGCCATATCAACATAAGGTTTCCATCAAAAGATTTATTATGATGTCTAGTTGATAATAAATAATAAATAATAATAACATAATAAATGAAAAGGGTGCCAATCTGATGTCCAATATGGCCACCATCTTGAAAATCTTGTTATTGCTACTCCTCTTAAATGGAAAGTCACATCAACATGGGGTTTACACTAAATTTCTCATGATGTCTAGTTGGTCCAAAACAACAAAGATGCTGATCTGATAACCAATGGTGGCCATCTTGAAAATATTGTGATCACTACTCCTCATAAAAGTTTTATTTTACCAAAAGACTTCTTATGATATCCACCATGGCATCTTCAAAATTTGTTATTACTCAAGAATATCAAGGATGGTTTCAACACTCAGCAGTTTAAAAAAAGAAATTATCATATCTTGGGTTCTTGGAACAACATCAGAACAACATCAGTTCCTTCAAGGAAATCTTGTTCAGAAGAAGTCATCATTCTGGTTTTAGTAACTGTGGCCATATATGATGGTAGATTGGTATTATTGGCAGAAATTTTAAAGCACTTCATACCAGAATGCATTTAGTCAATTTAGTTTCATTTTACTCAAAGGTTTTTATAAAGAATTAATTTAAAAGTTTTTCAAGTTTTAGTAATGATGGATATATCTGATGGAACATTAGTATAATTTGTGCATGTTTGAAAGGCCTTTCTTCTGGATAATTTTTGTCAAATTTGGACAAATTCTGTTAAGCAGCTTTCAGAAGTTGTTTTAAGCTTATCTTTTTTAATATCGATGGCCGCATTTGATGGCAGATTGGCATCATTTGTATAGAAAGGCATTATGCCATGAAGCTTTCAGTGAAATTTGGTCAAATTCTGTTAAATGAGTTTAAGAAGTCATTTGAAGGTTTAACATACTTAGCAATGGCAATCATATCTGATTGTGGATTGATACCATGTGTACAAAACTGAAAGGCCTTCATGCTACAATAATTGTATTAAGCGCTTCGAAGAAGTCACTTGAATTTTTTTCTAAATTTTAGTAAATGTGACAAACATTTAATATCAGTTTCATTTGTATAAAATTTAAACGCTTTCATGCCAGGATGCTCTCTGCTAAGTTTAGTGGATAATGACCCTGAAATTTTTAACAGTTTGTTGACAGATGACACAAAAAGCACAGTGGACATAGGCCAGTGAGGCATAAGATCACTCAACTGGCTGACAACTGCCTCAAAACCAAATCCTATGCTTGGGATCCTAGGTGCAATCATTTCACATGGGATACACCTATCTCACATGAATGTACTCAGTGATGCTGTAGATTGCATGTACCTATCTCACACGAGTGCACTCACTGACACCGTAGATGACATCATTATGGTTACAATGTCATTAACATTTTGTGATATTTCTGATGTTTTGAATGCTGAAAGGACACATTTTGTTTCCACATTATGAACTGAAATTCTTATCTACAACAAACTGTTTTATGTTCTGTTTAATGATGTCAAAACTTGAAGAAAATACTTGACCTTTTTTTAACTACATCAATACCAAAGACTCCTCATCTTTTTCAACTACTGTGAAACACTTTTAATTCGTGGGTTCTGGTTTTCGTGAGAGAGATAGCTCAAAATTCTTTAATTCACAACAAGATATCAAGCAAGCCAAGTCACCACCACCACCAACAACTCCATCATATGCAATGGAAAGGCATCACCTATTTCTTTGTTTTAATGCAATGGCTATCCATAGTGCTGAGAAAGTAAAATATACATTAGGATAAGCACATGAATAATGAAAAACACTGAAACTAATTGATTACAATTTAATTCGAATACAAAATTTCATGAACATGAAAACTCGTGTAAGATTGTAATTACTCTACCTGATGCATAGTAATAAATGCAGATTTACTCGCTCTGTGTGCCCTTCTTTTTTCCCAAAAGACATATTATTCCCATTTATAAATACATATTTCCACATACAAACTAACTGCTAAATAAACAATCAGCAGATTAGTCCTGCTTTCTCAAAACCCATTTCAATTAGGTCTCTGAAGTGCTACTTTGTCATGTGTGCAGATAAGCAACTTTGCGTGAATTGGTCTAAGGGTAGATGTTTTCAGGTCAACCAAGACCTGATCTGAATGCACATCTCCACTGTCCTCCAGTTCATTTGACTGATGAATCACCTGTGTTGAATGCCACTCATGAAATCATATTTTGTAACAATTCCTTCAGCACCAGCCATCACAACATGGGCATAAATAACACCGCCATTCACCCAAACTTTACGGATCCAATTTTCTACCACAAGGTCAAGGTCATTCAGCAGCAAGGGATTACCATGGGGTGATTTTGGCAGGCGTGTCAGGTTTACAGTCATTGGCTTTGTTCAGGTGCCTGATCCCTAATTGTTGAGAACTTTATGTTTTGATAGTGAACTTTAAGAATACCTGAGAACCTAATTACTTAAGATTACAATAGTGGTATTAAATGTTATAGCTCAGATGTGTGGAAAAAGAAGTTGGCATTTTCTTTGAGATCCCAGCATTTATGGCAGATGTTAGCAATGAATAACTTACTTAATCAACTTAATTACTGCAGTACAGATTAAACCTGTTTGCTCGCAAATGCGTGGAAATGATTGTCGGTATCATCTTTTACAGAGAGATATGCATCGTTGTTTTTTGTTTGTTTTTTTTAATGATAGACCCACAAAATTAGGTATCCACGAATATGTATTATTTACGCAAACCACGAAATTTGAAACCCACAAAAATAAAATGTTTCACAGAATTCTTTTCTGATTAGAAATAAGAACAACAAGTCTGTCATATGTATTAGTGTGGGATGGGGAAATCCCATAGTCAGCACAGCCTCATTCCTGCCCACGAATTCTGACCCTAAGTTGGGATTCCCTATTCCACACCATTGTATTTGATGGATTCTATTAAGTTCAACCCCGCGAGAAGCAAATGAAAAGATAAGTTTTGTGAAATTACAAAATCATTTGTTTGAACAAGTTTCTTAAGTTAAAGACATATAATTCTTATTTTAACCTCACTCGATATCAAACAGAGGATTAATTATTGATGTACCTTTTACTCGATATCAAACAGTGGAATAATTATTGATGTACCTTTTGCTTACCAGAGTGTGGATAAATAGAGATTCACACATATATAGAAAAAAAATAAACCTCATCTTACCTTAAGTTGAAAATTGTGTCCATCACAGTGAGGATTTTAAGGAACTAATCTAATTCATCTCTATCCTCAATCCTTACAGATACCACCTTTTTATTTCTTCCACAAGACTGCATCGTGTCACCAGGTAGGTAGAAACATTAAGTGTTACAGTCTCATGAAAAGCAATTTTTTTTAGTAAATTATGTTTCTCGATAATACATACCTGATCACATTAACATTTGGAGTACTCTGCTACATCTGAATCCAGCTTTCCCTGAAAGAAGAAAAAACATCTTTCTGTCTGTATAACATACAACCAAAGGGAAGTAACTCTTACTGGTTCATACATCAATAATCCACTTGATTAGACACAAAAAGCGAGAACCTCACATGAAAACTATGCAACATGCCAGATCTGCCAACCCCAAAAAGACCGGGTTACTAGAAACACCGAAATACACTGAAACACCGAAATACACACCGAAATACACATGTATTTACATCTTCTCTCTGTATATATCGGTTTTCACTCACAAATTATTATTTGTTTTTGTTTGAAGAGTAATATAAAGCAAAATAAAATATGATTTGAGCAATTTCGATACGACTTATTTACTTTTTCATAGTTATAGCACTCGTCAATTGGTCGTACTTTATTGGAAAGGTTGATCGTTCCGGAACGGAGGTGTTATGATAAACTACTGATAGTTCCGGAACGGAGGTAATCTCCGGAACGGACGGTATAAGTCGGCTTAATTCATATTGTTTCAAGTCGCTTAATTATTGTTTAATTGACTGCACTGCACACACATTTATTGTTCTCCCTTTGATCTCATTTCTTATTCAAGTCAAGAAAACAATTTTTTCTTCTAAGTCGCTTCATTCGGAACGGACAGTGAAAGTCGGTTTAATTCATCTTTTAAGTCGCTTAATTCATTTTTGAATTGACTGCACACACTTTATTGTCATCCCTTTGAACTCATTTCTTACTCAAGTTAAAGCCATATGTCGCGCACATTAAAGAAAAGGCACCCTTTTGCTCAACAAACAAAAATTTCACTTATATTTCAATGACACTGTAAAAATATATTTCCAGACTGCAGAAAGCTTTCCATTTGAAGGAAAAGAATGCTCTGACCAATGCCGCAAAGTCAGAAAGTAAGCTTCTCATCACCTACGGGATTTTTATTCCAGAATCAGAGCACATGTCTACCAATGGAGAGAAAGATGCCGTTTCGGTGGAAATTTTAAAAATGTATAATCCAGCAATTTTATGGGAACTTGTACCAATGTCAGTTTGTGGTGATGGAAACTGTTTATATATAGCAGTTTCTAGAGCACTGACTGGTTCAGAAAACTTTCACGAACTTCTGCGACTACGAACTGCAATAGAACTGATATTGAATCCTATCTACTATGATGAAAAGTCCAACAATTTTTTCGATTTGATCTGTGATAATCGCATTGTTGTTAGTGACTATTCAAAGCTTGTGAAAGACGCTATTGAGGCTGGTTCCTACTCTGAAATGGCGCACATTTATGCACTAAGTGCTAGCATCTCCCAACCTATTTGTTCTTATTATCCGCCACAGTTACAAGCCGAGTTTGCATCAGAACCTTTTAATCGTAAGATTGTTGGAAGGTCAGTGAACAAATCCGCATCTCCCGTAGCATGCATAATGTGGACACAAATGTCGGTCCCAGAAAGAACAAACGGGTTTATACCCAATCACTTTGTGCCTCTGTTATATGAAAACAAGGAGCATATGGTCATTGTAAATGTAGATGACTCAGTAGATGACTCATTAGATGACTCAGTGGATGTTATTTCTGTTAATTCTGACATGACGGCAAAACACGTTAGTAACGAGTCACATACTGATATAATCGACGACGTAACTGAGATACACAACGAGGTAAAAGACGGAAATGACACATACAAACATCCAGCAAAAGGCAAATTAGACCAGGGTCATTTTCTTGACACGGGAAAAGCAGTGGATTTTTTGTTAAAATCAGAATCGAGCGTAGAATGCATTCCATGTGGTTTGAAAGAAAATGTATATTTCATTGTGAATAATGCGAAAAACCTCGAAAAGAGGTTGAATAATGGCAAAAGTTCTTTTTCAGACGACTGTGGTGTATGGGATACATCTGCTGGTGCATCCCCTAAATCCTACTATTTGCTGTCTGACAACGGGAATCTGACCATGATTTTTTTTAAAAACGGGAAGTATTCTTTAAAAAGACAAGTCCAGCGGAAAACTGTGTATCGACCTTTTGATCCGCAACCTGGCAAAGATCAAGTTGTCGTGATCCACAGATACTATACTCAGTTAAAAAAGGACAATATGTACAAAAAGAGGGTCACATGGCTTGGGGAGGTGGGTCTGGCAAGTAATTTGTCACTGGTTGAATATGTAGGGAAATTTCCTGGCTTAACGCCGCATGGAAACTCGCGACAGACGACAGAATATTTGCAGATTCCTGACCTTGTTTTAGATGACATTACAGAAATGACTGGAAAAATGAAACCCCATCAAATATTAAATAAACTTACTTCAAAATATGGTGAACTGTCACAACCGACAGGACTTCAACAAATTTATGACAAACAAAAATATAAAAAATCAAAGGACAGAAAATCTACCGGACACTCCAACAATATTGCTGACCAAATCCGACATTTCGAAAATTAGGTAACTGAAAATAACCCTTTTGTAAGATCAGTTATCAGGACCAGCGCTAAACCCCCTTGTGTCATTTTGTACACAGACGAACAGATAACAGACATTAAGAATCTTTGTTGCTCCGGGCAGACTGTCCTTGGCATTGACAAAACTTTTATGCTGTGTAAAATGCATGTGACGGTCACATGTTACAAGCAACTTACGGTAAAACGAGTCAGAACAGGCGAACCACCAATCTTTCTTGGACCGCTCTTCATTCATGACAATAGCGATTTCGAAACTTACAGTCATTTTTTTCATCATCTGAAAGTAAAACTTATTGATTCGAATCTTAAGAGCCTTGTAATTGGAAGTGATGATGAGAAGGCTCTAGTCAAAGGCATTACGGCAGTTCTGCCCGAAGCAACACACGTTTTGTGCACACGCCATTTACAAGAGAACGTTAGACATATATTGACAGACGACGCAGTTACCATGACTGACCGCAACAATATCTTGAAAGAAATTTTTGGTAAAGACGGACTAGTTGACGCCAATGACAGTATTTGCTATGACGATAAATGTGAAGTGTTAGAAAATCATTGTGCTGGAATTTCAGGAAAATTTCTTAATTACTTTCGGAAAAAAACTAAAGACAACTATCAAACTAAAAGTCAATAATCCATTAAGAATATATCAAATAGACCGCATGTGGAAAAATAATAATTGTGAGTCCATGAACCACGTTCTGAAACAGACAGTTGACTGGAAGACGAAAACGCTGACGGAATTTGTACAACTAACACATGAATTAGTAAGAGGACAATTCAAAAATCTGAGGAGTGCTCTAGTATGCACTGGAGAATTCTGGCTTGCCGACAGTCATAAACAATTTGAGTCGAGAAAAACAGACTGGATACAAATGACAGAGCAACAACGCACAAACTTGTTCAAACGCTTCAGATGCCACATCGACATAGACACAAAATACATGATTTCTATGGACGGTCAGACAACTGTTGTTGCACCAAGGACTAATGGACAAAAACCTGGACAAAGGAAACGAAAAATTAATGTACGAACTGTGACAATTACAGCTAAAAAATCTAAACATGAACCAGAGATTTCATCATAATGTGCTATATTTTATTGTTTTCGGTTAGGTTTATTTTACCTTGTCTTGTCATTGATTGAAACCGGATACATTGTGTAAATGTAAATGTAAATATTAAATTCTGCCAAATAATGAATAATATATTTTATTGTTTTCGGTTAGGTTTATTTTACCTTGCCTTGTGCAACATGACTTGTAGTTCGATTTTCAAGAGGAACATAATCTTGAATACTATTCATCTGCGTGCTTGAAACCTGATACATTACGTGTGTAATTAAACGTAAATATTAAATTCTGCCAAATAATGAATAATACATGTTTTTTACAAAAATGCTTTCTTGAGTTGTCTTTGTCTATCATCATCATATATCGTGGCTTGTTACGATCACAACATTTCACTTTCACTTTGTGTATATATTTCAATTCGCCGTTTATCATATATATGTCAAATCAAGTAAAGAATAAATTATTCATATAAATTTAAATTATTTTGCTTTTTATTATTATTCAAACATGTATGACTATTCCCCGTTCACATATTTCCAAGAAGAAGACTTTCTTAACACCCTTACAATCAACTGTCATATCATCAAAAGCAGTATATATAAGTACATGTTTCACTATTGCCAAATATTTGGAAACCTTTTAAACAAAAATTAAATTAAATGTTATTTATTTGTCAAAAACTATATCATTAAAATTTAAAGTAAATATATAATATAATGTCGGCAAATATTTTTGCTACTTCGATAGTCTTCACTTTCACTCTGTGTATGTATTACTACGATTCAAAATGTATCAGGTCTGTCGAATCGAGTACGACCGAGTGACATCATGACATGAATTGTGCTATAAATAGGAAAAAAGTAAATAATTCGTATCGAAATCACATAAATCATATTTTTTTTGCTTTATATTATTATTCAAACAAAAACAAATAATAATTTGTGAGTGAAAACCAATATATACAGAGAGAAGATGTAAATACATGTGTATTTCGGTGTGTATTTCGGTGTTTCAGTGTATTTCGGTGTTTCTAGTAACCGAAAAAGACCTGCTCAGTAAGGCAGTTCATTTTTTCCATAAGTTCGACCAGTTTTCAGTAAGGTGTAACAAAATATAAAGTAATACTACTGTCAAGTTGGAAAACATGCATTCAAAAAGTTCAAAAGTGCAATTCAAGACTGATGCAGCGACGGTAAACATTATGTTCAACTAAAACTTTTGTAAAGTACACTTAGACCTTAATTACCTCCAGTACAGTTTCACAAACTGCAGTTCCAAACTCTATGGAGCTCAATGGCTTCTTGCTATCTCTCAACTTGACCTAGTCCTTCCCCTTTTTTTTAAATTTCACGTGGCGACTGCAATCATCTCATGCTCTCTCCCGCCATGAGACATACTCAAATCAACACATGCTATCCAATAAACATAATTGTTACCCTTTCTGCTTTATTTCCCCAAGAATCTGAATATTCCTTTTTATTCTTCTGTACTGACTATGAAAACTTTTAAAGAGGCTTATTTTCCCTTGCATCTTGAACATGTATCACTTGTTGGACACCATTTTTAGAAAATTCTACAAACAATAGCTTGATCATGCAGGTACTCGTGTAAAGTTGGTCTGGTTCCCTGCCCAATTCCACCGAATCTAATATGAAACCTGGATCCGAAACAAACATGGACAAGCCAGTATCCGGATTTTATCACACACAATCATATTTCCGTAATTTGTGCTTTTATTCTGTAAGACGGTATTTTAAGGGTCATTTCCGTAAGACGGCCAAATCATAAGGGTTGGCAGGTCTGACATGCCGTCCACTCATATCATTCCTATACTCACTCACATGTACAATAAACAGTAAACCTGTTGAGGGTAACACATCACAATTTATCACATAATTGGTACACTTTACATATGGTGTGTGCAGTTTCATATTTTTGATATGTTAACATGTTCACATATCACTTTATGTGAATCTGATTGGTACTAGGGGTGAAACGATTAATCGATATATCGATACTTTTTCTATATCGATACCCATATCGATACAAGAAGTGAAGAATCGATACAAAACGATACTTACTCTATACAAGTTACTTTAATCTTCAGCAGTCGTGAATACTTATTAGTCATTTGCCTTTTTATTCTTTAAACTGAGAATTCATCAGAGACAGCCATTGCAAACGCATGTACTCATTTCTGTCAGTAAAAAATAAAAACTGCTGGCAACACCCACTCGTATTCTACAAATTAACACAAGGTGACTAACTCAAGTGGTTTTAAATCTGCACCCTCCCCTCGCCCCAATTCCATGGTAATTATTTTAGCCCATCTGCATGTTCAGACACTGATAACATTTATCAACAGAAAGAAGACATTCCAGATTTGTTCCCCATGTATGATTTAAGTACTTTACTGATCATTTAATAACCACTTTTACGCTAAATTTATCTGTTGCCTCACATCTTGTCTACTAGGAATGAATTGAAGGCTACACTTCTGGTGTGTCACGCAGTGAAATATGTTACATGCAGTTCTGATTAGTGGTTATTGTTTGTTCAAGTCCAGGGTAAAACAGTAACCATCAATCATAACTAACTGTAGTTTGTTCACTGCGTGACACACTGGAAATATTGGCATCTAAACTCTATCCAAATAGATACAAAGCAACATAGAAACACAAAAGTAACTGTTAAATAGTCTGTAAAGTACTTAAATCGTACATTGGGAACACGTTTGGAATATCTCTTTTACGCTGACAGATGTAATCAGCGACTGAACGTGCCGATGGAAAAAAAAAATAATTAGCACAGAAACGACAAGGGTGCAGATTCCAAACAGGAGTTATAGCCACCTTGTCAATTTGCAGAAGGGAAGTGGGTGTTTTCACTAACAGAAACAAGTGCGTGTGGCCGCGGCAGCTATTTTGCATCTGCAGGAAGTACGATGTGAAGGATTTGGTTGTTAGTCATCTCCGATCCCACACTCGGACTTGTTCTAGATAAGATTTTCCTTGCACAAGGAAATTGAACTATTTCTTCTGTTTTAAAGAAAACACCATAATGCCTTCCAAATTTAAGCGAAGACATGAAATGGTAATAAGATGTTTTAAAAACTTGCATGCAAAGCAAAACAAAGGGTATGGTGACCAGGATGAGTCATGCATCTGATTAAATGGAACAGCCTAAAATGGCCTAAAAGGTTGAATAAAAATCACTGACAACTAACAGGTAGTCTGTTTGGAAGTATTTTTTTTATTTTGTCAAGGATGTGAATGGCATACGAACAGATGATAAGTCTATGTCTGTCTGTAATCTGCATACTGGAAATACACCCAATATGTCAACATATAAAAAATATCACCACCCTACCACTGACAGACCTTCTAAAGATGAAAAGACCATGAAGTTGATATGTGTATCGATAATGTATCGTATCGTAGGCTGTGTATTGAGAATCATCTCAATACGTGGCAGAGGTATATGATTTCACCCCTAATTGGTACAAATAAACCCCATGAAATTCCTGCGCAGTATACTTTTTACTGATTAGCTGCGACCATGTGAATTTTCCTTACCTTGCCTTCTGGAACTATTTTTTTTTACTATTACATGTACTATCAACATTTAGGCGGTCATTCTTTGAATCGATTGCCCAAGGGCATTGAGAATAAAAGGTTATGTCTGTCGGAATATGGCCAGTTAACCCCACAGGGTCTTGTTACAAATAAAATTAAGGGCATCGGTCAATTGATATAGGGCTGAGGGAGGTATAAACCTGAAACAGGGACCCCACTCTATGACAAGCGTGGTTTAAATGTTACCCTGTAGGAGTAAATAAACTCACTTCTGTTTCAAGAAGAATGTGGATAAATGCAGGTCTCCCAACTGACAAAAAGTTGTCCAACCACCGCATTGTTCCAGATCAAATAATGCAAATATCCAGTCACAAATACATTAAATATCTGGAATTATTTTGCTCAGCCACATCTTTTGCCTAGATTTAGTAAAATTTCTGCATCCAGTAATTATTCCTTCACATGAATATCCAACAACTGGAATGCTACTTTTTCTGCTCTATACAATATACTGCATCCATAGTAGTGGAATTCACGTGCTTTAGGTGGAAACATCGTAAACATTCTCATTGTTGTCGATGTATTGTTTATGGCGCATCTAACCTAACCTGAGTGAACTATGTGACATTACACAGGAATTTCTATCGGAGATCCAGTGTTGAAAAATGATGTTGTTTGTGTCAAACTTTCTATTGATTTCGAAGGACAGTTGCTCTTTAAATTGTAATTTGTAAAAAAAAATCTGTTTCATGAGTGGAACATAAACAGCACCCAATAAATGAGCTTTTAACACAAAATTCACTGAAGGATGAAATATAGGTCCCAGAGACCTCTTTTTCAAACAAGGATATAGAGCTTATCAAGATGCCTCCAGTCATCAAGTTTCATGATTCTAGGTAGAATAGCATGCATATAACATGCCAAAAATTCAAGTGGTCATGAGCTAAATGAAAAATCTTAACCAAATCCAGTAAATGATTACATACAGGTTATGATGAGCCCCTTTCACTGTAAGGGTCAGAAAAGAGCATCAAACAAAAAGTGTAACCCAAGTCAGATTGGTATCATTTTCATTTCAGACCAACTAGATCCCATAAGAAGTCTTCTGGTGAAAACCCCATGTCGATATGACTTTCTGTTTAAAAGGAACAGTGATAAGATTTTCAAGATGTCTTAATATACTATATCGGTTGCAATATTGGCACCATTTTCATTTTACTACAGACTAGACATCATTATAAGCCTGTTTGGTAAAAGCCTCATGACAATATGACCATACATTCAAAATGAGTAGCAACCACGAGATTTTCAAATGTCCATCATGGTGGCCATTCTAAATATCAGATCATCACCATTCATTCATTTAAACCCAACTAGACACCATAAGAAGTCTTTTATTGAAAACCCCATGTTGATAGTACTTTCCATTTAGGGGAAAAATTGCAATAACAAGATTTTCAAGATAGTGGCCATATTGGATGTCAGATCAGCATCATTTCATTTAGGATCAGTTAGACATCACAAGAAGTCTTTGGTAAAAACCTAATGTCGATATGACTATCCATCTAGAAGGTGCAATTTTCAAGATTGTTATTGTAGTGGCCATATTAGAAGTCAGATCAGTTCCATTTTCATTTGGGACTAACTTGACATCTCAAGAAGTCTTCTGATGAAAATCCCATGTCTGCATGACTTTCCTTTCTGGAAGAAAAGCAATAACAAGATTTTGAAGATGGCTGCCATGATGGCCATTCTGGATGTCAGATCAGCTCCATTTTCATTTAGAATCAAGGAGACATCATAAGAAATCTTTTAGAGAAAACTTCATGTTAATATGACCTTCCATTCAGGAGGAGTAGCAATAACAAAACTGTCATGTTAGCTGCTGTGGTGACAAAATTGGATTTCCAAACAGTACCAATTTAATTTAGGACCAAGTCGACCATGGGATGAACATGTGGGTCATGTTTCATGGTAATCCTCCAAGTAGTTTCGAAGGAGTAGCGATAACAAATTTGTGCTAATGGACAGACGGAGAACAGGCCATCCAATAAGCTCCTTTATTCTATGACCAACAAAGCTGAAAAACACAATGTGGTCATGAGCTAAATGTAAAAACTTAACATAAGTCAGTGAAAGAAGGTCACGATAACCTTTAGTTGTAAGGGCGTCATGCTAATAAAGATACATGATTCTAGCATGAACAGTGCTTGAGACTAAACCCATGTCAGTGACACATGAAATATCGGTCAAAGTGACCTACTTTTGTGACGAAATTAGAGTATTAATCAAGATGCATCCCCTTACCAAGTTTCATGAATCATGGTTTAACAATGTTTACGATGTGCTAAGGCCTATTCAGTCATGAGCTACATGCAAATACCTAAGCTAGTAAAATCTGATATATAGGTCACAGTGAACAGTGACATTCATTAGTGTTAAGGGTGTGGTACTAATAGAGATGCATACTATCAACTCATTTGATGATTCCCACATAAAAAGAGCTTGAGAAATAAACTTAAAACACAAAATTTAACCAAGTCAGTCAGGCATGAAATATGGGTCACATTGACCAACTTTTGTGATGAGGGTGTAGCACTATCAAGATGTATCTACTCACCCAGTTTCATGGTTCCAGGCATAACAGTATTTATATATATGTATAATCAGCTACACAACAGCTTAACAATATGTAAAAAGTAAATAAACTTGATATTCCAGATCAGTATACAATGATTTTCCTAGTGATTCTATGTAGTGGGATTTCTCCTTGATCAATTTGCTATCATTGACAAGTTTTTGGACATACACCAGTGAAGCAGGTGAGAGATAGCATTAAAAATCCTACTGGATAATTAGCACAGACCTTCACATTTTGTATCAATTATAAGTGTGAAAGAAGATACAATCTTTACTCGGAATTGATTTAATTGATGGGGAAACACAGTAACAAAGCCCGTGTCATTGGGTAAGGACAAGCAACTTGAGAAAAATTACTTGCCCTTCCTCAGCATCCACTCGTAAATAAAATCAGATGAGTGGAATCTTCAAGCCCTAACTCTGATGAGCTATTACTCTGCCAAAGAATCAACTAAAAGCAGACACAGATAGAGGTATTAAGATGCATACATACCTACAATTTTTGTTGTTGACAAAACTAGAATTCAAGGCATGCTAAATGAAGTAAGAAAATTACAGAAAGTTAAAAAAAGTGTACCATGCTGAAATCAATGGCCACTGAGAAACTAATGGACTATAAAGACCAAATCCATGGGGTTTCAATAGAAGCTGGTTGCTGCACAATTTGTTGCTGTATATTTGTACAGGAACAATACAGCATACAATTCCAAAATTTAGAAAAGTTCATTTTTAAAGTTCTATAATACACTACAGTATTCCATCAGAGATGATTCATCCAATTAAAATCGGCATCTTCTTCTGGTCGATACAGATCAGTCTAAGCCCAGAAGATGCTTGCTTTTTCTGATTCAGCATCACTTAAAGTGCCTGACATAATATTTAATCTATGTCAAACAGAACTATAAATGATCAGCCTCTTTCCTTTCACACTCAAATGATCATGATCAGGAGTGATTATCATGCCAGAACTTGGGTCACAATTATCTTCCCTACTTTAGTCCCTACTTGTTTTTGTCAGTACTGAGCTTTCCATTGTGTCCAAATCCTAATAAATCATATGGTAATCTAAAGTATCTTCAAAAATGAACTCATGGTGAAGTTCTTGTCATACGTTAACATCCATTTTTTGAGAGGCTGAACTGTAACAAAAATCAAGGAAGATCAAAATGGCAGACTGTCAAAAAGTGTTTATCTGTGATGAAATAATTGTGTCTGAAATACTGCTGCAAAGTTTTAATGAATTTGGTCCATTCATATGATAGTTACCGGCTTTCATCTAACAACATAGTATAAGAAAAACATGGAAGATCAATACACCAGACTGTAACAAATGCAAAAAAGTAAAAGTTGAATTGTGAATTTATTAACTGAGGTATATACTCCAAATAAACTGTAATTAGTTTTTAGCAGTTATACAAATCTACAAATTACCAGAAATTTAACTTGTCTGTTAAACTCTCTTAGGAGAGTCCATTTTAAAATATGATACATGTTCATCTGTAAAAACTACAGTTTTAAGTCACCAGAGTACAAGGTGTATGATGAGATAAAACCCAAAAAACCTGGGCCAGACCCTGCTGCTGTAAATCGGATGTTTCAAGCTGGACTACAGGATACACCAATGGGCGACACCAGGGCTAGATACCTACTTGCATCCACTGACATTCCACCAGCTAGCAGAACATCCATGTAAAGAGCTTCCAACATTATCGGTAACTTTACAGCAGAGCTAAATGAAAGTGATATGGTAGACAAGCTGAAACTAGTCTGACAAGTTAATGTGAGGCATGGTGTGGAGAAACCTGAGCAAACAAATGTTGCATTTGATACAAGACACAGTGTTATTCACTTTGGACATAAAAAGAAGCCTTGTCAAAGTTTATCTCCAGCTGTTGGAATTCCCTGCGAAACTGTTACAAAGAAAAAATGCAATGTAGGAACTACAGTAGTACACAAATTGTGCTGGACTGCAGAATGGTTAAAAGGCCAATGTTTTGATGTGCAATATCCAGAAGGCCATGTTAACTGCACAGCAAATATGTTGCCAGCTGCACTACATTCAGACTATGTAAAAGCAAAAATAATAAATAACACTTGTGTGCTGCAAGAAATTCTCATTAGACATGCAACAACAGATGGAGATGCTCAGGCTGCTGCTGGTTTTCAGGATGCTTACAGCATTCTATATCCAATGTGGGAAGTAGAACGATTGTCTCACCCCACTCGTTTGGGTCATTCCCAGTTCAAACAGTGCAATTCTGCACTCTGTGCTGTTGTGGTCTGTGGGGGAGGAAATACTAACAGTTGGTGGATACGATCAGCAATCTTGGGCCCTCATCAAGTGACTGATCTAAACATGACAGAAAATGATACAAATATTCTCCTGGAAGTGCTGGAAATGAAACTTTCCTGTGATGTTGTACAAATACTGCGTCTTAACACAGACACCCAGAAATGTGAGGCTGTGAACAGCTCAATCAGTGTCGTATTACCTAAAAATGTTAACTATTCAAGAAACTTTGAGGCAAGAGTCATTCTAAAATACACAGACCTAATAATAGACATGGATCATCACTGAAAACAAAAGGAAAACACTTGGGAAGTATACTTTCACCAAGGACTTTGAGAGATCACTGGAGCAAATGGATAAAGATCGTACTTACCATCAGTTATATCAAAAGCATCCAGAAACCAGGAAATATAGACTGGCGAGACATGGAAATGTGATACAGGCTCATCTGAGGTATAGAACTTGGCCTGACAACAGGAAGTCTGACTACTGGAAAGGCCAACACAGTCACTCTAATAAATAAAGTAAAACTGTCATGGGGAAATCCGTAGATAACACAATGCTTATTATATGCAGTTATGTTACCCGCTACCACCTGATCAGACCTGTGGAAATCTGCAGGTAACACATTGCTTATTAACAGCAGTTGTGTTACTTACTACCACCTGATGAGACCTGTGAAGAGGTCAAAACAGTTTTTTCAAAATACAAACATATAAATAAAAGAAAAATTCAAAAATGAAAAATCTGAAATAAAATGGAATGAATGGATGAATAAATGAATGATTAAAGATAAAGCTGTCAGACCAGCATAATCAAACAAAAAAACCCCCTCACCTTCTTTCCTCCTTCTATCCTCATTACAGATCATAAGCAAGCATGCATCCATTGATTCATTCATCCATCAATCAACTACCCCCATTTTATCCAGCTAGTCAGCCATGCCATGCCAATTTACATTTCAATATGGATGTGGGTGGGTGGAGGTTGATTTATGTCCTCTACATATTATCATACCTATTATGATTTCATATCAAAAGTTTAACTCAAGAATGCAGTGCTTGAAATACTTACATGGTGATATTAATGAACACCAACCCCAAAAAGACTAAAGTGTGCATTTTTTTGGGCAAAATTTAAAATATTTAAATTAAATTTTAAGAATTTTTTTAAATTTATTAATTTCATATTTCTATTTTTACAATCAATATACATAAAATGTCAAAATTTCATGCGCATACCTTTAATTACAAACATGGCATTTCAACTTAAAATCTTATGACTAACACGTTGACAGAATGAGAAATCTTCATCAAAATAGAAAAAGTATTTATCTGTGATGAAATAAATGTGTCTGAAATACTGCTGCAAAATTTTCAATGAATTAGATCCATTCATATGATAGTTACAGGCTTTTATCTCACACCACTGTATTAGAAAAACAAAGAAGATCAAAATGGCAGATGGTCAAAAATGCACAAAAGTAAAAGTTTAATTGTGAATTTATTATTTGCAATAAACACTTCATCAGAACTCTAATTAGTTTTTGGTAGCAATAAAAATCAACAAATTACTATAAATCAAACATTTCTGTTAAACTCTCTTAGGAGAGTCAATTTCAAAAAATGATACATGTTTTTTATTTCAAAATTTGAATTTAAATTAAATTTTCATGAAAATTCAAAACCTGAAGTTTACATATTTTGTTCCTTTGCAAAGTGACTTTATTCCTTTGTTATAACCATCAATGGCTTTCCTTATCAGGTATGAAGTAATTAAACAAGGGCCTGTCAATAATAGGTAGCACCTGACATCTAGTACTGGGGTTGGCAACCGTTTATACTTAAAAAGCCAATCTATGTCACAATTCGGAGCAAGAGATCAAAAAGTAGCCAGTATAAGAAATGCCATTTGTAACTGACAGTATACAATTTAACATTATTGATATTAAACATGTTGATTAATAATATGAGAAGAAAAGAAAGCGACAAGAAGACCAAATTTACGTGAGTAATTAAGCATTTTTTTTTTTAAGTTAATTTTAATTTTAATTAAAAAATATTGTGCATTTTAGGGATGACAAAAGAGCCATATTTTGTTCTGTACTGAGCCACATTTTGCTCGTGCAGACCCCTGATCTAGTAGCATCCGAAAATGCTAGTTAGGGGTAGTAAATTAGGTAGTAATGTCATTTTCACCTATGAAATGGATAAGCTCAAACATGTTAGGCTTCCAATAGTATTGAAGAGTTGGTGGATTTCTTTGATATCACGGTAGCACAGATTTTTCTCATTATATAAGGGAGAGAGAAAGAACCATTATTGTACTTTTACATGCAGTTATTTTAATTGAAACCATGAAAAGCTACACTAAGATGAAGAAATATTTTTTTATAAACCAGGAAATATTCCACATAACAAAACGGTCAGATTTCTGACTGATGATTCTCTACCAAGTTCCAGTTCTGCATCTGCTCAAGTAACCAGAAGAATTGATGCAGAAAGGCTCTCTCTCATGGCAGTAACGAATTTGACAGGTGGTGGTCTCCAGTCAGTTGTAGCACCAGACTGTAATGGCGCATCTGGGTCTGCTAGAATTATATGGTAATCATCCAAACCAAGACTGACCCTGAAAGAGACAGAGTGATTCAGCATGATGGGACATATATGATCTGTATCAATGATGTCACAATTTTGCACTGGTTCAAATGGCACCCCAGGTGAGTGTCGCCTTGGGCACCCCGCACGATCGGAAAAAAACACAGCATACTGTCTATTTTTTAAATGTATTAATAGTCATGAGAATAATAGCTAAATGTAGGTATTTTAATGAAAAAGATCTACACGAACATGATCCGTAAAATGCCACCCCCCCCCCCAGCTTGGTGCCCCGGGCGATCGCTCACCCTTTATGATGGCCCTGATCTGTATTATTATTATATTATATATATATTTTTATTTATATTATATATTTCTTTTTTATATTATATATATTTTTAACTGACCTGTAAGTATAGTATGATAGTATGACTACAGTAAGGTAATTCAACTTTAATCTGTGCAACTGTGTCAACATGGGCTGCCAACTATTTGAGATATTCTTGAAAATTTGGACTCTAGTTCCGGAGTCAATTGATCCCAGAACATGTGTGATGGTACTGCTTATTCAAGCAGTAAGACGTCAACCCATCCCCATCATCAATATCAGGGTTGACAATTTACATTGTAGGACAATAGGATGGAAAAATGAGAAACAGTCTAGAAATGGGTGAAGATAAAATAGAGTATATGTGTTTGGATAATGAAAAGTAACATTTTCATATAAGAATCTTTTGAGAACTTATCATATTTTTAACTGAAAAAATAGAGACAATGTTTTATTGATGGAGTTTCAGTCCTTTTACAGACCTGACTTTGGAACACTTATTACTGAAATTAACACATAATTCTTTAGGTGCGGTAATGAAAACACATATTTCAACAGGGGTGGACAAATCAAAACATATATTGTATCACGATGGGCTACCAAAAAGGAAACCATTGTAGCCCCCAACAGAAATGTGATAGCCCACATTGTTCAATGGATAAACATTTCCCTCTAATGCACCATTAAAAACATGGAGACACAAAATTTTAAGGTGGTAAAAGGTTCAGAAAAACAAACAGACAAACACCCCAAGTACATAAAATAGTTTATGTAACTATTTCTTTTGTGAAACATTCAGCACTAAAATATTTCATTTAAATCTGACAAACAATCAAGTGAGACTATGTTTGCCCTATTGCTACAAGGAAGTAACAACAAACTTGTTAATCAACTGTGAAAGCGATCCTGTGAGATTTTCTATGAGAACCTAATTAGTGCAGATTGTGTTCTGATATGCAACTTCAGAAGTGTTTGTTGCATTGTTACAGTCAATTAAAAGTAAACCAGCTTTGTATTATCACATTAATTATGTATTTTGTATCAGATCAAGTTAAGGGGTTCAATAAAAACCATTTAAAGACATGTAATCCTATCTGCGTATTATCTAGCGGTCAAAGTCATGTAACAAAGTCAACTCATTTCAACTGACCAATTGAAGATTGTTTTAAATATTATCTAAGTAACATCATTAAGGTATCTAGTATTAATAAATGACTTATCCTAATCATTTGCAAATGTGATCAAGGTTAGCACAGGAATCAAGCGAAAGGTGTACTCGGTACATGAAAAGCTTAGCCAGATCCAGTTTGTAGTGAACTTAAAATTCCCGAACAGGCACACTGAGGTTTGCTCAAGGATGTGCAGAGTTTCACAGTTACTTGCAATGAAATCACAGCCTAAATATTGTACTGATAGAAGTTTTGTTGTTGTTGTTTCTCAAAATAAGTGTCCACCTTGTTTTGAAAAAAAAAATCTGGTTCTGTTCTAAATCAACAAAATAACACTAGAAATGTATCCACATGTAATACACAATGCTTTTGCTGAACTTTCAAAGATTCATTATCTTGAAAATAAAACACATCAGATGCAGCTGGTTTTCCTGCTGGCTTTAGAACCTTAAAGTTAAGTAGTCTGAAAACAACATTTCATAGTCCACCCCTGTTCAAACACATGTAGATATAAAAATAAAAATGCTGTGGTTCATATGATTTTTGCCACACAAAGCTTGCATCAACAATGGGTCTAAACTGAGAAATATAGGTTTGATCATAAGCATTTAGAAATTTAAAGGTACTGGATTTTTAATACCATGGTATTTCCGTAGGTTTGCTAAGGGAGTTGAATTTGTACCAAAAATCCTAGAGATTCCTCCTTTTACTTATAGAAACAAGTGCCTGTGCATCCTATCATTGACATTTCAAGGATGTATTTACAAGTTTAACATAACACAAAGAAATTAAATATATTGGCAACTATTGCAGAGAAATTTCTCTATTACCAGAGATAATATTTAATAGATGTTGCCACTTCTTATAAAAATTACAGTGCTTCAGTTGATCGATCATGGCAAGTGAATTTCGTTGGTAACCTTTACAACTATTTACACGCACTGGGAATGCGCTAGTCCTATACTGTAAAACGTATACCCTGATAATTTATGTTGTTTGGCTTGAGCCAAACAATATAAAATATCAGGGTAGATGTCTTACATTGTAGGAATAGGCATGCGTTGGACAAGTCAGTCTTTGCACCTGTACGGAGGACGGTACAAATTGAAATCCAATAACGATTTTTTTTTTTATAAATTTTTATTACAATAATTTCCTTGTAGGATAAAATTCACTAAACCAGCTAATTTATTAACAAGAATCAACTACTTTGTTCAGACTTTTTCTCTCTCAAGAAGACTTTGAGGCTTTCCGAGTTTTGTAACATTAAAGATTCCTCCAACAATTTTGCAACGTCCAACCGTTAGTAGATAGAAAACTATAGTCCGAGACTAAATGTACATTTTAAATAGCACGATTTTTTTCTCTCACTCTTACGTGGTCTGTTGCTAACGCAAAAAATAAAATGGAGCACTGATAAATTAAAATTGCATTTGTGACTCTGTGTGTGTATGTATATATATATATATATATATATATATATATATATATATATATATATAATATATATATATATATATATATATATATATATATATATATATATATATATATATAGAGAGAGAGAGAGAGAGAGAGAGAGAGAGAGAGAGATTATGCCGCTACTTTCTGTATCCGATCAGCTGATTGTAGTACCTCGAAACCATTTTGAGAAGACCCCTTGTACAGCGAAATACTCTTTACCCGTTCACATCTTTTGTACAATAATAAAAGATTGTTGATTGTTAAATAAAATTACCTGTACAAACAATACAAAATACAGCAATAATTTCGTGTACGTTTGTCATTAGAGACGATATACCCTATTATTGTATGAATTTAGGTGATTTGAATCAAGGTTTTGTGTACTTATTCCAGTCGCGAAGCCATATTCCCGCGGTAAGGTCGTTACGGATTGGCCGATCAATTGGAATGCTCACCAATCCACGCTTTGTTTACCAGAATACTTACGTGATAGCCTTGTATATATAAACAGAGTTGGCATTAAAAAATTCGGACTTGATCTAAACTTTAGCAAAAATGAGAGATGTTGTAGATCTGAAAATGTGAAAAGGAAATTTCATCTACGAATTTTTTTGTAATTTCGTGGTCTATAAATTTTTTAACTGAGAATTTGAATTACAAATTTCACATTACATAAGCAGATGCATTTTGTGAATTTCTGGTTTAGATATTTGGACATAAAATGACACAAATAATTTCAAAGTATAAAATATGCCCTCATTATTAACTGTTCACAAAAGGGCTGAGTCTTTGTATGAAATAGAAATTTCTAAAACTTTTAAAATAGTGGAGAAACACACACACACATATATATATGTGTGTGTGTGTGTGTGTGTGTGTGTGTGTGTGAGAGAGAGAGAGAGAGAGAGAGAGAGAGAAAGAGAAAGAAAGAGAGCATAGACGCACTCAACAACATAAAACTGGGTAAAAACATTAAACCAAGCAATCGTTTCTTTTATAAATTTATGTAAATTGCAGACATTTAACATTATGAACACACTTGCAAATTTAAAAAGATAGTACTTTCTTCTAACATGAGTTTAGCTACACGGTTGGTGAGCTAGCACAATGAACGGTACAGTGGTGGAACATTGACAACAATGGACCAAAGGTGCAGATTGCTGTGCAACAACAATCTGAGCAAAAGTTTGCCGTGGCATACACACAGCAGAGACTCATCAACAGAGTTCAGGTCTGACGAAAGCAGATCACTAAAGGTGGACTCGTAGTGCCAAGCACAACACAAAATAACTAACTTTTTTACACAACATAAATAATGACAAAAAGCAAAACTTTGATAAACTCAAAATTATTTAGAGAGATGATGTAAATTTTTCATGAGTTTAACATAAAATCAGTAATCTGGGTAACAAGAGATAATGCATATTTGAGGACAAGTTTGGATGGGTTTTAAAATGTAATTAAAGCTAGTTGTCTTACAAACTAACATTCAAGAAAATAAAAATGTTTGATTTGCAGATTTCAAACATAAAAAAGATATCATGCAATGTTTCAGAAGAGATGCAGATTTACAGATTGTATTCAGTGATAATATCATCGAGATAAGCAGCAGCACCCCTGATAGCAATATGATCAAAAGAGTGTAATACAAAGAAGGAGTAAATTAACTTTTTGATGTTCATAATGTTATGTATGATGTTTATATAATATTATAAATATTTTAGGAAATTATAAATGTTTCTTCACTTTAATATTTGCTTAAATCTTAATGTTATCAGGAAAAACATGTTTAACTAGTGTCCTTGAATTAGGTTGTTTTGATCAATATGTTTTCTCAATTTGAAGGTCAAGGTTGATTGTTGTTTACAAGTAAAATTCCATTAAGATGACACATGTTCTAGAACATTCTGTCATGTGACCAATCTTTATATATGCCATGTTTGGTGGACATTGATTCAGTTTTGACATTACCATCAGTCTTGTAAAGAGCTATTACAGTTGTGAAAATTCATTCCAAATTCTAAGAGAGGAATTATTTTAAATATTCATTGGATTATAACAGTGCTCACAAACTTTTGGATTTTGGATTTTTAATTAATGATTTTGGAATTTAACTCAACTTATTCAGAGATTTTGGAATACTTCATTTTGACATCAGCACATCAAGATTTCTAGTACATCAGGACTTTGGAGACTATTAGCACATCATAACATTCAAGGACACAGCCGTGAATTCGGAACATTCTATATTTAGGACTTGTGATTAGAACAATCATTCTTTTTGGATTATTAGGATTTCAAAACACATTACTGTAAGTGACTTTTTGATTTTTCATTTTAATTATCTAGTAATAAATTGCTTGTTGATTTTTTACTTGATTTGTTGGTTTCACTTTCTTTCTGTTACATTTTTCTTAGACCATAGAGTCGTAACAATAAAAATACAAATTTGTATTCGGCTCAATTTACAGTACATCTTAAGACAGTGTAAACTTTACGAAAATGTTTATAATAATTCAACAAAAACAGAATTTACGAAGAAGAAAAAAATCCATTTAAAAAAGCAAGTACCTGTATTTCATTCAACCATATCAATGATAACATTTAACATAAATCTGAAAGCACTGATACATTTGATGAATTGAAGAAACTTTCTAAACTGTTAAAAAAAGTACCTATTTTAGAGTGTCTATCAGGTTGTTGACAATTCCTAAATATAATTTGTCAATCACATACCTTTCTCTGGATGTTTTTATTGCGTTTTAAATTTCTGACATCGGAGACGGTGCAAAATCGTCAAAATAGGACTTTGCAGACCAAGACTAAGATGTTTTCTTACATAATCCCGAAGGTACAGTTACTTAAATAAATGTCAATCAATTATGAGAACAAATTAAAGGGGACAAAAAAGACATAACACAAGCTTAATTGAAAGACTGGTTAACTGAACAATCTACCTATACATTACGCAAGCAAGCTAGAAAACGATTTTCCTACAGAACGGACAATTTTAATCACGTGGTTGATCACAAAATAAAACAGACATTGTCGTCATGCGAACATGCGAAAAATACAACGATGAATACAAATGCATTGGACAGTGATGTCTTATCAAAATATGTTTGGGCTGAGAAAGTAAAATTGGAAAATGGAGGTACATACACGATGCTGTGAGAGAAATGTTCAGAGAGACAGCCTGCAAATACACAATTTGATGAGAGAAAAGAGTTTTACAATAGAAAAAACAAAATAAGGATTTGCTGGAAAAGGAAGGCGTCGGATTGTTCTCAACTTACATAAAAAGCATATGTAGTGGAAGGCTGAATATAATTCTGAAGACTAGAGCGTGAAGATGTTTCAGCCAAAATGAAATTTTCAGAGAGACGGCCTGCAAAAACACAGTTTGGTGACAGAAAAGAGTTTTACAATAGGAAAAGTAAAGATTTGCTGGAAAAGGAAGGCGTCGAATTTTTTTTTCAACCTACACAAAAAGCATATGTAGTGGAAGGTTGAATATTGTTCTAAAGACTAGTGCTTTTCAGCCAAAATTAACCAGGAAATAGGTTGATCTTTTATCAAAGCTAATTGGAAGACACAAAAACACTCCTTACACATCAACAGACATGCCTCCAGGTGCTGTAAGCAAGGAAGAAAACATTAAAAGTATGGATGAAACTATTCGGTTACCTGACAACTGATACGGTCAGAACTCTTAAAAATGTAACATCGGTGAGAAAGAATACAAAAATACAAAACCTTTTGCAAAAGGTTACCTTCCAAACTTTACCTAGAAAATATTCAAACTTAGGCAAACTGCTTTAGGTAATCCAGTAATTTACAAATTGAAAATTTTGAAGGGAGGAGTGGAGGGAAGGGGGTAGGTGGGCATGTATTAAGATCAATAGTTATTTCTGTACCAGAGCCAAACATGACATATACAACACTGAACATATTTTAAAGACCATCGCAATGAAAGGTAAAAAGTATGTACTTGTGAAATGGAAAGGATATGAGGAATCGTTTTAACAGTTGGGAACCAGTGAAAACATTATTTCTTTAAAATAAATGATGTGTGAAAGACACACCCGGTTATCCATTCAGGACAAGAGTTGTTACATCGCAATTTTCTCTCTAGTGGAGACGATGGAGACACATGAACTAGATAGCAGTACCAATTAGAATGACAACTGTGCATTTTTTCCAAGGTAATGAGATTTTAAAATGTGACAAATGTGAACAAAACAGCGCTTTAAAAAATGAAGGAGTTAATACGTGTACAGCATGCGAATTTCTACTGATCACAAAGCCAGAGAGAACAAAGAAGATACATCCAAAAAGATCACAGTTTAACAACAAAATGGTACAAATGAAAAATGAGATAAGGTTACTACAGTGTTGGTAAATGTCCTATCGTGGTAATAAATTACATTACAGACGAAATGAAACATGATAACAATGACAAATATGAAACTGATTTTCATTATATTTCAACAAAACTGGAAAGACTACAGTGTAAGAGAGTAAACACTGGAATACGAGATCCTGAAGAATATAAAGGGTAATAAAAATCACATAGACTTTGGGGCAATCTTTAAAACGTGTAAACTTCTTTCAAATTTGATTCAAAGTTTACATGCAAGAGATTCACATGACTAGTTAATCAGCTATGCATTTTGTCCTGGACAAAATATTTTACCGTGTTCAATTATAAGCCACCCATTAAAACTGTAATCACAAAGAATTACAATCAATTAACCAAAATCAGTTGAATTGGGAAGAATTCTTACACAATACTGCTGAAGAAAGTTCCCGTACACCTTTTATAGTATGTGTTTCAAAATACATTTTTCACATACATCCAGTAGTAACTGAAATAAAGTTATACAAACAAATAGTACAAACATATTTAGAGATATTTACTGTTGCACCTCTGGCTTGCAAAGCTGATTCAACACACATCGTTGTTCGAACTGACCTCTCCTCCTGATACTGCACTGCCAGCGATGAAGGAAAAACAACAGTGATGAAATGTTGCAACAGAGAACAAAAGATAGAGGAAATAGATACACGAAATACAAAATACCAGAGATGCAAAGTTTGCATTAAAGAGTAAAATAATAATAAATTAAGCTGGTATTACGATGGAGGAAATAAACAGGCAAGAGAGATAAATCAACAGAGAATTACATTTCAAATGTGGAAAAAACCAATAGTAAATAAAGAATCAATGTATTTGCACTTGAAAAGCCAATTTGATATACGAAGTATAGGTAAACATTGTTCAGCACTCTAATTTTTTTTATTTTAAATAATGAATTTCAGATTGATAATATAACCAATAAAGCACGTTACCCTTTAATTACAACTTCGCTTAACAAAGTTAACATAGAACATAAATTTAACGATATAAAATATTAAGATGTTAAAACCCGATTTTTCGCACACAAACCATGAAACATTGTTTTATATCTACATTTTAAAGTATTAAATTGATGACTTTATGAAAAAATAGTGATCACACGGTAACATGAAATTTTGTCAGAATTAGCTAAACTGAACAGTGTGGGTGGCATCAGCTGGTTGTGGAATTTTTTTAATTCATTTGATAGACAAAATGTACCAGAACTCTTCAAATCGGTATACAAATTCTTCGTTTATTTTTGGATGCAAGAACTGCTGTCTGAATGCAAAATATGTTCACCTGATGACCATGTATTGAAATTAAATGACATTAGAAAAGACCTGCAACAAATTTCATTTATCTGCAACAATTTTACAATTCACCACATCTTGGCTTGAGATACATCAAGCAACAAAATACTTAATCGACGGTGAACCAGAAGAACACAAAATTGTACACCAAAGATTTTGGGAGCTTACATCTGGTGTTGTGTTAGCTGCTTACAAACGTAAGTATAGCTATCGAGGAGGTACTGTTGAGTAGTGGAGAACATTGCCAGCTGATGAAATTAATTATATGGCATGCAAAGAAAAACCTACAGGTTGGATATACTTCTTTCTACATGATATCAATGGATTGGTTGATGAAAGTATTTAAAGGCTAAATCAAAGAATCAAGTCTCATGTAATCTATATTTTAGATGCACAGGTGCAAAACAGAACATTTATCACACAGTGACACTGTTTCGATAGTATCAGACAGTGTTAAAAGTTCTGAGGATTGATGGTCTAATGATAATGCAGATATTAATTTGGGAGAGCAGGGTTGCGACACAGATGAAAACACCATGGTAAAATACACACAATACATGGCATATTCAAAGGTGAAATTGGACCATTTGGTGGTTATGGCATCTTTTGTTAACAAGCAAAATGGTTCTAAATGTTGGTACTAAAGTCGGGTACAACAACAATCTACATCAATCAAGTTACTTCCTTAAATTGCGGCTAAATCCTACCATCAATATCGAGGTACAAATTATGTAGAGAAGAAGGACTAGTTTACCAACCTTTAATATCACTCGCTGCTCTGTTTACATTTTTGAATTAACAAATGCTGATACACGTAAAATAAGATGTTCTGCTAAGAAAAGAAGCAAATTGTCCAGCACTCTTTTATAAATCACTCATTATATCTTCTGGTAATTTCTACGATCTTATTGAAGAGTTACAAAACCTTCCATTGATAAATTAGTTCCATCTAAAAGTATTTTTGAATGAGTGCATGTATTCATAGCCATTTTTAATTTTATCTTCAGGCCTTTCGTATTCTTCAAAATTTTTAATTGCGAAAGTGTCACCATCGTTAGTCTTTCATTTCGGTCATTTAAATTGCAAAGAAATGAACAAGTTACAACTTTAACAAGAACTGAGATTTATCGAAGACAATAATAATTATTACGGATATAACCATATGTGAATAACTCCATTTATTCAGAAGTTCAAGAATATAAATAGGAATTTAACATAGCAATTGTAAACGGACCAAAGAAAGAAATAACCGGCAAAAACTCGACTAAAAGAAGTTGGAAAAACTGGAAGAGAAAGAAATCAAGAGGACATATGAAATCTTTGCAAAGTTTAGAGCGTCTAAAATTTCCAAATCATTGTTAGATGTCTAAATTTATAGTGTGACATCATTGATTAGCCAATTTCTTCCGATCGACAATTTAAACTGTTTACAAAATGAACTTAAATATGACCACATAACATGAAAGGGAATTAGACACTTCACTGGATTCTATCTTCACAAAGTACTAGTTTGATAGCATTGTTCTTGTGGAAAGACATTTATCCAAAATAAACCATTAAAATAGACAACAGACACTAATGTGGAAATAAAAGATGTTAAAAAATGATTGGCAAATAAAACGTGCACTGGTTGCATTTTTGCTGATGCATTTGAGTTGTTACAATAGTTGCGATTACAGGACTAGAGTTTTGCTATGCAATTAAATTTTGTAGGGAATACACACACACACACACATATATATATATATATATATATATATATATATATATATATATATATATATATATATATATATATATATATATTACAACACTATTCAAGAGCTCCTCAATGATCAAGTAAGCAATCTTGAATCGCTCTACTTTCAGATTGTTTTCGCTGGTTATCATGAATCTAATGTTTGTTCAGTAGAAACATTTGCTTTGTTGTTTCGGTCAGACAAATCAAAAGAGGAACATTGTCTGATGTTTGTAAAGTTTAGACATCTGCAATACAACTCAGTAGATGGTACATCTATTATCTTTAATGTCGTGTCTGATTTGATGTTTTGCATCAATGTTTGCAGGCTTCTACATCTTAAAATGCTAATTAATCTAACGTTTTGATCATGATGATACCTTCGCTTGCATATAATCTTGTTTTTCTTTTTCCATATTTATACTCTAATCATTATGACAGGGGTTACAGATAGCACTAGTTATGTAAAAGTTAGTAAATTAATTTTTCAACTTCTCCACAAAAGGGACATATCTTGAATACATTTCTTTATTTACCCAATAATATTTTAATTATTTTTTAATACTGTAAGACGTCTTGCCATTAGAATTTGTTCCAATTTTGTATTGATATTTATTTAACTTTCTAGACTTCCTATTGAAACAAATGGATGCTGTGCAATACAAAAAGCAAGATGAAAACAAGGATTGAAAAGAATATGAAGAGGTTTCTTCACAAAAGCTGAAAGATCCACGTAGAGTTGAACTTGTAAGACGGCTTGGAAAACATTCAAATTAATAAATTAATGTCAAAAAAAGCCAAAGGTTTCAACAAAGAACGAGAATCTTGAAAGTAAAATAAAAATGCTTTATAAGTAAACCACGTGAAAGAAATGAAACAAACTCAGACAGCACGATCTTTAACTTGATTGATGGTGGTGTAGCTGTTTTGAGAATCTTGTTCATTTAGTAATGAAGTAAATTTTCTTCTTTGCTGAGTCTTAAACAGACCATGGTCAAAGAAGTTAACAATGAACAATCAACCAAAGCACAACAGCGGAGCGCGGACACAGGGCCTTATCACCTGCAGCGAGGTGTCCCTGAGGCACAACAACTTGTACGAAGTACAACAAGAAGATAAACCTATGTCAATATCTTACAAACCTATACCGGGAATACTTTAACATTACTTTAATCTGCTAACTCACCGGATAATGTTTTCGGGTAATAAATAATAAGAGTTCGACTTGAACAAAAAGCAAATATTCACTATGTTGACCATGCAGCACATACAAATTCGCCAACTTTCATAACTACATAAATAACAAGATGTCGAGCGAAAAGAATTCAAACAATTTAACATACAAGATTAAAATCAGCCCTTACTGTTGCATAGAACATGGTTCTACAAAAGCTATTGAGGTTTACAAGTTGTCCACAATCCAAAATGGATTTAGATTTTGTAAAGCTCATTATTCCGGATAGGAAGTGGTCAGTTTACAATCAACTACCTGTATCGCTGGATGAGTAAAAGGGGTCGCATTTGCAGTTAGAGAGCTATATTACAATAGACTAACTCCATGAGAAAGAAAAAGAAAATATATTTTACTAATCTAATTGATAACAGAAATGCCAATATATCCATTTCGTTACAGAGAATAGATTGTGTTCTTGGGTATCACAATGTCCCAAATCAAATTACAAAAACAAAAGCATAATCACTTATATAATATTACAAACACACCTCAAAAGTTTAAATATCACTAAGTAGCAATTACACATTATATACATATCGCCATTGGTTTTGTTTTTTGATCAAACTCCTTTCAGCTTTGATAGATTTCCTTTCTTAATACATTCTAATGTCCATTGCAATACTGTTTAGTCTCATTTCCGTGTTCAATTCAATTTAGAATCTCTCTCGGTTTTCTTTACATCAGTTTTAATGTATCTGTAACTGTTGCAAACATTTTGCCCCAAATCAGTTATATCTTCTCTCGTTTGTTTGATCCGTTTGTCTATTTCGTCAATACTACCTTGTACGACACCGATAATATTGACCAATTCTCGATCAACAAACTCTTTTTTGTCTGTTTAAGATTGGTCAACCCCAGCGTGCAACTTGTTGTAATATTCGATAAAAGTTATTTATTGCTTTGATCTTATCACCAAATGCACAAGATATAGATTACAAGTTATCTTCATAGATCTAATCATGCTTTCATTCACAATTTTTTTTTAATTGTATCACTCCTGAAAGAGTAAGGGAACTTAACGTGCGCAGTTGTTTGCTATGCCAAAAATGCTGTGCTAAAGTATACGCAGTTTGTGTTTTACTAATGTGGACATAGTATAAAAGTGTGAATTTCAAGGTGGGTCGCTAGTCGAATGACTGTACTTCATTTTTCATTATGACTTTAGTCAATAAGCATGACTATATTGTTCGATTGTATAGAGAATGATAACAGACTAGCTCAAACCCTTTATTAATCGTATATTTAATGAGTTACTAGTGCATTTCTGAAATATGAAAATAGGTCATTAATTCGACTAGCAGCTGTGCTATGACTGCTCACAGTTATACTACTGCTAGCAGATGCAGCATACCTTTTCGAGTTACCTCCCTTAGACTGATGACTTACTGAACATATCTTATTCGTAGTCATACACATCAACCATGGAAATAAATGAGAAAATTGATATCGTTAGGTTATTATACAAATGAATTCTGGTTTTAATTAGGTCCTTGAAAACCAAACAGTACACTTTGAAATGGCTTAATATCATGACATGACTGCAATATAAGATTGCACAAAATCAAAATGAATTTGAGAGTTTTAGTTTGGTTGGGGAGAGGGGGTTAACACCATTTTTCAGCACATAATAGACTGCACATGGCGGCCAGTTGGTCACGCCTGGACTCGAACTCAAGCGGACAGTGGTGAGATGTGTGATCTAAATAGGCGAGCGCCTTAGACCACTCGGTCACTCGGGGTCTCCAGACAGCTTGGGAATTACTTCCATGTTACCGTCATCATGATCATTGTCGTCATCGGTGACATTATCGTCTTGAAGTAAATAAATAAATAACAACAGTAACAATTACTACCACTACCGCTACTAGTAATACTTATTCTGCTACTACTGTGGAGAACGTCAACGACCACGATGACCACGATGATGAGGATGAATAGTGATATGATCTTCCAGCGCGCGTCTGGAAGCATAAAACACTGGAAGAATACGGTATCAGTTAAGTTCCGGTCTGAGTCGTGCTTGATATCGGAAGTAGAGTTCAAACAAGAATATAAATCAACAAATTATTTTGCAACACGATACATGTGTTATATTTTTGCATGAATCATTTTTCAGTATAGCGCTGTAATACAAAGATATTGTTGAAATCGCGAAATACTAGTTTGTCCAAAATCTGGCCGTGGAGGTGGCAATACAGGGATAATCTCACACATAGTTTAGCAGTGGGGGTTGTTGTTGTTGTTTACCAAACTAAAACGAAAGAAAACAATATAAACCATCCAAAACAAAAGTGTACACGTTTGAATTAAACTTAAAATTGTTAATGGTCTATTTATTGTCCACACTAAAAGAAACTCTCACTTTATTTTACGATTTGTAAAAAATCTGGAATTCGATGAATTAGGTTCAGTGTTTCATTTTTTATATACAACGACAAAATAAGTCTGGAAACCCAAAATTTGCGGTTAATTAGTTTGCAATGGCCAGTTGGAGCTAGATTGATCATCATCGCAGTTGTCATCATCATTTTTCTTCTTCTTCTTTTAATTTTGCCCTGAATTTTCATAAAGAATTTAGTATTCAATTACTTTCCCTTTAGAAAATCTCCAGAACGTGAGTCAGTCTGAAGATATACCCATAGAGTACTTTTATATGTAATTACATATACCAATTTTGTTGATAGAATTCGTTTTTTAATGGATCTCGTTTTAATGCTGTTAAATTTTGAATGAATGAATGAATTGATAAATACATGAAGGTGTTATGTATGATGTTGATATAATATTATAAATATTTTAGGAAATTATAAATGTTTCTTCACTTTAATATTTGCTTAAATCTTAATGTTATCAGGAAAAACATGTTTAAATAGTGTCCTTGAATTAGGTTGTTTTGATCAATATGTTTTCTCAATTTGAAGGTCAAGGTTGATTGTTGTTTACAAGTAAAATTCCATTAAGATGACACATGTTCTAGAACATTCTGTCATGTGACCAATCTTTATATATATGCCATGTTTGGTGGACATTTATTCAGTTTTGACATTACCATCAGTCTTGTAAAGAGCTATTACAGTTGTGAAAATTCATTCCAAATTCTAAGAGAGGAATTATTTTAAATATTCATTGGATTATAACAGTGCTCACAAACTTTTGGATTTTGGATTTTTAATTGATGATTTTGGAATTTATGTGAACTTATTCAGAGATTTTGGAATACTTCATTTTGACATCAGCACATCAAGATTACTAGTACATCAGGACTTTGGAGACTATTAGCACATCATAACATTCAAGGACACAGCCGTGAATTCGGAACATTCTATATTTAGGACTTGTGATTAGAACAATCATTCTTATTGGATTATTAGGATTTCAAAACACATTACTGTAAGTGACTTTTTGATTTTTCATTTTAATTATCTAGTAATAAATTGCTTGTTGATTTTTACTTGATTTGTTGGTTTCACTTTCTTTCTGTTACATTTTTCTTAGACCATAGACTCGTAACAGAAATTGGGGGCTCGTCGTTCCGGGATCTGAATTTCATTAAAGCATATTAGAGATATTAAATTTATCTTTGAACTTCATATTGATTTTGTCTCTGAATTTTTGTTTGTCTTTGGCAAAGATTTTTAAAAGAGAAATTTTTTTTTGTGTGAAACCAACAAGCATTTACAATGGCATCTAATGTTCAGAATTTCATTTCAAAACCTACCCAGGAGGGGTTAGAGTGCATGAGAAAGGATGAGTTGCTCGAGCTTGCCAGAAAATACAGTCTATCTGAGGCAAAAGTATCATTGACAAAACAGGAGATAAAGATTATTTTGATTCAGTATTTAGTAGGAAAGGGAATTTTTGAAAATAGTGCTTTAAGTTTGAAGAGAAAGCCTGTATCTGGTTCTGACAGGAAATTAAGGGAATTAGAGTTAAAGAACCAGATGGATTTAGAATTGGCAAAGCTTCAGATTCAGAGAGAGAGAGAGAAAGAAGTGAGGCAGATACAGATGGAGAGAGAGAAAGAAGAGAGGCAGATCCAAATGCAGAAAGAAGAGAGGCAGATCCAAATGCAGAAGGAAGAGAGGCAGATACAAATGCAGAAAGAAGAGAGCCAGATGGAGAGAGAGAAAGAAGAGAGGCAGTTGGAGAGAGAGAAAGAAGAGAGACAAATGCGGATACAGATGGAGAGAGACAAAGAAGAGAGGCGGATACAGATGGAGAGAGAGAAAGAAGAGAGGCAGATACAAATGCAAAGAGAAGAAAGGGAAATGCAATTTAAGTTAAGAGAATTAGAACTGGCAAACAGAGCACACTCCACTCCTTTAAACACAAGTTCAGGTTTTGAAATTACTAGATATATTAGGTTAGTACCCCCTTTTCAGGAAAAAAAAGTAGATAAATACTTTCTTCATTTCGAGAAAATAGCTGAAAACTTGAAATGGCCCAGAGAGCATTGGACTTTGTTATTACAAAGTGTACTTATTGGCAAAGCTCGTGAAGTCTACACTTCACTGTCAGTACAACAAAGCACTGATTATGATGTGGTTAAGGAGCACATCTTGAAAGCTTATGAGTTGGTACCAGAGGCGAATCGACAAAGGTTTAGGAATTGTAGAAAAGAAACTGGACAAACTCATGTTGAATTTGCAAGGGATAAAGAACAACTATTTGATAGGTGGTACTCAGCCAAGAAAGTCGATCAAGCTTATGATAACCTCAGACAGCTCGTATTAATTGAAGAGTTCAAGAGGTGCATCCATAGTGATGTTAAAACCTATCTTGACGAGCAGAATGTGGAAACTTTGGAAAATGCTGCTCGTATGGCTGATGATTATTCCTTGACTCACAAAATTTCATTTGGTAATAAATCGTCCTCTCAGCAGTTTTCTGGTAAAAAACCATTTCAATCTCATTCGAGTACTTCCAAATTTCACAACAGCACAACTGTTAGGAATCAAACATCTGATAAGACTGATCAGAAATCCTTATCTCTTCCTACGTGCACTTATTGTAAAATAAAAGGGCACGTTATTTCTGATTGCTTCAAGTTGAAAAATAAGCAACAGAGTAAAGACAGAGCTTTTCCAAATGCTCTTATTTCTACGAGGTCAAGGTCACGGTCTTGTATTGAAAGCAATACATTTGTTGGGTCAAACAAATCCCAGTCTGATTCTATTTTGGAGGCTTATGAACCATTCATGTCAGAAGGTTCTATATCACTTATTGGTGATTCTGCCAAGCCTATCCCAATTAAAATATTAAGGGACACTGGAGCTTCTCAGAGTCTTTAATTATCAGGTACTTTGCCTTTGTCTGAGGAGTCTTCTTCAAGTGAAAGTGTTCTTGTTCAGGGAGTAGAGTGCGGCTTTGTAAATGTTCCTCTTCATTGTGTAAATTAGGCATCAGACTTAGTTTCTGGACCTGTGACTGTTGGGGCAGTGACTTCTTTACCCATAGAGGGTGTTCATTTATTACTAGGCAATGACCTAGCTGGAGATAAGGTTGTGGTTAATCCATTTGTAACTGACAAGCCTTGTTTGGATCAGAAAGTTGATCCTGTCGAAACTGAAATCCCTGATTTGTACCCTGCTTGTGCAGTTACTAGAGCTATGGCAAAAAGAGCTCTTGAGAGTGATGTTGATCAGGATATTATTCCTTTAGCTGACACATGTATTGGTCAGTCTTTTGATGAGGTCACTTTTTCCTCAGGTATTGATCCATCAAATGGTATTGATCACAGTGATCCTCTTTTGGCAACTCATTCTCTTTGTTCTAATCAGGATGACAAACGACAATCCCTTGTCGTTGAACAGGAGCAAGATCCCGAGATATCTTGTTTGTTTCAGAGGGCTATTAGTGAAACTGAAGCCACACAAGTTCCAGTGTGTTACTTTGTGAAAAATGGGGTCCTTATGAGGAAATGGAGACCACCTGATGTACCTGCTGGTGTCGAGTGGTCAGTGAGCTATCAAATTGTTGTTCCTAAGTCATATCGACAGGAAATTCTTAATTTAGCCCATGAAACTCCTTTGGCTGGTCATTTAGGAGTCCATAAGACTTATCACAAGATCTTGAATCATTTGTATTGGCCGAAACTCAAAAGTGATGTTTCTAAATACTGCAGATCTTGTCACACTTGTCAAATGGTAGGAAAACCCAATCAGAAGATACCTAAGGCTCATCTGCAACCTATTCCTGCATTTGATGAATCATTTAGTAGAATAATTGTAGACTGTGTTGGTCCTTTACCTAAAACCAAGTCAGGCAACCAATACTTGTTGACCATCATGTGTACATCTACAAGATTTCCAGAAGCAATTCCTCTGAGAAATATAAAAACTAAAACTATTGTGAAAGCTTTGGTGAAGTTTTTTACACTTGTTGGCCTTCCCAAATCTGTCCAGTCAGATCAAGGGTCAAATTTTATGTCTGGAATTTTCCAACAAGTTATGCATGAATTAGGCATCCAACAGTTTAAATCTTCTGCCTATCACCCTGAAAGTCAAGGTGCTTTGGAAAGATTTCATCAAACTTTGAAGAATATGATTCGATCATATTGCTTTGATACAGAAAAGGATTGGGATGAGGGTGTTCATTTGTTGTTGTTTGCTGTTAGGGAATCAGTTCAAGAGTCGTTGGGTTTTAGTCCCTTTGAACTAGTTTTTGGTCATACTGTCCGTGGACCATTGAAATTATTGAAAGAGAAACTTCTTTCAAATGAAGATTCGAAGATTAATCTTCTTGATTATGTCTCTGATTTCAAATACAAGTTGTCAAAGGTCTATGAAGTAGCAAGAAGTAATCTTCACACTACCCAGTCAAAAATGAAATTAAGGTATGACAGAAATTCACAGGAAAGGAGTTTTAAACCTGGTGACAAAGTTCTGGCTCTCTTTCCCATACCTCAGAATCCTCTTCAGGCTAAATGTTTTGGTCCTTATACCGTTGAAAAGAAAGTAAATGACTTAAATTATATCATTAACACTCCTGGGAGACGGAAACAGAAACAACTTTGTCATATAAATATGTTAAAGGAATATTTTGACAGAGATAGCCCAGCTAATTATTCTGTTAGTTTAGTTGTACCTGTCCCACACAGTGAAGATATCAACGATGGAGTACGATCAGACTATAGTGACTCTGGTATAACCAATCTTCGGAATTCAGAAATATTGAACAACCTAGACCAGAAACTTTCACATCTACAACAACAGGAAAGAAATGAACTAAAACAGCTATTACATGACTATGAGCACTTGTTTCCTGATATTCCAACACGAACAAGTAAAATTTATCATGACGTTGACATTGTAGATTCTGCGCCTGTGAAACAGCATCCTTATAGGATGAATCCTCTCAAACAGAACTATCTGAAGAAAGAAATTCAATATTTACTGGAGAATGATTTCATAGAACCAAGTAAAAGTAACTGGAGTTCACCATGTATTCTTGTTCCCAAGCCAGATAATACATTCCGTATGTGTACTGACTATAGAAAAGTCAACAGTGTCACCAAAACTGATTCATTTCCAATCCCAAGAATGGACGATTGCATTGATAAAATTGGAAATGCGGAATATGTCACCAAGTTTGACCTTTTAAAAGGATTCTGGCAAATTCCACTGACGGAAAGGGCAAAAGAAATTTCAACATTTGTAACTCCAGATGGACTTTATCAATATAAAGTCATGCCGTTTGGAATGAAAAATTCGCCTGCAACGTTTCAACGTCTGATGAACATGATAACATTTGGTCTTGATAATTGTGACGCTTATATCGATGACGTCATTATCTACAACAACACCTGGGAAGATCATTTGGAAACCATTCGAAAATTCTTCGATCGACTCAGCGATGCGAATCTGACAATTAATTTGAGCAAAAGTGAGTTTTGCCATGCTTGTGTCACATTTTTAGGACATATTGTGGGACAAGGTCAAGTTAAACCTATAGAAGCTAAGGTCAAAGCTATCTCTGAATTTCAAGTTCCAATTTGTAAAAAGCAACTGATGCGATTTCTAGGTATGGCTGGATATTATCGGAAATTTTGTTCCAATTTTTCCAAAATTGCTGAACCTTTGACAAGTTTATTGAGTAAGAAAGCCAAATTTTATTGGTCTGACAAGTGTCAGGAATCTTTTGACAGGTTAAAGGCCATGCTTAAGAATGCACCAGTTCTTTCTGCACCAAATTTCAGCCAATCATTTAAATTATCTGTTGATGCAAGTGATGTAGGGGTTGGTGGAGTATTGATTCAGAAAGACAATGTGATTGCAGATGCACTCTGTCGTGCATAGAAATGTAATATTGCTTGATGTAATTAAGTCCAGTATCATAAAACATGTTCTTATGTAATTTTGGTTATTATAGTATTAGATGTATATTCAAAAGAAAGCTTTATTACATAAATCTTTCTTTTTCTTTATGACGGGAGGTACAAATTATGATGTTTATATAATATTATAAATATTTTAGGAAATTATAAATGTTTCTTCACTTTAATATTTGCTTAAATCTTAATGTTATCAGGAAAAACATGTTTAACTAGTGTCCTTGAATTAGGTTGTTTTGATCAATATGTTTTCTCAATTTGAAGGTCAAGGTTGATTGTTGTTTACAAGTAAAATTCCATTAAGATGACACATGTTCTAGAACATTCTGTCATGTGACCAATCTTTATATATATGCCATGTTTGGTGGACATTTATTCAGTTTTGACATTACCATCAGTCTTGTAAAGAGCTATTACAGTTGTGAAAATTCATTCCAAATTCTAAGAGAGGAATTATTTTAAATATTCATTGGATTATAACAGTGCTCACAAACTTTTGGATTTTGGATTTTTAATTGATGATTTTGGAATTTATGTGAACTTATTCAGAGATTTTGGAATACTTCATTTTGACATCAGCACATCAAGATTACTAGTACATCAGGACTTTGGAGACTATTAGCACATCATAACATTCAAGGACAGAGCCGTGAATTCGGAACATTCTATATTTAGGACTTGTGATTAGAACAATCATTCTTATTGGATTATTAGGATTTCAAAAAACCTTACTGTAAGTGACTTTTTGATTTTTCATTTTAATTATCTAGTAATAAATTGCTTGTTGATTTTTACTTGATTTGTTGGTTTCACTTTCTTTCTGTTACATTTTTCTTAGACCATAGAGTCATAACAAAGGAATGAATGAATGAGCCTTGACCTTAACGAACAGGATGTCCATGACTGTGCATTGCATGTACACACCCCTCATGGCATCCGTCTCGTGGTTTACATGACTCGTCTGTTTATCAGATCAACAGACATTAACCTTATCTCCCTGTGACAGCACTTTGTTGACGGCACAAGGGTTAGATAAGAGGGGACAATTGACGCTGAAGGATGTCCTTGTTCCGATTTTAACCGCTCAGTTCTAGCTGGTTTAAACTTGATAGTCTAAATTAAAAATAACAAGGACTTGGTGACATGGTAACATAAGTTAGGTATATTATTTGGTAGTTGTTAAAATTAAGAATTTTTCTTTCTAAAAATTCTTATTTCTAACTTTCACTTTATTTTTCAGATGCCAAAACAGCCAATATTTATAAATGGAAAAGTGATATATGGATTTAATTTCAAACTTTATCGCTTCAAAGATGATCACATAGAATAATTTATTTTTGAGAAAGCCTGAAAATCGGATTAGGCCACAAATCGTCACTTCAAGTTCGGCCTTTTGGCACCCATTTTTTTTCTTCTTCCTTGTAATAAAAAAGACGTGTGTCCAACTGAGTGAGATAACCTTGGATTTACCAATGTACTTTGCAAGGAAGTTTTTACCGAAATATCGAAAATGTGTAAACCAGAAATTATGACCCGAATAATATATGATGAAATTGAAAAACACGAATCAGCTATTTACAGTATTTATCGTACTTACCATAAATTACGTCATATTGTAATTTTAACCTAATATAAAGTAATACAATGTGGTAAAGAATTATAAGTATGTTGTAACAGATAGATAGATATATAATTACAGTGGTGAACAACATATTTGGCCTTGTATAACCATTTCCATCCCATATCCACATATCTGGACTCCAACTTCTAGTATACGTAATGGCCTTTACTATAATGAAAAGTAAAATTAGTACTAAACAAACTAAATATCTTTTAACTAACTAGAAGTCTTTACTTGATTTAATGTCGAATGTGAAAAATGCCACGGTATTAAAAAATTGTGCTGTCAATCGAACACAATGTGAAGTGTTATAAAATTTGCTTTGCAAATGTAGTACAATCAAGCATAAATACCCGAATAAATGAATATATAAATAAACGAAAATAGAGCAATCCGTGAGAACACATGAGTCTAATAAATTCATCTGAGATGCCTGTTCATTTTCTGCATGTGTATCTTTTTAAAACCCTTTTATCGTCCATCTCCCTCCCCCTTATTTCTATCTTTCTAACTTTTCCTTATTTATTCTTCAAACCGAAATTCCAGACACGTTTTATCATATCTCTTGTATTTTAAGGTGCCCTGGTCTGAGTTTTTATCGATAATCAATCCCCATCTCACCGATCTCTGTAAACCACTGCCAATGTAACACTTAAGTTCTGTGACTAACTTCCTGGTTATATCATTTAATCTGTAAATAGAATACTAAGAAAAATATATGCAAGGCTCAAAAGGGTAGGTCATTATGGTACACGCCTGTATACACGATTGTTTTGGAAGATAAAAGCAATTAGTAGGAAAGAAAGAAGTAAAGGAAGATTAAATGTATAACTTCAATTGCTTGTATTTATATAGTTTGGAAATGTTATAAGCTGATACAGATGAACAAAAGACAAATCTGATTTAAGATCGATATATATTTTCAAGGTCTGCATTTTTGAAACGATGAAACCTACCAGTGCCTTGCATGAATTAAAACCATTGAAGTACTTTATCTTCCTGTTGTAATACTTATGACAGCACAAAGGTTAGTTAGATAAGAGCGTGCAATTCATTCCAAGGGTGTCTATATTTGAATTTAAACCACCCAGTTGTTGCAGGGTTGAAACTGATAGTGTAAACTTAGAACAATTAGGACTTGTTGACTGTATAACGTCAGTTATGTGGATTTAGAGGTAGTTGTCAAAGTCAATAATTTGACATTCTCGGATTTCTTATCTCCAAACTTCACCTTATACCTCAAAAAAACAGAATAGCCCTTGTTTATTTAACCAAAAGTGAAATATTGGTCTAATTTAAAACTTTACCGTTTTAAAGATGATAACATAGAATAATTATATTTTTAGAAAGCCTGAGATTCGGGCTACACGAATCAGCTATTTACAATGTATGTCTTACTTACTCTAAATTCCACCATATTGCAATTTGAACCTAACATAAAATACTACAATGTGGTAACAAATTACAAGTATGTTGTAATAATAGATAGATAGATAGATAGATAGATACAGTGGTTAATCATATGTTTGGCTTTGCAGAACCATTTTAATCCCATACCCACATATCCGGACTCTAACTTCTTGCATACGTTACGGCCTTTACTTTAATGAAAAGGAAAATTAGTGCTGAACAAACTAAAAATATATTAACTAACTGCAAGTACTTTCTGTTTTTAATGTCGTATATGAAAAAAACCACGGTATTCAAATGTGTCTGCACTGATGTGTGCTGTCAATAGAAAACATTGTGAAGTGTTACACAAGTTTTCTTGCAAATATAGTACAATGGATTAAAAAATAAGCAAATTAATGAATAAATTAATAAACAAAAGCAGAGCAGTTCGCGAGAACACACTGGTCTAACACATTCACCTGAGATGTCAGTTCATTGCTTGCATTTGTATCTTTTTCACCCTTTTATCGTTCATCTCCCTCCCCCTTATTTCTATCTTTCTAACTTTTGTTACGGAATCATACCTTTTTACCTTTTTATAATGATTTAATTTACTAATTTATGATTTCTGTTTTAGTCTGAATAGGGGTTAGCATATCAGTATAGATACGGCTAATGCTCAATCAATAAGTGGTCACATGATCAATTGCGCGGGAAATGAAGTCGAACTGGCTTTGTACCTTTTGGAAATCAACATTGAAAGGTCACATTACATACTACAATAACATTATGTTTACTCTTTAAGATTTTTAGTACGCTAGACCTTTGGGTAAATGACGCGTAACCTAGTTCCTGATTGGTTCTTAGAGGGTTGTGTTATTTTGAAATACCAAATTTTTTAAGGAGGGAGAAAGGATATTCCCTTTTAATTCTGCGCACTTAGTAAAGATATATAGGGAATAATCTTGCGAATTATCATTCTTTACAATTGCTTGAACGAAGAGAGGTTATTGAAATTATTCAGTTCAGTGTGGAATTTATTTAATTAGTAATTCATCTGAATTACTATACAGCTCCGTGGAATTATCGGACATTATTCTAAAACTTGTGAGATTCCAGACCTGCAAGGATTATTTTGGATTTTATCAGAACCTATCTACTTCAACACAGTACAGGTTATTTTCATTCGGAATACCACATCCGGATTATTCGGATTAACATCAGGAAGTGAACTTTAAAACATTTTAGGACTTTTTAGGATATTCTATACTGTAAGTTATTTTAATTCTTTCACTTTGATTGTTTGTTGAATTATTTTAATTCTTTTAAATATTTTAGGAAATTAAAGATTTGCATTTTAATCTTGAAAGCTTGTTTGTGTCTTTTATTCTGTTACATTACCCCTAGAGTCGTAACACTTTTCCTTATTTATTCTTCAAACCGAAATTCCAGAGACGTTTAATCATATCATTCGTATTTTGAGGTGCCCTGGCCTGACCCTTAGCAGTCTGGATAACGAGAACGAGGAAGATAAATGCATTAAACTGGGTCAAATTATATCGTCATATAGCTCAACATTCCCCGGGGATTAAGGGGTGTTGTCAATATTAATATATCCTATATACGAAGAAATAACCCTTTCATTCTGTATTTCACATTTTAATTGATTGTATCTTTAAATAAAGCCTTTTTGTAATATATGTCGCTTTTCAAAACTATAAAAATCAATTACAATCCATAATTTTAGAAATGAGGTTTAATTGATAGTCAACCCCCATCTCACCGATCTCTGTAAACTACTGTCAAGGTGACACTTAAGTTCGGTTACTAACTAAAAGTTTCTTGTTATATCATTTAATCTGTAAATAGAATACTTAGAAAAATGTACGCAAGGCTCAAAATAGGGTAGGTCATCATGGCGCACTACTGTACGCGACTGTTTCGAAATATAAAAACAGTTAGTAGGGAAGAAAGAAGTAAAAGAAAATCAAATATATATCTTCAGTCACTTGTATTTCTACATTTTACAAATGTTATAAACTGATACGTGTGAACAAAAGTCAATTCTAATTTAAAGTCGATATATATTTTCAAGGTTTGCATTTTAAAGGACGAAACCTACCAGTGCTTTTATTGAGCTAAAATCATCGAAGTACTTTATCTCCCGGTGAGGGCACCCCAGGTTTCATAAGTGGGGCAATTCATTCCAAGGATGTCTGTGTATAATGAGCTACAATCATTGAAGTACTTTATTCTTCCTGTAATAACACTGCTGACACCACAAAGATTACACGAGGGGCAATTCATTCCAAGGATGTCTGTGTTTTGATGTAAACCACACAGTTGGGGTTGAACTTGATAGTGTACACTTAGAACAGCTGACTTGTTGATTGTATAACATGGGTTAGGTAGATTTGGGGGTGGGTGTCAAAATCAAGAATTTGACTTTCTCGGATTTCTTATGTCTAAGCCTCGTCTTATTTTTCAAATACCAGAATAGCCCTCGTCTATATGACCAAGAGTGATATATTGGTCTAATTTCAAACTTTATCGCTTTAAAGGGGATAACATAGAATCATTATTATTTTTGGAGAAAGCCTGAGATTCGGTGTACTACACAAATTGCCATTTCGAGTTTGGCCTTTTAGCACATAGCCACTCATTTATTTTTTCTTCCTTTTCGTGACAAAAGACGTGTTTATTTGAGTGAGATAATATTGGATTTACCCTTGTCCTTTAGAAAGAAGTCTTGACCCAAATATTGTAAATGTCTGCATCCGAAATTACGAATAATTTATGATTAAATTGTAAAAACATAAATCAGCTATTTACAATATTTGTCTTACTTTAAGTTCCGCCATGTTGCAATTTGAACCTAACATAAAATATTACAAGGTGGTCAAGAATTACAAGTATGTTGCAACAGATAGATAGATAGATACAGTGGTTAATCATATGTTTGGCTTTGCAGAACCATTTCAATTCCATACCCACATATCCCGACTCCAACGTCTAGCATACGTTACGGCCTTTACTTTAATGAAAAGGAAAATTAGTGCTGAACAAACTAAATATATATTAACTAACTACAAGTTTCTTTCTGTTTTTAATGTCGTATTTAAAAAAGCAACGGTATTCAAATTTCTCTGCACTGATGAGTGTTGTCAATAGTAAACACCGTGAAGAGTTATAAAAGTCTGCTTGAAAATTTAGTACAATGGATTAAAACATAAGTAAATTAATGAATACATTAATAAACAAAAGCAGAGCAGGTTGCGAGAACACATTGGTCTAATAAATTCACCTGAGATGTCAGTTCATTACCTGCATTTTTATCTTTTTCACCCTTCAATCATCTATCTCCCTCTCCCTTATTTCTATCTTTCTAACGTTTCCTTGTTTGTTCTTCAAACCGAAATACCAGACACGTTTCATCATGTCTGTCGTATTTTAAGGTGCCCTGGCCTGACCCTGAGTAGCATGGGTAACGAGAACGACCCTCATATGTTTGACTTCTGCCAGTAAAAGTCTGGAGAACTAGGAAAAACTACTGTTCGTTGGTACCCTAATACAAACTAGACCTCTACATGTCAAAAGAGAATAACTGTTGCAGGGTTTGTATCAAATACTAACTGTCCAGTATGTAAAATATCAATTACATGTATTATATATTTTACCGTGTAATTGGTATATAGTGATAGTTGTTACATACTATTACATATTGATTTATAATAATACATACATGAATATATTAGAGGAAATTAAATATATTAGGGGAAAATAAATATATTTACCGGACTCCAATCTTGCCGATCTGCGTAGGTGACTGTTGTCGTCCTACTAAAGTTACTAAAGTTACGTGAACGCGTTCTGAAACCTGCAGGTAACAGCATACCCTTAACAGATAAAAATAGAACATATAATTGTGCCGTAGGTGTGAGTTGGGGCAGGCCATTATACTATCTGGCTATTCATACTTCCAGACTGAATATTGCTTATAAATAAATAATAAAAGACACTAAAACAAATCATCCATCAACGATTCATATTTATTTATTTGTTAATCAAGTGAACGACAACAAAGTGGGTGCTACGTGGATTAAATATGAATCTGATTTGCTCTTCTTAACGAACCGGCATCCCCTACTTCGACATATCATGTTGTGTACATCAATAGTTCTTGTGCGGATTAAGTAATACTGTTGTTTACAATAACTCCAACTATATGTCCCAATGCACGCGGGATATTGTTCCAAGGATTGCACGGTATTGGCGTTCTTTAAAAAATGCAACATTATATTTGCTTATCCCTATTTTTAGGTAACTGAGAAGAAACTACTTACCACGATATTATTGTTCACGGCCAAATATAGAAAATAAGAAGCCATTATATCTTCAAATTCAAAATGAATTTTAAATGCGTTGTCGAAAGTTCTATACTTTTGCACAATAGAAAGGATCATAAAATAACTAATTTTGAATAAGTCATTAATGATTAAATTGCGTATAGAATTATGTATTTTATCCTCTACAGTATGGCATATGTTTGTATCCTCTACAGTATGGCATATGTTATTTATCCTCTACAGTATGGCATATGTTATTTATCCTCTACAGTATGGCATATGTTATTTATCCTCTACAGTATGGCATATGTTATTTATCCTCTACAGTATGGCATATGTTTGAATCCTCACGTTTGTTGTTATAAATTGAATTTGCAATGTAATGCTAAATAAAGTATGTGTTTTGTTCATTTCATATTTTGCAATCCTGTAACTTGACTTCAAGGGAAATACAATGTGTCTCCTGTGTCAGAATAATGGAATTAAGTTGAGTCTCTCTCTCTCTCTCTCTCTCTCCCTCTCTCTCTCTCTCTCTCTCATTACCAATATTAACGTGGTTACTTATATTTTCTGATATACACTCACGTATAATTTTTTTCTTCTTTTTTTATGAGTTTGAATCCATCCTGTATATTCCATATTTGTCTCAAAAAAATGACAATTATGCATTTAGTGGGGGTGGGGGAGGAAAGCTCAGTTGGTACAGCCTCGGATCCGTAAGCCAAAGGCATCGGGTACTATACCCGTCCATGTCAGTGCTGTCAAAACAAACGAAAACATTTCATCAGAGAGAGAGAGAGAGAGAGAGAGAAGTGTTGCAGCAACCGATTTAAACATTTTTGTTGAGTACACAGTTAATGTACATATCAACGACGAGTAATATAATATTGTACTTCTAGCTAATCCTTCTAGCTAATTAGCTAGTTTTTGTTCATCTCTCTCTCGATCCACCTTAGATGTATGTAGGTATGTATGTATGTATGTATGTATGTATGTATGTATGTATGTATGTATGTAGGTATGTATGTATGTATGCAAATGATGACCTGTGTTATAAATAGAATAGATAAAAACTGTAGAATTCTCCCCATGACGATTTATAATTTACTAATATTTTCAGACATTTTCTCGGCATGATTTAGTCAACAGCGCGTTAAAGTTCCCTTAAAAACCAATCTTCCCCAAAAAACAGTAATAAAAATGGCCTTGGCAGTACAAATATTTATCTGTGTGATTCGAACATTTGCCCGTTTTCTCCTTTTAAAAGTTGATTTTTTTTCTTTCTTTCCCTCTTTCCTCAGCTGTGCTCAGTTTGAATAGGAAGGACAACATATTTAAAATTTAAATCTTATAAAATGTGTCCCTGTTACGCGCGTAAAGTTGCCTGATAAAAATGTAAACTCCAACATGTACAATATCAATCAAAATATGTCTATTCTTTACATTATAATTTGTGTATAATGACAATAAATAATCACAATAATATTTTAATTAGATATTGTACATAAATTAACAATAGTAAATATAGTGAGAGAAAAGAATTATGTATGTTCAACCTCCATCTTGCCGATCTGCGTGGGTGACTGTTGCCGTGCTACTAAAGATCGGCCTAGACCGTTGCATACATTCTAAACTTCCCAGTTTGTAAAATTGTACAGCTAAAGATAAAATACTGGAATTGTGCCAGAGGTACGAGCTGGTGTAGGTCATCATAATATAGATCTATTCAGACGTCGACATGAAAGGTCTCGAATAAATAGTAGAAGACACTGAAACCAAGTAAATCGTCGACTATTCATATTTATATATTTATAAATTAAATGAGCAACACCCAATTAGGTGCTTAACTGAGACAAATTTGAACTCAATCCGAATAAAATTTGATCTGATTACACCATTGGTGCCCCTGTTCTATAAATCTTTATAAAGCACATGTTGCATGCATATTAATAGTTACTGTTGTACGTTGAAGTATACTACTTTATCCTTTAATGACACCATTGTTATAAAGACTGCAGTGTCTTGTTTTTAAAAAAAATCTTGATAGATCGATATATAGATAAATAGATGTACAAAATACCAGACTTACTTAACTTTATTAATGATGCTATTTCAAAGGGGAGTTGTTAACGATCTATTCTTTCCTTACGGGAAATGCAATCTGTTTCCCGTGGAATATATTCGAGGAAACTACTTAAAGCTATCTGGTTAGCACCCCCACCCCCTTCTCTCTCTCTGATAGTAATACGTGGTGTATTAATTGTCCCTTACGTGGTAATAAAAATAGCAACACGTGGAACATGGATCACACCAGGTATTTATACTCGGCAAACCTCTCGATAAATTAAACGATCGTGTCACATTTTTCATCTGTTGTGTGTGTCTGTGTTACATATTTCTTTTGTTGTGTCTGTGTGTGTGTGTGTGTGTGTGTTGTTTTTATTGGTTTTAATGGCAGTTTTTAACACATTATTGGCCGAGAAAATGGGAGTTAAGTGCCTTTCCAAGGACACACCGAGGAAGCTTAACTGGGCTGGTCTGGGCAGGTATCGAACCCGAATCGGGGGGGGGGGAGGGAGAAGACTCAAGAATACTCAAGAATATTCGTGTCTATATTGTAAACAATACAAGTGCGTGATAAGCGATAAGAATATATTGCACTAGTTCGTAACAGTATTCTTGAAATTCTCTCTCTCTCTCTCTCTCTCTCTCTCTCTCTCTCTATCTCTCGTTAACAAAACATGGAAATCGTCTCATAACATTTACAATTAGGGAAGTTACATTGTAAATACTATATTACTAAATACCAAGCTAAGTTTTGCTAAGAAAATAGACAATTATAGGCCGTGTAATGACCAGACTATTTACTGTAATATATGAATTCCAATCATTGATAAAGGAGATAGTCAAGAAGGGGGCCGTGTAATGGCCAGACTATTTACTGTAATATATGAATTACAATCATTGATAAAGGAGATAGTCAAGAAGGGGGCCGTGTAATGGCCAGAGCAGTCCTTGTAATATATTCGTTACAATCATTGACAAAGTAAACATTTCTATTTTAACCTCAGAGGGGACATTTAAATTTCAGTATCTTCTGCCTATTGTATAACAATAATATACATGAGTTTCCCCTTGACTTAACCATCCTTCCCTGTTAAACTAATGTTCAGATTTATACGGTATAATTGGCCACAGTCGTGACTAATAAAAATACACAAGTGACAAATCTTCGTTACATAATTGCTGTATGATACTTTTATCCAAGGGGTATCTGTATGGTGAACGAGATAACATGATGCAATAAATACTTAATTTCTATCGATTGACACCATATTCTATATTTGATATGAATCATTCATGTTTTATATTAAAATCATTTATATTCTATAGATGAATTAATCTGAAATTAATTCTTTATTGCTAAGTTTACAAATTGGTCATATTGTCCATCTTAATCCCTCCAAAAATCAGCAGGAAGGTTTGACATTTACCCTGTAGACCGATGTTTACTCAGTCACCTAAACCGAAGAGCAAATATACACATATATGCATAACCCACTCTCCAACAGATTGTCGAAGTGAGTACAATCTCGTAAAATAACAGATATTAAGTCGCACGTGCGAGATGACACTTTATTCTAATAAGATACATCTGAATTCGAATACTGTGAATATTAAATTACACAATAATTATACAGATACAACAGAAATATCTTAATTTTGAACAAAAATAAGATTTTTTTCTGCGACCCAATGACTTCGACCTAACGATAGCTGAAGATATACAGTGGCGTCTTACTAAAAATCTGTATGTTGAGCGAATTATTAATTTCAGCAGAAGATCGTTATTTCTACACAACTTAGGCAAGATGGTCAACATATGAAGCTGACGTATTCCAAGAAAACATATCATATGGTTTCGCTATGGTAACATCTGCCATGATATGTAAGCAACGCCACTACCTGTACAATTTTGGTACAATCTGTTGTTTTAAGCTGATAAATTATCGCAAAAACAACGTTGTTAAAACAAATTTGTTTTCGTTAGTTCTCTCGAAGGAGCTAATCGATGGTCGATTGAACAATTTTTCCATAAAGTCTGGTGCTTTACATAGTCCTACAATGTAACACGTGGACACTGATAATTATGACAGAGGCGAGTCGAGGTCTTACTTCCAGCACAAGCGGCGCTTTGTAGCATGTTCCCTTGTCGACTGACCGGGCAACTCGAGGCAAAATATTTCACATACTTGGCAGCCCATATTGACACTGTTGCAAAGATTTCTTTTTCCTGACGGAATCAAATCATAGAATAATGAAGTGGATGCATTTTCAGGTCTCACTGGATAGTTTCGTATTTTGCCCCCCCCCCCCAATTTTTAAGGAAGAGGGCATGGACCTGAAAAGCATGAGCCTTGTGTTTGTAAATTCACACAGAAACTAAATCTGCAATTTGGCTTACATTTACTTTGAGTTAGGCTTGAAAATGGGTTGGCTTGTTTGGTGACTGACTGTCACAGTTAGACTAGCATTGCAGATCAAATGCGTAACTTGGGCTGTAAATGAACATTTAACTTGGTTTACGTATTTATGAATGTCTGCTACAGCGGTAAATACCTCAAAATCGAGATGGTTAAGGGGTGATTAGAAGCATGCCAGTTTGTTATAATACCAGTGAACTTTCAACATGCACGAGGCCCATATTGATTGCTTAAGCCGCCTTGTCACAGGAAAATATAAAAAAATAGCTATTTACTGTAAAAAAAATGTAAGTAAAAAGGAGGAGTTAAGGGTAGTGTTGGTTAAGTGTAACAGCTATCAGTTGTACATGGAAGTAACCTGAATACCTTAATTAAAATCTGACAAGCATGCATTCCACAAAAATCACTGGTTAGTTTTAATTTGTATCTTTAATGTAGAAAATATTCTAATTTTTCTGCAATCTGTCTTAGTCCCATAAAAATTCACCAAAACAACTGTCCAGTGAGACCTCAGGACTCACGTTATTAACTATATGGAAGAATGGGAACCAGTCTAGAAATGGATGACGATAAAATAGAGTACAGTATGGGTCTGGCTGGCCATAACTGGTTGATAATCAAAAGTAAAATCTTTGTAAAAAGAATCTTTAGAGAGTTAATCTTATTTGTAACTGAAAAATAAGAAAATGATTTATTTATGAAAGTTGAGTCATTTTACATACTTGACTTTGGAACACTCATTCATGAAATTATCACCTGACTTTTTAGGCGCAGAATTGAAGGACATATTTCAAACACAAGTAAATCCAAAACATGCCTGGGGACATATCGCTTTCTCCACAAAGAAGCTTGCATCAAAGACGAGTCTATATTGAGAAATATAGGTTTGATCATGAACATTCAGAAATTTAAAGTTATTGAATTTTAATATCATGATGTTTCCATAGGTTTATTATGGAAGCTGAATTAGTATCGTGAGTCTCATAGAGAACAATAGCTTTGCAGTGGTTCCACATATTCATGTAGAATTAAGTAACTATATATTCAAAATTCTATTCCTGTTTGTGGATAATAAGCAAAAGGAATACCTTTTGTCTACTGCTGTCATGAAAGTGGGGGTGGGTGGTGAGTGTGTAGATTTGACTATGCTGGGTTGGGTGTTTTGCACATTGGTTAATACCTATGCAATCAAATATATAAGGTTTAGACAATTTACTATTTATAGAGTAATTATGGTCACCAATCTGATATTTCCTAGTCGTGTTTTGACGCATTATGCTTCAGATATGATCACTTATATCTCGACCACAATGCTGATGACCCCTCATGATTCTATGTCCCACCAGTTTCATTCATTGAATGTTTTGGAACTTCATACTTTGTATTCGCCTATGCATACCTTACTTTAGTTTTAAATTATATGTGTTCTGGAGAAATCTTAAGTAACTGTCGTCATGTAAATTGCCTTTTTTGAAGATATACTTGCACATATAGATGGTCACATTGATCTTTTGCTCATTTATTGCATAATGTGACAAGGTTGATATATACATATATATATATATATATATATATATATATATATATATATATATATCTGGAATTTTCTATGGAGCCGGGATATTTTTCTTTTTTATTTTTTTCTTTTTTTTTTTTTTATTGAACACAAGGTGTCAGGATTTTACATATTCCCCTACATCACCACCTGATCTGGTGTATGGGGCATTATCTTAAATTATTTTGCGTCCTTATCTTTTACATGTGTTCCCTACACAACACACACACACATGCACACACAGACACTTACATTCACAATTATTGTACACAAAGTCATACTCGCATACAAACCCCAAGATGTTTTAAATTGCCTTAAAAAAAAAAAAAAAAAAAAAAAAAAAAAAATCATGTACCAAAAGTTGATAATAGGATCCACTTTTTCTTAAACTCGTCACTTCTGTTATTCACTTTGGCGACATATTTTTCCAGTGTTTTGTATGATAAAACACAATTTTTATAATATGATAGATTTGGAATTTTTGATGCACAACGTGATCTGTATATCACATATTTTGCAAGCAAAATTAGGAAGTTAATAAGATCATCAAAGTTGTTATTTCCTATAAAGACGTCTTTTCGTGTAATTCTAAAATTTGGGTCATAAGTTTGGATCCATTCCACCAACAGTTTCCAAAAGTGTTCAGTAACTGAACAGTCATAAAATAAGTGCTCAATTTGTTCTATTCCCTCATTACAAAAGGTACATTTATCATTATCACTTAAATTAATCTTTTTTAGAAACTGGTTTGTGGCAATGTTTCTATGGAGAAATCTAAAATTAAAGCTAATCAGTTTTGTGTCTTTTGTACAAAGTTTAGCCAAAACAAAAGAGTTGGTCCATTCATTTGCACCAATTGCACACTCTAGCTGCCTGGACCAAGTTTCATGTTTACCATTTGGCTTTTGTATCTTGGTTCTTATCAGGTCTTTATAGATAAATTTATTCTTTGCTCTTACCCTAAGGAGTGATGTTTTGTCCAAAACTACATGAAAACTATTTCCACTTTAAAAAAACCTTTTAATTTTCTTTTTCCACAGCACCGAGATCTTTGAAATAAGAGCAAAGTACTGTATGAAATTATTTGTTTTTGTTTTTTGTTTTATTTCATCAAAACTTAATAGAGATCCTTGTGCATCAAAAAGATGTTGAATAAGTACAACACCGTTTGTTCTCCACCTTGTGTATGATTTAAAATTATCTACAGTCACTAAATTAAGAATATCTTGAGACAAGTATTCATGGACAGTAGATGGTTCATTTTTCCATTGTGATAAAGCATAAATAACATCACGCCAAAAATATTTTTAATTGATTTAGAAATTACTTTTAATTTAGTTTTTCCTAATGTAAATAACAGCGTACCTCCAAATTTTCCAAATATTTGTTCAGAAACCAGTTTTTGCCATAAGCCATCTTCGTTTAGTAAGAGACGCCTAATCCAGGAAAGTTTTATATAACACACAAATGAATGCAAGTGAATCATATTTAATCCCCCTTCCTTAAAAGAAGCTATAAGAGTGTCTCTTTTAACCCTCTCAGTTTTACCGCCCCAAATAAAGTGGAAAAATAATGTATTCAGTTCCTTTTCTATATGGGGTGGAGGATTTGGCAAAGCTGCAAAAAGATGAATGAATTTAGGCAAAATCAAGGACTTTATCAAAGTAATTTTTCCAATAAGGTTTAAATTTCTTCTGCTCCACCAGCCAAGTAGTTTCTTTACTTCCTTTAACTTCGTCGAATAATTAAGCTCTACCATGTCCTCCAAGTTCAAAGAGAAATATACTCCCAGTAATCTAAAATTGGACATTGACCAGTTAATATCAATTTCTGGACATATTTTTTCATTAGAATATTTTTTATTTCCAATCCAAATAGCTTTTGATTTCAAAACATTGCAGTACAGACCTGACACCAAGGCAAAGTCATTTAAAATCTGCAAGGTTGTCTTCAAGGACAAATGAGAACCATCTAATAGAAAAGCATCATCAGCGTACTGCCCTAATTTGAACTCCATTTCATTATAGAAAATGCCTGTAATATCTGTGCTCTTCTTTAGTTCTATTGCAAGAAGTTCAATTCCTATTATAAATAAGTAGGGTGATAAAGGGTCTCCCTGGCGACAACCTCTCTCCAAATTAAAAAATGGGGATAAATGTCCATTATTAATGAGACAACTTTTTGATTTATTGCAAAATAATCTGAACCATTGACAAATTGATTCTCCAAAGTTAAAAGACTTCAGAGCAGTTTCTAGAAAGTCCCATTCGACCGAGTCAAAAGCCTTTTCAAAGTCTATCAATAGGAGAAGACCAAATTCATTTTTTTCCTCAAGGTATTGCATCAGGTCAGCCGGGATATTTTAATTCACTAGTTTTACCTTAAGATCATTTATTTTTTCAACTAATATAATAATATAATAATATAATGGAAAAAATGGTGGTAGTGGTGGTGGGGCGCTAGCAAACAGACCAAAAATGTTTTTGTCAAGCTAGTTGAGAGCCGATTTTTTTTTCTCTCTAAACAAAATCCCAACCCCTTCCATCCAAACTGAACGGTTTGTCCCTAAACATTATGGATCAGTTCTCACTCTTAAATGATGTAAATGCAAACTTTAACATTTCTAATCGCAATAAATAAGGAAATAACATTTCGTGGAAATATAGCACAATTCAGCAGTGGCGGCGCGAGGGTTCGAGGCGCCCGGGGAACAATGTAGTTTTTATGTCAGTTTCCAACCTCCAACCCCAACCCCCGCATGTAAGCCCCGCTTACAGTTGCACCCCCACCCCCCAAAAAAAATAAAAGCTCCTGGCGGCGTCCCACCCCCACCCATGCACATTGCATTATCATGGAGCTACTCCGGGCACCAGACTGGTGTAAATCAAGTCACGTTTGCATTTTTCCAGATGGAAAGTCCTTTGTCTCAACTGCTCTCTCTCTCTCTCTCCCTCTCTGTCTCTCTCTCTCTCTCTCTCTCTCTCTCTCTCTCTCTACCTCTCTGTCTATCTCTGTCTCTCTCTCTCTGCCTCTCTGTCTCTCTCTCTGCCTCTCTGTCTCTCTCTCTGCCTCTCTCTCTCTCTGCCTCTCTATGTCTGTCTCTCTCTGTCTGTCTCTCTCTCTCTGCCTCTCAGTCTCTCTCTCTGCCTCTCTCTCTCTCTGCCTCTCTCTCTGTCTCTCTCTGCCTCTCTGTCTGTCTGTCTGTCTGTCTCTCTGTCTCTCTGTCTCTCTCTCTCTCTCTGCTGGTGCAGCATCCTGACACTCATCCTGACTGTTGTAACATGCAGCTGATGGCACTATTTGGGATTGCCTAATTGGTAACATAACCTGTGTGGGCTAAAGTCAAAGTCTGAGAACAAGTTCAACGTAGATAAATCAGATTTTCCTTTGGACTTGGATTGTCGCTTGACTGAATGCTACTGAATCATAGTCCTCATGGATGTTTCTGTTCGGCTGATAGAGGAGTTTAAATGGTAGCAATTACATTTAAAGAATTGTTTTCTGTAATTGTTGTCATTTCTTTTAATAATTAGTCATACATAAAGACACAAACTCAGTTTCGTTACCTTACATGCATCTTGACATAAACAGAAATTTAGAATATGTTTGTGTGTACAAGTTTAATGCTCCATGAGTCATCATCCTGCCTCTTTATCTCAATAGTCAGCATCCTGTTTACATGTCGTCCTGCTCTCGACTTTCCATACTTTATCAGATTTACACCACCAGCTTCATAGCTGAATATAGTTACTAATAACTGGAAATATAGGCTGATCACGCAGTTAGCACGAAGGCCATATCTGACGCAGTTACACGAAACAAATGTCAAAGTTTTGAGCTCAAAGAAGAAATCGGTTAAATGATAAATATATTAAAACAGGAAACGAAAACTGAAACCCGCAGTATTTCGCTCAGTGTGATAAGCTGTAGATCCGTACATGTCATGTGGTAATAGGAGATATGTCTTCTCAGAATATGTCTTTTTGAAAGCACAATTCAAGGTAGAAAACAAAAATTTATAACTTAAAACAAGTGGGAACACGGATGAACGAATTTAAATTATCCCAAAGCCGCACGTTCGATGAGCTCAAATATGGTTAAGATAAAGAGAAAATATAGTACAACAAAGTTCGGTTACACTAGGATACAACGTCATAAACAAACAAAATACCTAAATAAATAAATCATGCACTCGAAATACAAAGTATCAGGATAAGCTGATATTTTACATTTCATTCAGTATTTGCGAGATTCCCTCAAGACAACACTGGATATAAGTTTTAATAAACTTGTATGGGTCATCCTTGGTGGATCTTGTATTTTTATGTTGGTATTACAACTGTTTTTTTATGTATGCATATACGTACTGTGTCAATGTTGTGTGACTTATTTATATTTGGCAAAAAGGTCAATATCACATATACCAAAGGTACGTTAAACTGAAATTGCCAGCAGCAGATATTTATTTGTATCCCCATCTACAAGTTAACTTAGCAATCAATCTTTATTTCGTCAATGTATTTATATGATCCTTGCCTCCCAAGGTTAAAATGTTAACTACTTGCATCACAATCACGTGCAGTAACTCTGCAAAAAATGTCAAAATCGTGCTTAATCTATTAATTTATCCAAGATCTTGTTAATTTGCAAATTCACTGTAAATTTGGTTGGAATTGTTAAAAATATAATTGCTTAAATATTCGCAATTCATTTACGTATTTTAGGTCGACGATGGGCACTATTTTTAATAATATGGTCAAATTTGGCGGATGGTCGCATTGATCGGACATTCTATAAATGAATCATCATAGTAAATTTTATTATTATAAAAATTTACAGCTGGAGTATTTTAAAAGTAAGCCCATACGTCGATCATGAGCTAGGTACTCCTGAAAACAAAAAGCTGATCATCGAAGTTATTTTCAACCATTTTAAGAACTAACAAACTAACTAAGGGTCCTTTTCATCCCAACTGGGACATAAGGCTGCAACCATCTTCCGCCATCTGGGTCGGTCCTGAGCAAAGGCTTGTGCTTCGCCCCAGGAAAGTCACACCTCTTCCAGATACGTCATCATTGTCCTTCGCCATGTTGTCTTTGGCCGGCCACTCTTACGCATCCCCGCTGGTGTCCATCAGGGAGCTACCTTAGGTATCCGTTCTTGTGGCATCCGCATTACGTGTCCGAGCCATTTGATTCTGCGCATCTTGAATTCCAGAGAAATGTTTGTACATCCAGTTTTCTCATATAGGCTCACATTGGAGATCGTGTTTGGCCAGTAGATGTTGCAGATTTTACGGAGGCAGCCATTGGGTAATGAATTTACATTTCTCATGTATGTCTTCACAACTCTCCAACGCTCGGAGCCATATAAAGTACAGACTTTATGCTGCTGTTGTAAAGTCTGATCTTTGTCTTGAGGCTGTACTGTTTTGATCTCCATATAGGGCGAAGCCTGCTGAAAGCACCTCTGGCTTTATTTAACGTGGCCTTTATGTCCTTTTTGGCAAGATTGTTGTTACTAATCAGGCTACCAAGGTAGGTAAAGTCGTCTAAGTGCCTCTCCATCGATGGTAATTAGAAGAGTAGCTGCTGCATTTATGCACACCACTTGGGTTTTCTTTGCATTGATATCCAGGCCCGTCTGTTTAGCGTATTTGCAGAGTCTGTAAGATTTCTCTTGAAGATGAGAGCGCCTTGATGAGATGACAGACAGATAATCAGCAAAGTCCAGGTCTTCAAGATTTGAAAAGAGTGTCCACTTGATCCCTCTGGCATAGTCGGAAGTTGTTTGGCGCATTATCCAGTCGATGGTGATGAGGAACAGAATGGGAGATAGGATGCACCCTTGTCTAACACCTGACATCACCTGGAACGACTCTGTAATAGTGTTGTTAAGGATGACGCTGCATTCGAAGTGCTCATAGAACTTCCCAATGAGGTTGACTATCTTGGATGGTATTCCACAGGCTTTAAGAATATTCCATAGGCTCTCGCGGTGAACACTGTCAAATGCCTTCTTGAAGTCAATGAAGTTGATGTAAAGGGGCACATTCCCCTCTAGGCATTGTTCAAGGATGTTGCGCAGAGCAAATATCTAGTCTATACATCCTCTTCGTTTGCGGAACCCTGCTTGTTCTTGTCTGAGTTTACCATGTATAGCTGCATCAATCCGTTGGAGGAGAATTCTGCAGAAGACTTTGCTGGGAATAAAAATTAGTGTTATCCCTCACCAGTTGTCGTAGTTTCTAAGGTCACCTTTCTTTGATAGCTTGACGATGAGCTTTTACACCAGTCTTTTGGGATGATATCATTTGCACATATCGTTCTAAAGAGGTAAGTCAGCACATGTGCATCTTTGGTTATATCAGGTTTCAGAAGCTCTGCCTGTAGGGAGTCAATACCAGGTCCCTTGCCGCTCTTCACGGCCTTGATGGCTGTTTGGACCTATGCTTGAGTACGAAACAGCTTAACAAATAATTTAATGAAATTTAAAACATAAAAGGTTAATCCCTACAGCGCTTGAAAGTTTTTAGGGCGTAAGAAATTCTGGGATCAAAACTTTCAAAAAAAGATCAAAATGTATGACGGTGGTTGAATTTACTATCTTGTGAAGATGAAGCTTGAACGCATATTTGGCTGAAACAACATTAGAAGGCCTCATTGCTAACATGCCTATTTTTAGACAAATATGGGCCATAACTTGCAAAGCGTGGTAAAAATGTATTCGTTATCGATTTCATCTTAATCCATGAGTGGTTAAAGCTTTACACCGAATTGCGTGCAATCAAACAATAACAAAATGCAATGAATGTTCAGATATTTACAAGGCGTTTGGCTGTCGATTTGATGCTGATGAAGTGCCATAATGTTAGGAAAGATAAGGTCAGTATGCTCTTTATTTCTTTCCTTGGGCTGAAGCAACATTGAGTGTTTGATAAATAGAAAAACAAAAGTTAGAACGCTGGAGGGGTTTCAGGTTTTTATTCATGGACGGCCGTACGGCACGGACAGACGGTGGAAACAAATTAAAACAAACGCAAAAAAAACCCCCAAAAAAACATCAACGTACACTTACTATTTTAACGCTTTCTCGACTAAGCGGTTGACGACAAAATGCAAAAGAGAACCAGGCACATGTTATGTACAGATGTTATGCCATTAGATACGAAGATCAACTTGGTTTATTGAAGCTTGAAGTATATATGGTTTACTTTACAAAACTTGAATTTGAAAGGTTCAGTTCTACAGCAAAAGATGGTTTCGATAATAATATGATCTTGGTGTTTCTGTGTATAACTGCCTACTTGCCTGTATGTATATGTGTCTGTCTGTCTTTATTGAACCCTGCTCTTTGCGTTTATACTTTATACCTATATGACTTTCATAGATTTGTATTAAACTTTTGTCCATTGGAAAGATTGTCTTGTCGAGAGGTGTGATTGTTTCCGAAATTGATCACGAAAAATGTAAAAAATCTAATTACGAATTTTAAAAATTACCAAAATCTGAATTTGTACGAATACTTTTATCTAAGTTGAATGTAGGCATAATGAAGACTTTATATTAATATTGATACATGTATCAGAATCAGATGTGGTTGTACTAAAATATTTCATGTCTATTTGGAGTTGAAGTTGAGCGCACCTTATTTTTTAATCGTGACGCCAGCCCCGATCTTGCCGACCACTCTTATTAACATTCAGTGTACTGTCTGCACGTTTGAAGTTGCGCATATCACATGACCTTGTGCAATGCTGCTTTAAAGAGTGTTTAAGTTGTTACGACTTTCTTTTACTGCTTGGATTTTGTACCCTGCATATTTTTGAATATATACCTGGTTTTTGAGCGAAACGGGTGAAAATAGAGGATACAGCAAAATAATTATATTATAATGTGATACCTAATTATGTTGATAAAAAACATCTTCAAATCGATCATTTTCCTTGTCAAATGTTGCATATAATATTTAAAATAGCATTCAAATACTCTTTGTGAAAAAAAAAAAAAATTTTTATTTTTATTCCATATCCGTAAAGTCTCACATGCTGCATCTTATATGAATTTCCAACCATTTAAATTACTGAAGCTTATAATTTGTATTTATTGAAAGCTGCTGTAAAATAAATAGAGACTGAATAACTTACTGAAAACACATTGGTAATTTAAGGTGAACAAAACGTGTCTTGCTGCTTAAAATGGTATTGGAAATTAGCAAACGGTGTACACAATGAATATTTTAACTAATTTAAAGATGAAGTATAAATATCAGGGTCCACATCTTACATTGTAGGACTAATACTTCTGCCGGATATGTAGCTACTACCAAAATCATAAATATAAAATATAACTGGGCAGTTAAGGCGTAAAGGGTAATATGTGCACGTATCTAGTAATTTTCTAATGACAACATCCTTTCTAACGATAAAGACTGCACACATATAGAGCACAAACCCCTTGACCCCATGCACAATCTACAATCTTCAACCGGTTGTGTCTGGTTTGGTGACCTCGATTTTTGCGAATACGATAAATACAAAATGATCGGTAGATACATTGAAAGCTTCATTACTGCACCACTCTGTAAATACATCAAAACGACGCCATCTTTGCTCTACCTACACTGTCATTTACCAGCTAGGGGGCGCTAAAAATATATGTGCGACATTTGGATTCTTGAAAGTGAATATCTTTCAAATATTGCATATTTCTGCATATATTTAACGTGTATTGTATTAGCTAGATTAGACAAAGATACAAACCCGTTTTCATCGAAACTAACGCAAAAAAATGGTCTTTCAACATAATGTACTTTTTACATTAGCCAGATATAGCCCCCTCAACTTTGAAGCAAAATGTTAGAAAGTTTGGTGCTTAATCATTGGAAATAGAGTTTTTTTTCAGGCCATGGAATTGTATTTCAGCAAACAATTGCCGACCCCCCAAAAAAGAAGAAAAGTGAAAAATTTGATCGTGAAACATTAGGTCGCAATTCTTTTCCCGACCCAATACACGCGTCGACAAAATATTCGTTTCTTGTACTCGAACTTCGACCAAATGTTACAGAGTCGGTTATATATATATATATATATATATATATATATATATATATATATATATATATATATATATATATATATATACACACAGACACAGTTCAATATTAGGGACGGAGATGGGGGATACAAGGTGCCTTCTGGATATTTTGGAACCCTACCAAATTCCATTCAGTTTTTGACACTCCACTACAGACAGATATTGGTTTGATTTGGGTTGGTACTTTATGGCACAGCAACACAATTAGGTTATTTAGTGACGAGGCCATTGGAGTAAAGTGCCTTGCCCACAGACACACCACGGTAGCTGACCCAGGCAGTTCCGATGGTAGGATTCGAATCCGCACACTTTTGGTCGTGAGTCCGGATCGCTAACCAATGAGCCACCGCGGCTCCGCGACAGGTATTGGACACCATGTGACAGAAAGGTGTGAATTAAGGTGGCACAAAATCCTAGGAATATTAATAAGAAAATTGATGTTGTCAACACAAGCTGGGACTAAAATTACTAATAAGTAAATATCTCCTTTTATCTCATCTCATTCGTTTCTAGCTTCAATTTACGATTAATTCTTACACTGCCAGACCCAGAAAAAGAAACACCTGTACACAGTTTTTCTGTGAAATGCAACCTCGTATTAAACAGAGCTTGAACTCCTATTTCCGACAGTCAGAACATTCATACTATCACATGTATTGTGAGTGCCCCTCTCTCACCCGCACTCTCCATTTTGGAAGGCAAACAAGCATAATGCACACCTAGAAGGGAGGAAATGGATGAGATGGGGTTGGGGTGGAAGTGATGATTATAATCTCATTATCCACTCACATTTGCATAGTTTGCGGACAAATCTTGAATAAATGAAACAAATGAACTACATGGAAGCCACCTTACATATAAATATGCACAAACAAAGAGGAGAGAGAGAGAAAGAAATTAATATGAAAGTATACCCGTCGCTTAGACCACGGTTAACTGATGTAATTGCAAAATATTCATGTATCTTAGCATGATGATGATGATGATGATGATGATGATGATGACAGCGACGACGACGACTACGACGATTATGATTATCGTGATTATGATAAATACGTGTATTGTTTAAACCAAGAAAAAGTGCTTTATTGAGATATTTGACCAATGACAGTCAAATGTACAATAATAAAACCAGACCAGGATTACTTTAAAAAATCTCGAAGCGTACATATTTAAATGTACCAAAATTGCGCCTTCTTGAACTGCTATAAGCACTAGGCGGGAAATTACCTGTATTCTATTTGTAGCAACAAGAGTGGATTAATACCGAGAAGTTCAAGTGCTTTAGGCCGAATTACAGTATTCCCTTACTGCTGTAGACAAGATGGGGTCGTTTAATTAAATCTAAAGTTTATATCAATGTCCATTTGATGTTCTTGCCTCTATTCAAATTTATTACAGCACATAACTACATATATTTATAATGCATACTTTCGACCTGACTGGCATTTCAAAGATAATTACGAGTTTTTTCAATTTGTTTTTTTTTTTACGTCTTTGACATGTACCTTGCAGGTCGAGATCTATACACTGGACTTGGATATATTATCATTACTTACTACTCGACATAACTGTCTCAATAGTTGGAAGGCAACCTTGGCACAGATAATCTCTTTGTAACAATCATGTCCATATATGGATATAAAATCAGAAACCAAAAGCATATTTAATATATGCTGTATCACTGTATTTTGGCCTGTGGAGTTACAACTTCCCGCTTGTCACTCGCTTGAAGCTACAAATACAATACTTGGAATTTGGGCGTATATCGACTGGAACAAAATGACTAAGCTTAACCAAGTTTGCTTCCTTTTTCTTTCCTTCTGTATGTAAAAAAAAAAGAAAGACAAAAATTTTTTTAAAAAAATAATTAAAAAGCAGAAACACGTGAAGAAATATTTATATCTCATCCAATACAGGACAACATAGATACATCTCTGCCGTTACATAATGCTCCTGTATAACACTCCTCCAACAGAGGACAACATATATACATCTATGCTGTTACATAATGCTCCTGTATAACACTCATCCAACAGAGGACAACATATATACATCTATGCTGTTACATAATGCTCCTGTATAACAAGCGTCCAACAGAGGACAACATATATACATCTATGCTGTTACATAATGCTCCTGTATAACACTCATCCAACAGAGACAATATAGATACATCTATGCTGTTACATAATGCTCCTGTATAAGACGTCTCCAACAGAGGACACTATAGATATATCTATGCTGTTACATAATTCTCCTGTATAAGACGTGTCCAACAGAGGACAACATAGATACATATATATGCCGTTACATAAAGCTCATGTATAACACGCATCCAACAGAGGACAACATATATACATCTATGCCTTTACATAATGCTCCTTTATAACACGCGTCCAACAGAGGGCAACATAGATACATCTGTGTCGTTACACAATGGTCTGGAAGATAAGGATTTGTGCTGTTTATTTTTCGCATGGCTGCGAGTAAAGAACTTAGACTCTGATCTGCCGGCACTTTATGACTATTGTATCTATGCTGCTAGTAGTTGGTGCGAGTTATCCACGAATAAAGATGGTGCATTCAGTCATTATTTATATAAATTACGGTCGTTTGTTCCTCTTCTACCATAAAGTTTTCTAAATTTTTAATTTTTAATTTTAAAAAATATATTTTACTTTGTTTTCGTTGCTAATAAAAAAAAAAAATAGGAGTAATAAAGTTGATCTTTAATGTAATTGCGGTTGGGTGGGTTATAGAAACAATTATGATCGTCGTATTGGTATTATTTTCTAATGTAACAGCTTACTTTCAGTATCGTCAATGATGATTCATCACTGTTATATATCAAGGAGTCTCATAAGTAGGGCCTCAAGTTTAGACACAAGCCGTAACTTAAGTCTCATTAGTAGGGCCTCAATTTTAGACACAAGCCGTAATTTAAGTCTCATAAGTAGGGAGTTAAACTTTAGACACAAGCCGTAATTTAAGTCTCATTAGTAGGACTCAAGTTTAGACACAAGCCGTAATTTAAGTCTGATAAGTAGGGCCTCAAATTTAGACACAAGCCGTATTTTAGTTTCATAAGTAGGGCCTTTTTTAGACACAAGCCGTAATTTTAGTCTCATTCGTAGGGCTCAACTTTAGACACAAGCCGTAATTTAAGTTTCATAAGTAGGGCCTCAATTTTAGACACAATCCGTAATTTAAGTCTCATTAGTAGGGACTCAACTTTAGACACAAACCGTAATTTAAGTCTCATTAATAGGACTCAAGTTTAGATACAAGCCGTAATTCAAGTCTGATAAGTAGGACCTCAAATTTAGACACAAGCCGTAATTTAAGTCTCATTAGTAGGGGTCAACTTTAGACTCAAGCCGTAATTTAAGTCTCATAAGTAGGGCTGAACTTTAGACACAAGCCGTAATTTAAGTCTCATTAGAAGGGACTCAAGTTTAGACACAAACCGTAATTTAAGTCTCATTAGTAGGACTCAAGTTTAGACACAAGCCGTAATTTAAGTCTGTTCTGTAGGACCTCAAATTTAGACACAAGTCGTAATTTAAGTCTCATTAGTAGGGCCTCAAATTTAGACACACGCCGTAATTTAAGTTTCATAAGTAGGGCTCAACTTTAGACACAAGCCGTAATTTAAGTCTCATAAGTAGGGCTCAACTTTAGACACAAGCCGTAATTTAAGTCTAAATCGATATATCCTTAACTGCATCGTTTAACTTCCTTTTATAATTTGAATCCCCCACAATATTTACTTCTTGCAAAGAGTGAAAAGTAAAAGTCGCTGTGGGTCTCTCTCTCTCTCACCCTCCAAAATAAAAACGACCTATACCCCTTTAAATAATGGCAAACATTAACTAAAGCTTTTTATTCTTGCAAAATAAATAAAAAAGTTTTTAACAAAGCCAGATTTTCATACTTTAAAATATGCCGCCCAATTAATTTTACTGCCCTATGCAACCTGCCTTGTCTGCCTAATGGGACTGCCCTATGAATTTTACCGCCCCCTGAATTTTACCGCCCTATGCAACTGCCTTGTCTGCCTAATGGGACAGCCGTATGAATTTTACCGCCCCCTGAATTTTACCGCCCTATGCAACCGCCTGCCTAATAGGACTGCAGTATGAATTTTACCGCCCCCTGAATTTTACCGCCCTATGCAGCTGCCTTGTCTGGCTAATATGAAATTCCCCACTGGTGTCGACACGCATGTATGAGTTACGCAATAATTCAAAATGGTACCCACCAACAAAAATATTGTTTATAAACTTGGTGTTTTGCTTAGATTGTGAAATACTTTAACATATGGTGCAATAAAAACAAAAAAATAAAAATTCATATCTTTACATCTTTTAGGGCCATATCAGCACTGATCAGCGTTCTGTGTCTTTATTCTAAAGGCATTGAAGCAATTTCTGTTCTTAATCATTGATGTATCTGTTAGAAAGCAAGCACAATTTTGTGTTCCATTGGGGAGCTTTCTCCAATAAGTATGGTCTGATTGTCCTCTACGATGTTTATGTTACGTTTGAAATGGATTTTGTTAATGTTGCTGTTTCTAGAAGACAGATCTTGAAGACATCTGGCAGCAAATTGTTTTAATGTCAGTTGCAACCTACTGCATTATATCCAGGCTAAGTCTGTATTATTTTAACATTCGGGGATTGGATACTTTCCAAGGATTTGCCTTTCCAAGTTGGTGCACTGCCAACTTTGTCTCCGTACCTAAATGAGTTCATACGCTTCTTACATAGTCATGCAGTTGGTATTTCGTGGAAGAAAAACAGCTTTCTTACCTTGCTTTTAGTGTTGGTCAATGTCAGACACTCGAAAGAAAAAAAAGTGGAAGACGATCTAAATACAACTACAAAATACCTTCGCAGTGTGTGCTTTATTTTTATTGAGAAGGAAAGTGACTTTTATTGCAAGCTTCATAATCACGGGAGAGCTCAGTCGCGAAAATAATGATGGTCTTGCGTTGAAAAGATAGAAAATTATTAAGCCACAGAAAAAGCAAAAAAAAAATATAAATAAAAAAATTAATTTTTTTAATTAAAGTAACATATTCGACTCAGAAAAAGTTATCATAAGTTGAGTATTAGCTGAACCTTATACCAAAAGAACATGTTTTATTATTCCTCTATAATATAAAACTGTTGTTGTTTGTTATATATATATATATATATATATATATATATATATATATATATAATTTCTTCCCCTGTCGAAGAGCTTGTTTAGCTCTACACGTTGGGAAACTGTTTTGCATTTGCGCCGTTATCCCTTTTTGTGTCATTATATATATATATATATATATATATATATATATATATATATATATATATGTATATATATATACACATATATATATGCATTCATATTATGTACGTACGTACATATATACATAAATACGTACATACCTACGTGTACATACATACATGCATACAGACGTACATACATACATACATACATACATACATACATACATACATACATACATACATACATACATACATTACAGAGTAACGTCAAGACATGACCTCTGCATGAAAATGATCTCAACATGCAACCGACTTTCTCAAAAACCTCAATGGAACGGATGGGACCATATTTTAGAAAGGTTAGAATCTACATAGATAAGTTTTGAGTAAATTATTGTTTTACACAAGCAGGTATAATATTCTGATGGGATTAAAATAGGAATGTTGTCATGTTGAAAATTATTGATTTTTTTTTATAAACACATGGCAGTGGGATTTCACGACCTACGAAGCAAGTATATAGTGTATAAATTGGTACTGATGTGTAAAACACTTATAAATATACTGCTGAATTTTCTACGTACACGCCTCTTGGAGAAATAAATAAATAAAAAAAAAAAATTTAAAAAATGTTGGAAAATATGTGCTTTTAATTGCGATTTCCTAATGACCTTACTCTATTGTATCTCTGGATATTAGGTATATTATTTTGTACTCTCTATGCCATTTTACACTCTGGTGATGTTTCTACGACTTTGAAATTTTATTAATTCGTTAATGACGTCACTTCCTGTTTTGACGATGATAGCTACTGGAGAAGCTTGGATAAAAAGCAAAAGATTTTTTAATATAACAAGAAAAGTTTGATTTTTTTTTTCAATAAAGGAATGATCAAAGTTCAACTCTTTCCTATTCCCAAGTAATTTAATATCAAATATCATCACTTCGTGCTATTTGTGTGTATCTCTAATTTTAAAGCTCATGAGCGCATTAATATGGGATGTAAAAATCAATAGTTCTTTGTTGTTTTTTTATAACAGGAATTGATAAGTTGAGAGGATTTTTAGATAATTATTTCCCATGAGTCTGAATGCATTAAGATGTATGCTATATATTTTAAATGGAACTCAACCACGAATGATGGCGCATGCAGAATATCAAGCCTTTGTTTCCCTGTTTTGGAAATTTTGCTCATGAGTAAACCTGTTTAGAACCAGTCTTGAAATTCAAAAATACACTCAGCGCCATCTAGTGATAGGCAAGAACGACGGGAATGTTATATTCATAATGCTTAATTCGTTTGCAGACAAAGTATAGTAGACACAGCTCTTTGCATCAAAATTGCTTGCATAAATGTCTTCAATTTGGAAATATTTGAAGATAAAGGGCATGCCAAGTGTTCTGCAACATGAATTATTTCGTATAAAAAATTATTGTTTTATATTTCTTGTCAACAACACATCACAATTATTTACTAGAAAACATGTGAATAAAAAGTCGATTCAAACCATTTTCATCTCACTCATTCCATATAATAGACTATATGTAAAACTTACTGCGCCACCAGTAAAGACTTCCTGTGGTTAAAAGATATTTCTAGTGTCATTCTGGAAGAATAACTTAGAAATTGGCATCATCCTAGCTAATGCTATCTATAATGGAACTCACACATTAATCTTGTCTGTCGACTGAGTGCGTTAGTATCAGGTGTTATCCAAACACCTGTCGGGCGGATATATGATGGATATATAATACGTCTCGGCAAAGAATCGGCCCATTTAGTGACACAATATATATAACCATTTTACCCATTTAGTGCTAATATATATATATATATATATATATATATATATATATATATATATATATATATATATATATATTATACCCTGTTGACCTGTAAAAATAAAGTATGGAAATAGTCATGTTGGAGGGGGAACGAGGGTATGATAATGAAGGGCGTTTTCTTTGGACTGAGATGTTAACTCCACGTGATTTGTATTTTGAGTTACTAGATATTTGTTTCCGTATGTTTTCAGCACCAATTATGGTACCTTACCAAACTTGATGTTACTTGAGTTTGTAGTGGAGTTATCCGGGGTCCATTGGATATAAGTACATACAGAACCACCAGAATAAATTACTAACCCATAGAGAGAGAGAGAGAGAGAGAGAGAGAGAGAGAGAGAGAGAGAGAGAGAGAGAGATATCATTATTTATCGGGGATTTTAAACTGAGAATTGACAAAGTTGGCATCTTCACTTTTTAATTAAAATACTTATTACTTTAAATGATGTCTGCCTTGAAATAATGTGTCAAGCAGGATGCCCTTTAGTTGATACAAACAGTAGACGCAGTCTATGAAATATGCTATATGTAGTGACACAATAATGGGAATAGAGATATTTCGCTTCCAAATAATCTATCATTTACTTACCGACTTTTTGCAGAATTTTGACCACGTTATGTCTGACCTGTTATTACACGATATTGGTTATCTTCTCTACCAGCAGTGTTTGAAAGATGAGCACCTGCTGGCTTAACTTCATGATACCAAATTACATCACATCTATGAACACATGGCATGCAATACAATTTTAAAATAGTTACGATATTACATTGCGTGAAATATTAGTATAGAAACTCCTGACAACCTTGACCCATAGTTACGTTACATCTTTAACGTAATATGTGCTCCTAGGTCCTACTACAAGTTAATAACCTCTTTTATATCTAAAAGATTAAATCAGAGTTTTGTAACATTACATTTATAATTTCAAAACTTTAGTTTCGGGCCATTAACTTAGTATCAAAATCCTTTTATATTCAGTAGTAGGTGATACAATTTGTGATGGCCGACTTGTTTAATTGTTGAAATAACAAAATAAATCAGCTGTTTATTCCTCCTATACACTTGACACAAAATCTTGAACTTCTAAGCCATGTCATTGTAAATTTAAAATAGTTTATGCAAATAGAGGTTCAAAACTAACGGGTAATATTTCTATTATTTGTGTAATTAAAAAGCGCTATTTTATGTTTTCCTGGGGCAATACTTCACATTGTTGTTCACTCTTCGGTGGTGTAAATTGCCAGATGACAGAAATCGTGAATGCAGTATTTTGGAAGTCAATTAAATCGTACGAAACAATAAACAATTCTTTATTTATTATATATATATATATATATATATATATATATATATATATATATATATATATATATATATATATATAACCGACTCTCTAACAGCTGGTCGAAGTTCGAGTGTAAGAAACGGATATTGGGTCGAAGCGCGTATTGGGTCGAGAACACGATTGCTACCTAATGTTTCACAATCAATTTCTTTACTTTTCTCCTTTTTCGGCAGGAAATTCTTTTCCGAGATACAATTCCACGGCCCTGAAAAATAATAATCAACTCTATTTTCAATGATTAAGCGCCAAACTTCCTAACATTTTGCTTTCAAAGTTGCAGGGGCTATATTTGGCTAGTGTATAAATGTACATTATGTTGAAGGACCTACAGAAATAGATTGATGTTTGTTTTAAATAAGCGTGTATTCCGTTATAAATATGCATACATATCAAAAGAAAAATTGAAGATATACTCTTTTCAAGAATCCAAATGTCGCATATATATTATAGCGCCCCAAGACGGTAAAGGTAGAGCAAAGATGGCGTAGTTTCAATTTATTTACAGCGTGGTGCAGTAATGAAGCTTTCATTGTATCTATCAATTATTTTGCATTTATTGTATTCGTAAAAAATCTAGGTCACCAAAGCAAGACAAAACAAGTGGAATCTTTCTGACTGGTCATGTGGTCAAAGGGTTTGTGCTCCATATGAGTGCAATCTTTATCGTTAGAAAGGATGTTGTCATTAGAAATGTGCTAAATACATGCACATATTACTCTTTACGCCTTAATTGCCCAGTTATAATTTACGTTTATGATTTTGGTAGTGGCTACATATCCGGCATATGTGTTAGTTCTACAATGTAAGACGTGGGCCCTGATATTTATACTTCGTCTTTGAATTAGTTAAAACATTTCAGTGTGCACACCGTTTGCTACTTCCTATACAATTTATTTTTCAGCAGCAAAAGGCAGATTTCACTTAAGTTGTATACATCTTAAATTACCAATATGTTTTCAGTAAGTTATTCAGTTTCTATTTATATTTTTACAGCAGCAGTCAATACTTGCTGGCATATAAAAGGGAACATAAATATAAAAATGATAAACTTCAATATCTTTAGTGGTTGGAAATTCATAGATGATGCAGCATATGAGACTTTATGGATATGGAATAAAAATAAAAATGTTTTTTTTTCTTTTCACAAACAGTATTTGAAAGCTATTTTATATGCAACATTTGACAAGGAAAATGATCAATTTGAAGATGGTTCCTTATCATCATAATTAAGGTATCATATTATTATATAATGATTTTACTGTATCCGCTATTTTCGCCCGTTTCGCTCAAAAACCAGGTATATATTCAAACATATGCATGGTACAAAATCCAAGCAGCAAAAGGAAGTTGTAACCACTTAAATACTCTTTAAAGCACCATTGCATAAGGTCACGTGCTATGCGCGAACCTCAAACGTGCTGAGAGTACGCTGAATGTTTATAAGATTGAGGTTGGCGACAGAATTAATAAATTAAGTGCACTCAACTTTAACCATTGCAAATATACATGAAACTTTTGAGTACAAGCACATCTGATTCTGATACATATATCAATATTAATTCTTCATTATTCCCGCATTTAACTTAGATAAAAGTATTAGTACTAAATTCAGGTTTGGTATTTTTAAAATTTGTAATTAAATCATTTAACATTTTTAGTGATCAATTTCGGAAACAATGACACCTCTCGACAAGACAATCTTTCCAGTGGACAAAAATAATGGCCCGTATTTTTCTAAAAATAGGCATGTTAGCAATCAGGCATTCTAATGTTGTTTCACCCAAATATGCGTTGAAGTTTCTTCACAAGATAATAGATTCAACCACAGTATTACATTTTGATCTTTTTTCGAGAGTTTTATTCCCCGAATTTCTTACACCCTAAAAACTTTCAAACGCTGTAGGTCTTAATCTTTTATGTTATAAATTTCATTAAATTATCTGTTAAGCTGTTTCCTAAAATGGTTGAAAATAACTTCGATGATTAGTTTGCTGTTTTCAGTAATGGCTCACGCTAGACGTATCACGGACTTACTTTTAAAATACTCCTGCAGTAATGTTTTTATAATAATAAAATTTACTATGAAGATTCATGTATAGAATGTCCGATCAATGCGACCATCCGCCAGTTTTGACCATTTTATTAAACATATTACCCTTCGTCGACCTAAAATACGTCAATGAATTGTGAATATTTAAGCAATAACATTTTTAACAATTCCAACCAAATTTACTGTGAATTTGCAATTTAACAAGATCTTGGATACAATAATAGAGTAAGCGCGATTTGGACATGTTTTGCAGAGTTACTGCCCGTGATTGTCGAAGCGCGCCCACGCGATGTGATGCAAACAGTTAACATTTTAACCTAGTGAGGCAAGGATCATATAAATACATTGATGAAATAAAGATTGATTGCTAAGTTAACTTGAAAATGGGTATACAAATAAATGTTTACTGCTGGCAATTTCATATCAATGTTTGTAAAAATATAATCATGCAATCTCGCAAGTACTGACTGAAATGTAAAATATCAACTCATCCTGATACTTTGTATTTTGAGTGTATGATTTATTTATTTATGTATTTTGTTTTATTATTTTGTTTGGTTATGACGTTGTGTCCTAGTGTAACCGAACTTTTTTGTACTATATTTTCTAATTATATTAACCATATATGAGCTCATCTAACGTGCGGCTTTGGAATAATTCAAATTCGTTCATCCGAGCTCCTGCTTGTTTTAAGTTATAAGATTTTGTTTCGTCCTTGACATGTGCTTTCAGAAAGATATATTCCAAGGAGACACATATCTTCTATTACCACATGACCTATACGGATGTACAGCTTATCACATCGTGCCAAATACTGAGGATTTCAGTTTCATTTCCCGTTTTAACCGATTTTTTCTTTTAGGTCAAAACCTTGATATTTGTTTGGTGTAACTGCGTCAGATATGGCCTTCGTGTTAACTGCGTGATCATCCTATATTTCCAGGCATTAGTTACTATATTTAGCTATGAAGCTGGTATTGTAAATCTGATAAATACGGAAACTCAAGGGCAGGACGACTTGTCAACATGATGCTGGCTATTGAGATAACGAGACAGGATGTCGACTCATGGAGCATTAAACTTTTACACACAATCCTATTCTAAATTTCTTTTCATATCAAGATGCATGTAAGCTAAGGAAACTAAGTTTACGTCTTCATGTATGAATTATTATTTAAAAGAAATGACAACAATTAAAAAAAAATTAATTTAAATTTAATTGCTACCGTTTTTCCTTTATCAGCCGAACAGAAACATCAACGAGGACTATGAGTCAGCAGCGTTCAGTCAACCGACAATCCAAGTCCAGAGGCAAATCTGATGTATCTTCTTTGGACTTGTTCTCAGACTTTGACTTTAGCCCACACAGGGTTGTGTTACCAATCCCAAATAGTGCCATTAGCTGCATGTTACAACAGTCAGGATGAGTGCCAGGATCCTGCACCGGAGAGAGAGAGAGAGAGAGAGAGAGAGAGAGAGAGAGAGAGAGAGGGAGGAAGACGAATTGTGACTAAGGACTTTCCATCTGGAAAAATGCAAACTTGACTTGATGTACACCAGTCTGGAGCCCATAGTAGCTCCATGATGCCGCCATGTGCAAGAGTTCCTTCAGTGGCGGCGCAAGGGGTGTGGTGGGGGGGGGGGGTTGCCGGGCGAAGGGGGTCGCCGTCGGGATTTTTATTTTATTTTTTGGGGGGGGTGCAGTTGTAACCGGGGCTTAGATGGGGTGGGGTTGGAGGTTTGCTACTGATATAAAAACTATTCTTTGCGCCAAAGTAGGGGCGCCACTAAAGAACATTGCCTTCTGGCGCCTCGAACCCTGGCGCCGCCACAAGGTACCTTTCATCCCATCAATGACCAGTGGATTATAGTTCTCCTGTTGCCTGTACCTCAAAAGATCTCCACTAGCCGCGCCGTCCGAGAGCACGTGTTATCAGTTATTTGTTGTAAAGAAAAGACAGTCTACATACTATCAATAGCGTTGTTTAGCGAGCCCCTGATATTATATAAATATCATATGATGTACTTTACCCACAATGCATTGCGCTTTCCGCCACATTGTTTTAGGACAAACAGATGATATAGCGTTCAGTAGACTTTATTGTTGTTTTTATCTTTCTTTAAGTGATAACTTTTGTGTGTTGTCCAAGAGGGACTTTTAAATAATGGCTGTGAAACAATGTTGTTATGGAAATTGACTGACTGTTTCCTGTCTCTATGCATTGTTTTGCCCCGCAAAGATAGATAGATACTACTACTACTAATAATAATAATAATAATATGATCTTTGTACAATTCAGTTGTAAATCTATGGAAATGATTTACAAGAATAAATAAAAATTTTGATCATAAAAAATGTTTACCTGTGGCCATTTTGAATAGAGTAGAATTACTAATGTGTATAATTATGTATTTTTATTATTAAAAATGAGAAAGAAGTCAAATTTTAAAAATGTTGAAAGTACAGCAAAACAATAAAGTCAGAAAAATATATAACGAATCTAAAATGGAACTTAAAGTATTATTGTGCAAAAAGTCTCGAAAATAAGTTTATAAATAGTGTTTAAGACAATAGAACAGAACATCTTAATGCATATGTTGTTAGGCAGCAAGAAAAGTATTTACAAAACAATCAAATTAAAATAATAAAATACCGTACTTAGAGAAAAAGAATAAAGCAAATTACCTTCTAATCAAAATTAATGAAGCAGTAATTACAATGATAATGAAGTGATAATTATATTGGTATATGTTCTAGGTTAAACATCACCGAAGAATGTGTGCAATTAAATTATAAATTTCTCTAAGTACGGTATTTTATAATCTAAATAATGGTACTGGCACGCCATATTATAAACTGTTTGTCCGAAACTGGGGCTACATTCTATTTTGGATATGAGGTAGTGATCCGTGACGTCACACGAGGGCCACTGCTAAACAACGCTATTGCTGAATTTTGCTACATTTCTATGGAATGTTATTTTCTTCTTTATTACAACTAGAAATGTTAAAGTTTGCATTTACATCTTTTAACAGTGAGAACTGATGCATACTGTTTAGGGACAGACCGTTTAATTTTTTTTGGGGGGGGGGTGACGGGGGCTGGGATTTTGTTTCAAGAAAAAAAAAATCAGCTCTTAACTAGCTTGACAAAAACATTTTTGCTCTGATTGATAGAAACCTCCCCCCCCCCTCTTATATCCATCGTATTGATTGAGAAAAATAAATGATCTTATGGTAAAAACATGAATTAAAATATCCCGGCTCCAAAAAAATCCAGAGCCCCTCTCCCCCCTCCCCTGAAGATCAAATGGTCAGTCCCTAATGTTCATCAGGGCGTAAAGTCGAAAAAATTGTCTGCTCCAACTTTGTGAATCAATATTGTAGCCAATAAATCGAACACTACTTTCTCGAAACGCAGTATTCACGAAATGTAAATTATTAACAGTAGCATACATACAAGATTTTTGTTACTTTTGCAGGTTATCTTGTGCGTGTGTGGGTCGGTGGATGGGTCTGTACTGTTGCTGGGGCACTGATCAAGATGCGGGGATACGCAATAATTGCGGCTGATGTCTTTCATAATTACTTCCATGATTTCCTATCAGTCAGATTTATTCCTTTTCAAAAGCTCAAGACCCTTAAAAAGATTTTTTTTTCTTCTGATTTGTTATCATTTTTATTAGTTTTAGTTTATCATTTCTATTTTTTCCCAACAGTGTATATACGATCAATTAATTTTATTTCATTTTGTTATAAGAATCGTTTTTGAATGCTTGACTTTTTAGCATTTGAGGTTGATCCGTTGTTCATTTAATTTGATTCCACATTTGTTCCAATATCGTCCCTTTAATTTATATCTCTCAGTTGAAGTACAACTACTCTATAAGTTGTTTCATGATAATCAAAGTAATTTAAATTCGCAAGGTGACTGATCAACAAGAGATGCACACTAATGTTGACGGAAGCGATTAGATATATTCGTTTCGTTAAAGAAACTGACCCATTTAAACCGACTTCGGGATTCCTTGGTTACTATCGCATTTGAACCAACCCAAATGTATACCAACGGCTTATGAAGGATTCACGGTACTAATTCAGCTCACATAGCAAACCTAGCGAAACACCATGATATCAAACATGTAATAACTTTAAATTTCTGAATGCTCATGATCAAACCTATATTTCTCAATATAGACCCATCGTTGATGCAAACTTCTGTGTTGAGAAAGCTATATGACCCGTGACATGTTTTGGATTTACCTGTGTTTGAAGCATGTGTTTTTAATTCCGCACCTAAAGAATCAGATGCTAATTTCATCAATGAGTGTTCCAAAGTCAAGTATGTAAAAGGTCTGAAATTCCATCAATAAAACATTGTCTCAGTTTTTTTTTCAGTTACACATGTGGCGTGCTCTCAAAATATTCTTTTAACTAAAATTTTACTTTTGATTATCAACCAATCTTAGCCAGTCAGACTCATATGCACTCTATTTTGTCTTCACCCATTTATAGTCTGGTTCCCATTCTTCCATATAATTAGTACCGTGAGTCCTATTTCCACCCTTGATTTCGTTGACAGACCTATGGATAGTAATATAATGCATAAGTAAACAATATGCATAATTCCACTTTTGAATATTAAATTATATTGCAAATTCATGTAAACCAACAATAGCAATAGTGCATTTCAGGCAACATTTAAACATTTGAGCTTCATTTCAGAAAATCAGAAAAAAAATATTAGAATACATCTGTCTAATCAAGAGTACATTGTTTGATATAACCACTTATCTATCTTCTATTTAAGATTGAAATATAATATCAGCCTTGTCATAGTAAGCAATTAATCAGCAAAAGGTCAATGTGACCATCTATATGTGCAAGTATATCTTCAGAAAAGGAGATTTACTTGAAAACAATTACTTAAGATTTCTCCATAACACATATAATTTAAATTTAAAGTAAGGTAGACAGAAGCAAATACAAAGTATAAAGTTCCAAAACATTCAATGAATGAAACTGGTGGGACATAAACTCATGATGGGTCATGAGCATTACGCATTGTGGTAGAGACCTAAGTGATCATATCTGAAGCATAATGCTTCAAAATACAACTAGGAAATATCAAGTAACCATAATTAGTTTATAAATGGCAAATTGTCTAAACGTTATATATTTTATTCCACAGATATTAACAGATGATTTTAATCAATGTGCAAAACACCCCACCCAGCATAGTGAAATATATACACTCACCCCCCTCCCCCAATTTCATGGCAGCAGTGGTCATTTCTGAAAATGGGTTTAATATCCCATTGAAAAACGTTCTGAAGTAGACAAAATGTATTCATTTTGCTTATTATTCACAAACGGGACCAGAATTTTGCATATATAGTAACTTAATATACTTTAATATGTGGAGCCACTGCAGAGCTGTTGTTCTCTATGAGACTCGCGATACTAATTTAGCTTTCTTAGTAAACCTGAAGAAACAACTTGATATTGAAAATTCAATAACTTTACATTTCTGAATGTTCAAGATCAAACCTATATTTCTCGATATAGACCCATCATTGATGCAAGTTTCTTTGTGGAGAAAGCTATATGTCCTGTGGCATGTCTTAGATTTACATGTGTTTGAAACATGTGCTTTCAATTCCGGACCTAATTTAATCAATGAGTGTTCCAAAGTCAAGCATGTAAAATGACTCAAATTCCATCAATAAAACGTTGTCTCTATTTTGTCAGTTACAAATACGATTAGGTCAAAAGATTATTTTTACTCAAATTTTACTTTTGATTTCTCAACTAATTTTGACCAGCCAGACCCATTCTAGACAGGTTCCCATTCTTCCATATAATTAATACCATGAGTCCCACTTCATTGTTCTAGGATTTTATTCCGTCAGGAAAAAGAAATATGTGCAACAGTGTCAATATGGGCTGGCAAGTATGTGAGCTATTTTGCCTCTAGTTGCCCGATCAGTGCCGCTTGTGCTGGAAGTAGGACCTTGATTCTCCTCTGTCATAAATATTAGGGTTCATGTTTTACAGTGTAAGACTAATTATAGCACCAGACTTTATGGAAAAAATTTCAATAGACCATCGATAAGCTCCTTCGAGAGAACTACCGAAAACAAATTTGTTTTAACAATGTTGTTTGTCTGACGGTATATCAACTTAAAACAACATATTTTACCCTAAATTGTACAGGAAGTGGCCTTGCTTACATATCATGGCAGATGTTACCATAACGAAACCATGTGATCTGTTTTCTTAGAATACATCAACTTTATATGTTGAGTATCTTGCCTAAGTTGTGTAGAAATATTAATAATGATCTTCTGCTGAAATTAACAATTTGCCCAACATACAGATTTTTAGTAAGACGACACTGTATATCTTAAGTTATGTTAGGTCGAAGTCATAGAAAAATATATATTTCCTATTTTTTTTTCAAAATTAAATTTTTTCTGTTGTATCTGTATAATTATTGTGTAATTTACTATTCACAGGATTCGAATTCAGATGCATATTATTGGAATAAATTGTCATCTCGCACTTGCTATTTAATTATTTTACGAGATTGTACTCACTTCGACCAATTGTTGGAGAGTCGGTTATATATATATATATATATATATATATATATATATATATATATATATATATATATATATATATGTATATATATATTGAGAGAGAGAGAGATGTGTGTGTGTGTAAATCTGCATATATAACATAGATTTTGAATGTGTTATTGAATGTTTCACTGTGGTGCTATGTTTCACCAATTAGAGAGTATTTCTTCGAAATCAATATGAATCACCTACAGAATGAATAAAATGATGAGTTATACATGCACATTTTCAGTGCAATGCGTATATTTGTCCGATGTGGCTTTGAAGTTTTTAGAGGTAATAGCGTTGAGCGTGTGCATCTGTGTGTATGTGTATGTGTAATCATGAGAGAGAGAAAGAGAGATACATAATACATGCCATTTATGATGTGAATATATATTTATCTTCTGTATACCACATCCAGTGACCGTTTATTTCCTTATTGTTTTATTATTATCATTATTTTCTTTTTCACAGGCAGGGTCAAAGCTCAGTTCAATCTCATACACTGCCATACATACCACTGATAACAAATGAGTAAATGCGGCGAGACCACACTTGACAAAGCAATATTTGCAACAAAGAAAACAATGGAATAAAAGTGAAACTGAACACGGAAGCAAAAAAATTAAAATGAGTAAATGCGGTGAGATCACACTTGACAAAGCAATATTTATAACAAGAAAAACAGTAGAATCAAAGTGAAACTGAATACGGAAGAAAACAATAAAAAATAACTTGTGATGTATGGACTAAGTGGATGAATCATGACAGCAATTGTTATGATCAAATGTCTAGATTTTGAAGGGATTATAGCAGTGACAGGCCATTTGAATGAACAGTGACCATTTATTTAGTCTTCTGCGACTGTGTAATTAGACAAACAATCTAAGTTATGGAATGGGTAATTTAAATCATTTCTTGATATGCTTTTTACTAATTTAAGCAAACAATTATAATGTATAGTTATAACAAATGTAAATCTGTTTTGGTATTATATTCATGTACCGACAAATATACTTTTTGAAAGAGTTTTTAAAACTTTTTAATACTGGAGAGACCAGCCAAGGGATATTTTTTGAAACAACCTAATGAATATTGACATTCATTGTTAACATCGAGGAGACAGAGCAACCATGAAAATATTTCGTGAAAATGTGTCTGCGTGCATGTGTGTGTGTGTGTGGATTGCCACGAAATTAAGGAAAAATATTGTAAACAGAACATTTTTAGTTTCCAGGAACAAGGGGACAAACACCAATATTTTCGGTGAACATGAGAGCTCAGAAGCCCTTTAAGGCCTCATTATCAATCATTTCAGTCAACAATATTAAACAATATTTCAAACAAACACCGTTTTTGATTTGATCAATGACTGTCTTATTTCTGCAACCGAACTTAGAACAGTTTCATGTTGACTTGTAAGTTAGATTTATTCGTCATGGGTTACTAGCATTTATTTCAGTTATTAAAAAAAAAAGCAAATTCAAACCTTATTTTATGCAACTTTATACCAGAATAAAAATTCAAATACATAATGTAATGTTAAATTTAGTGACTAGTTTATGGATATACAGTATCAATGAGAAATGCATGGAAAAGATGAAAAATCTGCCTATCTTCTTTGATATATTTCAACACAGTTTTCATGGCAACCAGTATGAGAACAAAACTTATGTCCCAAAATAAAACAAACCACCTCATACTTGAAATATATGTCAAAGTAAAAGAAAAATGGAGAGGGGGCAGAAAAACGGCCCGCATTCAGTATAGTCCTTTGGAAAAGCAAATAAAATGTAACAATACCTTATTGGTACCGCTGTACCCGTGTACAGATTGGTGTTTGGTGTTTATATATTGTGTATTGTTTTAATGAGACATCCTTCACAACATAAATATGAATACAAACATAATCCATGATCTGTAAATCAAAGTCATCAAATCACTAACTGAAACAGGCATATGAGTATAAAACACATTGAATGCATACATCAGTTTATGATTTGCTTGCACATATTGTTGCAAGTCTAAAGAGTGGGATGATGAAATACATATTTATGTAATAAATTGTTTCTTGTTGGGACTTGATCTTGATAATAAATGTTTGACTTCTATCTATCTATCTACTAAAGTTATATGCACGTAACTTCCAAAGTCGGTTTGTCGTAATTCGATGTTACTATAACATGATCTGTCATGAGATGCACAACCATTCTCTCCTGTTTTGAACACTGAGTAGGCAACTGATGTAATAGGGGAGGATATTGCTCATTAAATAATACAAATGTTGCATATCAAGGGCTTCTTTTAAATAGCTTTATATATGTGAAACCTCACCGCAAACAGGGTGTTTTGACTTTACATTCAGGTAGGATAATAACGCAATTTTGGTACAGTTCTACAAGGAATTTATACGTATTTTCAATAGCAGTTTTATGTACTTCTTATGTATGAAGTGTCGTGGATTTATTTGCTTTTATTGGACATGTACATCACAATTATATCACGAGCTTCCCATCTATATCGACTCACATATATAAAATATTAATGAAAAATACCAGGGACTGTTATATGCACCAGCTTTTCTTCTTCTAGTTTAGCTACGTTATTGATATTTGTTGTTTTTGGATCTAAAGGGAGATAATATTTTTGGAAACCTGTAATTTGATAGCGCAGATCTCTCTACAAGTTTTCCACCGGGCAATCGAGGACATTTCCGGCGTGTGTACCGCCAGCTTTGGAGGAAAGATACATTCCAAAATCGCGAACATGCACCAAGCGTGTAAACGGGGACCTACCTACAAATCATGTTTTTACATTGTTCTGAGCTAAAATTGTTCGTAGAAGCAATATTGTATCCTTTTTCCAACCGAGGACGTCCTCGGTTGGAGGTGTGTCCTCAGTACGTTGGTGTGTAATCTCATGAATGTCCTCGATTTACATCAAATACTCACACACACAAACATAGAAACATAGAAAAACCTATGGCAAGTTTTGATTGTTCTTTTCTAAGAGACGTGGGAGGCCCTGAAAAGGACCGTTGGAGTTTTGTTAACCAAGTTAACACATATCACACCTCTTCACTGGTCTTCTTCTTCTCAAATTTCTACGCACTTCAAGTCCGTAGATTAGCACCCACTTTAGACACCGTTGTCTCTCCACATAGATTCGTCTCTTCCAAATGGCTGTAGCTGTATTATTAGTAATATCCCATGATGCTTTGACATAAATGGGTTAGTCCGGGTTGAAGAGCATGCCAGATACGATACTTAAAGATTCTACTGAAGTATACATCTTGTCTTGAGAACAGGTGAAACTATATCACAAAAACGTTGGTATATATAGCCAAAGAGCGGATCGAAACGGATCGAAATGGTCCACCATTCCAAAGGCGCGTTATGTAGTGTCTCTCTTCCAATCAGAAGAGAGCGGGGGGGGGGGGTGGGGGGGGGGGTGACGTCAGCTTTAGTATATAGGCGTCACAGCGTTCGTACGGTTTTACCATTGTGGCATAAGTATGGCTGATACAATGAAGACGATGTATTGGGGTGAGTCTGCTACGGAAACCTCGTATGTTCGGAGCGATAGTACGACGACTATAGCGGTCAACATTCATCCAGAAGATTTTAATTTGGATTTTGTGGATTTTCTGTCGTCGCAAGAATATTTGCCTGAAACAACCGCCGTAGTACCACATTCCTTACCTGTGATCGATGATTTTAAAATGAAACAGAAAGAAGAATTGAAATTTTTTTGCAGCGTCAGAGAGAAGCAGAAGAAGCATTTCTTCAGCAAGAAGACGAAAGAAGAAAACAAGAAAAAGAAGAAGAAGTGAAGCAGAAATCTTTGAAGTGTGAAGGACAGAAGGAAGGGAGTGCTGACAATATAACGGCGAGTCTGCCACAAGATATTTTAGCAGAGTTAAAGAACCTGAGAAACATGTATCATACTTCTTTAACTCAACCCAAGAGAAAGAGACCATCACGGGCTAAACATTCTAAGCCCATCACATCATCTATGCTCACTACTACTGATATTCCACCACCATTGACTACTACCACCACTACCAAAGCAGCAGCAGCAGGAGGAGCAGAACTTGGCCGTGGAAAGGGATTGAGGCAGTGTAAGCTCATCATGTCCAGTCCATGAGTTTGTTAAAAACAAACACCCAATCGGTCCTTTTCAGGGTCACCCACATTTCTTAGAAAAGAAATCAAATCGCCAAATCAAGTAAAACTTAAATCCCATCATTTGATTGTGTGCTATAAAACAAAATCAAGACCAAGAGACACTTACTTTTTAACTTTTTGGTATATTCTCTTTTTAAAATCACAATGAACATTTCACAACACATCACGCAAGTCCATTTTGCTTTCACTGTCTGTGTATCTTTTTGAATTTCTTCACAGGCATCATGGGTTCTTCTTCTTCACTGTCTTTCAGTCGTCTTGACTTCTTACATTTCTTGACGACGGGGATGGGTTCTTCTTCTTCTTCTGTTGCCGAAGAGCCCTCTGCCTCCTCCCTCTTCTCCTGGTTCTCTTTTTTCTTAGGACACTCTGAAGACCAATGTCCTTTTTAACAGGTATTTTTGCCTTTATTTTCTTTTCCTTTGCTTTAACGTTGTGGACATTCTGGAGTCCAATGTCCTTTTTCCTTGCAAATATAGCAAGTATCTTGGCTTTTATCTCGAGAGGAAGAGAAGTCCACAATCTTACTGGTATACTTTGCAAGGACTCTCTCTAAGTGTCTGATAGCAACAGTCGTCTGTTGTGCTAAATCTCTGACCAGAAGGGTAAGCTTTTCTGACTGCTCTTCCATCTTCACTATTTGAAAGTTGAATAACGAATAGTTTCTCTGACGGTAAGAGGCTATCTCTATATATAGGGAGAGAGCCTGTGTAAAACTCAATCAGATCAAAGTTGGACATCAAGATGAAACGATCACGCAATTTCAGTGAGAAACCAGAAGAAGAAACACGACGGCGACTTTCCTTGCCGTTTCATACTCTGCTAGCTGAAGTGCTAGCCCAAGTCCGTGCCAGTGATTTCGAAGAGGACATGAGTGAGGCTGAAACAATAACTTCCACCTCCACAAGACTAAGAGAGTCTAGAATCGATAGAAAAGAAAGTCGTTCCGTAGCTCCGAAAATTACTATCACATTCGAGAGACGCAAAAAGTAACATCCAGAAAATTTTGAACCACGGTTTACACTTACACGCTCCGCTTTAAAGACTTTAAGTCTGAAGTGTCCCCTAGAAAGCCGCAGGTTTCATTACCGAGGTGTGGGATTCTTTGTTAGGAACATTGAAACGACAATGCCAAGCGAGAGAGGACGATTGGTTGAGACTTTTCATCAATCACGACAGTTTGAAGTCTCCTGTCGGCAGAATTAACACCGTCTAAAGTCATGGACAAAATTGAACACGTTCAACAATCCAATGATGAGTTTACCATCACCGATGGAAAAGCCACATTTTACATGACCCACTTTTCACCTCCTAGAGGTATCGGACCACGCAGAAAAGTGTTATTGGTGGACGACCTTCGCAGTACCAAACGCAGTATCGTCCAAATTGATAACTCCCAAGACCAGATGTGCTTAGTCCGTGCCATGTTCGTGGGGCGAACGTATGCCGACAAGAACTAGACCGTAGAATGGAAAAGAGCATGGGAGAGCATTTGACAATGGGACAGAGCCAAACAACGAAAAGAAGCAGAACTACTGTTACAACAAGCAGGCATATCGAAAGAGACCATGTGTGGTATTTCTGAAATGCAACAACTTCAAGACGTCTTGGCTCCTCGGTATACGTTGAAAGTACACCCTCCAGATGGAAAATACATTCACGTGTATCATCATCAAGAACATTTCGATGACATCACTAGTATTACAGGATTTCTTGGATACACTTACTACTGCGAGAAATGTGACCGAGTATTTTGTAGTCGGGACCAACACATTCATTGCGGAGAGAGATGTCGGGGCTGTTTAGCTTCCAAACCATGCATTCCTGAAGAACACATTCATTGCTCGAAGTGTCAACGAACCATTGTCAATCCCTCTTGTTATAAACAACATCGCATTAAATAAGTTCACCAGCAGAAAAGTGCTTGTGACTTATTGAGATTGTGCTCCAAGTGTGGACAGCTGATTCGAACCAATAACCCAAAGAAACACGTTTGTCCCGGAAAGAAAAGATGTCGTATTTGTAACCAAATCGTAGACTTTGAAGACCAGTGTCACATGCAAATATATGAGAATACACTGGAGAAAGAATTAAAGGGTGATCAGCACAAGAAGAAGAACAAGACAGAATGGGATTGTATCTTTTTTGACTTTGAATGTATGCAAGAGACGGGTATTCACATTCCTAATTTCTGCGTTGCTCATCGGGCTTGTGAGAAGTGCATACAACAACCTATCTATTTTCATTGTCCCCATTGTAGCAGGATTCCAGGAGGACGTGAAAAAATCTTTAGTGGCCCCAACATTCTTGCCGATTTTGGCCAATGGATCTTAGATCCTATCGACGACACTTGGAGCGAAGAGGACATTCAACGTTACGGGGACTGTCATCATATACTACCGTGATGGCTCACAATTTCTCGGGATACGATTGACAATTTCTGTTAAAATATTATTCAGAACAAGGCACCGAATGTCCCCAAGTCACCATGAACGGAGCCAAGCTCATCTACATGAAAGTGGGACAAGTACAATTCAAAGATTCCATGAGTTATTTGTTCATGCCTTTGAGTCAAATGTCTAAACCATTTGGAATGACATAAATGGCCAAAGGGAATTTTTCCCCACTTTTTTCCTCTACGAAACTGAAAAAATCCTCTCACAGGAGTCACCATGGAATTGTTGTACGAACACACATACCAACGCCGCCCGAAGTTAGAAAGTCAAGGATACCAAGTGTTAGAAATGTGGGAGCACGATCGACGTTTCAAAACAGATCCAGAATTTAGACGCATTACCGAAAGTTACGACGTGGTAGACATCGAATCTTTGGACCCACGCCACAGTTTGTTTGTAGGACGAACCAATGCCACACGCTTGCGGTACGACGTAAAAGAATCTCGAGGAGAATAAATCAAATACATCGATGTGTGTTCGTTGTATCCTTGGGTGTGCAAATATAAGCGATTCCTTACTGGACACCCTGAAATCCTGACAGAATACATACACGTGGAACACATTTGTCAATACGAAGTATTGATCAAATGCAAAGTCTTACCCCCGACCAACTTGTACCATCCTGTCTTACTCCATCATTGCCAACGAAAACTTATGTTTCCTTTATGCCGTACGTGTGCTGAAACATGTAATTAAGACCACCCTTGACAGGAACGTGGGTCAGCGTCGAATTGTTTCGGGGTCTGGATCGGGGATAGCGCTTGTTAAAAGTATACGAAATTTGGCACTTTCCTGCATTCCAACAATACAAAAAGGACGATGCCTCGAATCCAGACATTTTCTCAAGCTATGTCAACGAATTTCTCAAACTGAAACAAGAAGATAGTGGCTATCCCTCTTGGTGTCAGACGCCAGAAGACCAAGTCAAATTCAAAGAACAGTACCGTTCTGTAAAAAGTATCACTTTGGAAGACGTAGAAAAGGACGAAGGAAGAAGATCATTTGCCAAAGTCACGTTGAATTATTTGTGGGAAAAATTGGCACAACGTCCGATCTTGCCCAAGATGGAATACTTGGCAGATTCCAGTCGCTGCTTTCAACTGGTGAACGACAAAGTAAAACTGATGAAACACGTTTAAATCATCAGTGAAGATTTGATCTTGTTTAATTACGAAGAAGAGCCCAAGTGTGACTCCCCGACGACTTTAGCAATGTTGTCATTGCAGCCTACGTGACAGCTAATGCTAGGTTAAAATTGTACGATGAGGCTTAAGAAGTGTTCGGAGATCGAGTCCTGTACTTTGACACCGACAGTTGTATGTACATCCATCGCCCTGGTAGCCAACACCCCATCATCGAAGGAGATCGTTTAGGGGCATGGACGGACGAGCACCCACAAGAGACGATCCTCAGCTTTGCCAGCGGTGGCCCAAAAAATTACGGTTACCAATACGGAGACCGACAAGGCCAACTTCATACCAAATGCAAAGTCAAAGGATTGACACTGAATTATCGAGCCAGTCAAGTGGTGAACTTTGATGTCTTGTAAAATGCTTTACAGTCTGAAAAAGTTCAAGACTTTTGAGTGAAAACCTTAGAACCTCACAAAATTGTGCGTTTACCAAACCACCAAATTGTCAGTCGCCCTTTAGAAAAAGTCTTTCAAATTGTGTACCAGAAACGAGTGCAACTTCCAGATCACAACACTTTGCCGTACGGACACAATGAGCTCCAGTATAAAAAAGGGACAACTTCCAAGACCACCAATTCATTGTGAATCCAAACGTTGACCAAGCAAGAAGAAGAAGAAGATGAATACTAATTCCACACATCCACCGAGTGAGGGGTCTACTATGGACTCCAAGTTCGATCACGACATCGAGTGCAATGCGGTGCCTTGCGATGAGTCGGATGGTGTACTCTTTCACATCAGCGATGCAGCACAACCTTACCGCTCCTGGGACCATCGGAAGCGATGCCTTTCGTGTGCCTTACCAAACCACTAGCGAAAGCGATGCAGCACGACGTCCTTTCTGTTTTACTGGTCAATGTGATGCTAAGTGTGTACCTGCCTACGGATGCCACCCATACATGGGGCAAGAATTCACAGTGCCTGTGGCTGTGCCTGGCTATTGTGACCTTGAAAGGCGATTCCAGACGTTCAAAGATAAATGGCCTGAATATCTGGAAGGACCGACTCCCAAAGCTTTAGCCAGAGCTGGATTTATCTACTTGAGAGAAGACGATAAAGTTCAGTGTTTTAGCTGTGGTGCGACACTTCACGAATGGGAGTATGAGGACTATGCTTACTTGGAACATGCCAGATGGTCTCCACGCTGTTACTACCTGCCTTTGGTCGGTCCAAAGAAGTAATGTGTCGGATACTTTAGAAGAGCACATTCATTATTTGCCTCCGGAGCCGGGAGAACGCATTTACTAAGAGTTGGTCCAGATACAAGTGAAACGCAAAGAAGAATTGGATCCTTAACGGCATAGACGTTTTACCATTGGCATCTGAATGCTATACAAGTACTGATTAGTTTCAAAGTATTCAAATGGTCAGACATTCATGAAAGACTAGATGACACCTTTAAAAGTTTGGATGGCACAACCTACAATGTGACACTGTTACACAGAATTCGATGGAACGACGTTCAGGAAAAAGTTACAAACTTACAGGAATAAAAAAAACTTTTAAAAGAAGTGTCACCTCAAGATGAAACGCCTTCACGCCGTCTGAGGTGTAGTAAGGTAATCGCTGAATGTCTGGATATTCTTTACCACCAGATTCCATTTGGCACTTGTGTGACAATTTCATCATAAAGAAAGACGTGCCTGTGAATGACTAGTTTAGAAGAGCACATTCAGAATCTGCCTTTGGAGCTGCGAGAACGCATTTACAGATAGTTTGTCAAGATACAAGTTAAACGCAAACTCAAAGTCATTTCTCGATTTTTAAACTATTGTTATTTCCACAGTATAAGAAGACCGATTCTTGGGAGAAACTATCACAGATGCCTTGGGGTAAACTATCACCAAAGATACAAACCTTGTGAACCTGGATATAAAAGCGGACCATGCTAAGACCGCTGTCTTCAGTCTTGGAACGAATTCCGCGGAAGGAAGTCAATGATAATGTTCAGACCTTAGAGGATTACAAACTACTGATTCACGAACTGTTTCCATTGAATTTTGGACGATATGTGGTGTTTGTGTGTGTGTGTGTGTGTGTTAGTAACTTCTATTCTTGGATTTCGTTTCCCTGAAAATTCGTTGTGGATTATTTTTGATGAACAGTAAATGCAACAAAGACATGGCCATTCACACTTTATCGGTGCTCAAAGTGTTGAGAATCGTGATGAAAACAAGTTGTGTACCTCCGTGTGAAGAAGACATTTGTCAAACATAATCGACACTTTATACTTACCAAGAAGTTTGTATCGCTAATTGGTTACACCAACAACTTAACGATTGGAAAGATGTACGTGACTGGAAAAGTTTTGGTTTCGATGCTTGGCTGCAAGAAGTGGCACACTATGCCAAATACCTTGCGTGTCACTAATCATTCAAGACAAAAAAGAACAAGGGAACTTAGAACCAAAGTCAGAAGTGACATTTTTGCTTTGTGTTTTTTCGTGTTTTAATTCTGGACATGTAAATATTTTTTTGTTTTTTGGTTTAAAACATTTAAACGTGTATGAAATGTATAAAATGTATTGTGTCTTTAATGTTCCTCTCAAAATTCTCCATACCTCAGTCATGGCTGCATCCTCCTCTTCTTCGTCTTCCTCCTCTTCTGTTGTCAAAGTGATTGACGAAAAGTTAGATCGTCAAAGTTGGTAAGCTTTGTATCTGCGCCATCTTTTAAACATGTTGATTGCTGGACCCAGTGGTTCAGGCAAAACCGAATTTGTCAAACGTTTGATCGAACACAAATCCCATTTGTTTGATCGTCCCCCTCAACGCATCGTGTGTTGTTACAAAGAGTGGCAATCGTCTTACACCTTACTTCAAGAAAGTTAAGGAGAATCCATATCGTTCGTCGAAGGCATTCCTCGCGAAGACGATGGGATCGTGTCTAACTTGAGTCAAACACATCTGGTCATCTTCGATGACATGTTAGGAGAAGACGAAGAAGAAATTAAACTTTGGTTTACACGAAAAGGACATCATCGTAATGCCAGTATAATTTACATTACACAAAATTTATTTTAACAAAGTAAAGTCCATCGTACCATCAGTCTCAATGCAAACCAAATGTAATGTGAATTTGCAATTTAACAAGATCTTGGATAAATTAATAGATTAAGCGCGATTTGGACATATTTTGCAGAATTACTGCGCGTGATTGTCTAAGCGCACCCACGTGATGTGATGCAAACAGCTAACATTTTAACCTATGGAGGCAATGGGGGGGGGGGGGGGGGTGGGTTTTTTTTTCAAGAAAAATAATTCGGCTCTTAACTAGCTTGACAAAAACATTTTTGCTCTGATTGATAGCAAGCTACCCCCCCCCCCCCCCCCCGCCAATTATATCCATTATACTAGTTGAAAAAAATGAATGATCTTAAGGTAAAAAAATTAATTAAAATATCTAGGCTCCAAAAAAAAATCAAAAGTCAATTAGAGACCCCCCTCTCCCCCTCCCCCGAAGATCAAATGATCAGTCCCTAATGTTCATCAGGGCGTAAAGTCGCAAACAATTGTCTGCTCCACCTTTGTGAATCCATATAGTAGGCAATAACTCGAACGCTACTTTCTCGAAACGCAGTATTCAGGAATTTTAAATTATTAACAGTGGCATACATGCAAGATTTATGTAACTTTTGCAGCTTTTCTTGCGTGTGTGTGGGTGGGTGAATGGGTCTGCACTGTTGCTGGGGCACTGATCAAGATGCGGGGATACGCAATAATTGCGGCTGATGTCTTTCATAATTACTTCCATGATTTCCTATCAGTCAGATTTATTCCTTTTCAAAAGCTCTAGACCCTTAATAAGATTTTTTCTTCTGATTTGTTATCATTTTTATTAGTTTTAGTTTATCATTTCTATTTTTTCCCAACAGTGTATATACGATCAATTAATTTTATTTCATTTTGCTATAAGAATCGTTTTTGAATGCTTGACTTTTTAGCATTTGAGGTTGATCTGTTGTTCATGTTATTTAATTCCACATTTGTTCCAATATCGTCCCTTTTATTTATATCTCTCAGTTGAAGCACAACTACACTGAAAGTTGTTTCATGATAATCAAAGTAATTTAAATTCGCAAGGTGACTGATCAACAAGAGATGCACACTAATGTTGACGGAAGCGATTATATAGATTCGTTTTGTTAAAGAAACTGACCCATTTCAACCGACTTAGGCATTCGTTGGCTACTATCCCATTTAAACCAACCCAAATGTATGCCAACGGCTCATGAAGGATTCACGGTGCTAATTCAGCTCCCATAGCAAACCTATGGACACATCACGATATCAAACATTTAGTAACTTTAAATTTCTGAATGCTCATGATCAAACCTATATTTCTCAATATAGACCCATCGTTGATGCAAATTTCTGTGTTGAGAAAGCTATATGACCCGTGGCATTTTTTTGGATTTACCTGTGTTTGAAGCATGTGTTTTCAATTCCGACCTAAAGAATCAGCTGCTAGTTTCATCAATGAGTGTTCCAAAGTCAAGTATGTAAAAGGACTGAAATTCCATCAATAAAACATTGTCTCTATTTTTTTCAGTTACAAATGGGACGTGCTTTTAAAATATTCTTTAAACTAAAATTTTACTTTTGATTATCAACCAATCTTAACCAGCCCGACTCATATGCACTCTATTTTTTCTTCACCCATTTATAGTCTGGTTCCCATTCTTCCATATAATTAGTACCGTGAGTCCTATTTCCACCCTTGATTTCCTTGACAGACCTATGTATAGTAATATAATGCATAAGTAAACAATATGCATAATTCCACTTTTGAATATTAAATTATATTGCAAATTAATGTAAACCAACAATAGCAATAGTGCATTTCAGGCAACATTTAAACATTTGAGCTTCATTTCAGAAAATCTGAAAAAAATATATTAGAATACTGTTACGACTAAGGGTAATGTAACAAAAGAAAAGACACAAACAAGCTTTCAAGATTTAAAATACAAATCTTTAATTTCCTAAAATATTAAAATATTTCAACAAACAATCAAAGTAAAAGAATTAAAAATAACTTACAGTATAGAATATTCTTAAAAGTCCTAAATTGTTCTAAAGTTCACTGATCCGGAAGTTAATCTAAATATTCCGAATGTAGTATTCCGAATGAAGTAACCTTCACTGTACTGATATTTTAAGGATCAGTATATCCATGTTTTATAAATTCCAAATAATCCCTGTGTATTGAATATCACAAGTTCTAGAAATGTTTCCGATAATTCTACGGACTACGGAGCTGTATGATTATTAAAGTTGAAGAAACAGTACTAATCCAGAATGTACTGTATGATAATATCACAAAAGTAGAATATCTCACACACAAAATAAACCAAATTCGTTTATGACCTCTCATTCCAGTGTAACTATGAAGAATGAAGAATACTGCTATTAATCCTATAATATAGTATCTCACTGCGCAGAAACAAAATAAAAACCCATTTAATTCTTCTAGAAACAACCTTCTCCAAACCAATCAGAAATTAGGTTATGCTTGACACCGCTTAAAGTACCTCTATACTGACATTTTTATCAATAACAAAGTATTTACTTTATAAATGAATCATATAATCTAGGTCAAAAGTTCAACCTCACGCGCTGAAAGCACGTGACATGACTAAAGCTTGTGAAATATCGATCGAAATTACCGTATATGTACTCACGGCAAGACGACTGCTGTTAGACCAAGAACAGAGATCATAAACTAATAAACTATACCATTATTAAAAGTAAAATGGTATATAATTCCGTAACAAATAAATCTGTCTAATGAAGAGTACCTTGTTTGATATAACCACTTATTTCTCTTCTATTTTAAATTGAAATATAATATCAGCCTTTTCATAGTATGCAATAAATCAGCAAAACGTCAATGTGACCATCTGTATATGCAAGTATATCTTCAGAAAAGGAGATTTCTTGAAAACAGTTACTTAAGATTTCTCCAGAACACATACAATTTAAAACTAAAGTAAGGTAGACATAAGCAAATACAAAGTATGAAGTTCCACAACATTCAATGAATGAAACTGGTGGGACATACAATCATGAGGGGTCATGAGCATTACGCATTGTGGTAGAGACCTAAGTGATCATATCTGAAGCATAATGCTTCAAAACACAACTAGGAAATATCAGATTGGTGACCATAATTACTTTATAAATGGTAAATTGTCTAAACTTTATATATTTGATTCCATAGATATACTACCCAGCACAGTCAAATCTATACACTCACCACCCACCCCCACTTTCATGGCAGCAGTGGCCATTTCTGAAAACGAGTTTAATATCCCACTGAAAAACATTCTGAAGTAGACAAAGGGTATTCATTTTGCTTATTATCCACCAACGGGACCAGAATGTGCATATATAGTAATTTAATTGTACTTGAATATGTGGAGCCACTGCAAAGCTGTTGTTCTCTATGAGACTCACGATACTAATTTAGCTTCCATAGTAAACCTGTAGAAACACCATGATATTAAAAATTCAATAACTTTACATTTCTGAATGTTCATGATCAAACCTATATTTCTCAATATAGACCCATCATTGATGCAAGCTTCTTTGTGGAGAAAGCTATATGTCCCGTGGCATTTCTTGGATTTAAATATGTTTGAAACATGTGCTTTCAAATCCGCACCCAAAAAACAGGTGCTAATTTCATCAATGAGTATTCCAAAGTCATTGTCTCTATTTTGTCAGTTACAAATTGGATTAGCTCAAAAGATTCTTTTTACTAAAATTTTACTTTTGATTCTCAACCAATTATGGCCAGCCAGACCCATAATGTACTCTATTTTATCTTCATCCATTTCTAGACTGGTTCCCATTCTTAAATATAATTAATACCATGAGTCCTGAAAACGCATCCACTTCATTGTTCTAGGATTTTATTTCGTCAGGAAAAAGAGATCTGTGCAACAGTGTCAATATGGGCTGGCAAGTATGTGACATATTTTGCCTCTAGTTGCCCGGTCCACAAGGGAACACGTTACATAGCGCCGCTTGTGCTGGAAGTAGGACCTTGATTCGCCTCTGTCATAAATATGAGGGTTCACGTTTTACAGTGTAGGACTAAGTATTGCACCAGACGTTATGTAAAAATTGTTCAATAGACCATCGATAAGCTCCTTCGAGCAAAATAACGAAAACAAATTTGTTTTAACAACGTTGTTTTTGCGACGATATATCAACTTAAAGCAACAGATTTTAACCAAAATTGTACAGGAAGTGGCCTTGCTTACAAATCATGGCAGATGTTACCATAGCGAAACCACGTGATCTGTTTCCTTGAAATACATCAGTTTAAAATGTTGAGTATCTTGCCTAAGTTGTGTAGAAATAACGATCTTCTGCTGAAATTAAGAAATCACCCAACATACAGATTTTTAGTAAGACAACACTGCATGTCTTCAGCTCTGTTAATTCAAAATCATTGGGGCGTAGAAAAATAATATATTTCATATTTTTTTCAAAATTAACATTTTTCTGTTGTATCTGTATAATTATTGAATAATTTACTATTCACAGGATTTGAATTCAGTTGCATCTTATTGGAATAAAGTGTCATCTTGCGACTTAATATCTGTTATTTTACGAGATTTTACTCACTTCGACCAAATGTTGGAGAGTCGGTTATATATAGATATATAGATATATATATATATATATATATATATATATATATATATATATATATATATATATATATAAATTAATTAATTAATTAAGGGTCCTTTTCATCCCAACTGGGACATAAGGCTGCAACAACCATCTTCCGCCATCTGCGTCTGTCCTGAGCAATGGCTTGTGCTTCGCCCTAGGAAAGTCCCATCTCTTCCAGATCCGTCATCATTGTCCTTCACCAGGTTGTCTTTGGCCGGCTACGCTTACGCTTCCCCGCTGGTGTCCATCTGAGAGCTACCTTGTGGCATCCGCATTACGTGTCTGAGCCATTTGATTCTGCACATCTTGACCTCCAGAGAAATGTTTGTACATCCAGTTTTCTCATATAGGCCCACATTGGAGATCTTGTTTGGCCAGTAGATGTTGCAGATTTTACGGAGGCAAATATATATATATATATATATATATATATATATATATATATATATATATATATAGTTTCGCTTTGCATTTTTAAAGAGGACAGATCGAAATCAGACTAATCGATTGGTCATTTTCGACTTTTTTTCTTCCAACGCGCTACACGTTTTAATTTTAGCCAAGCTACAGTTGACAAAACTTTTTAAAATCATACACTATGGAAAATCTTACAAGAAACACAAATATATAGGTATGGGATGAGGTAAAATCTGCGAGTGCCCACGCCTACCTGGAAATATGTTTTTGTTAAGCCATCGTATCTCGTGTATTTGGAACTACATTTTTTTTTGATCGATAATGTGGAATGATTTTCTGTAACAATTATTTGTTAAAACATACATCCAACATGGGGCATAGCTGCACATGCATGAATGTAAAACAGCAGGGAAATCTCAATTTATAGAACATGCCCATTTATCCTTTATTTATCACATTCATTATTCACCAGGCTTTACAATGAGGATAAACTTGTTGGCATTTGTTTACAATGTCTTATATTTATGTCATGTATTTACAAATGATCTTAAAAGGCTAAATATTACTCTGAGTATTTATCTGTATAAACTTAGTCAATGTAACATGACAATACTTGTTTATATCTAGTTTTTTCCTTACAAAACTTAATATTCAATATGTCTTTATGTATTTCCTTAATATGGATAGTCTCCAGTATATCTCTGTGTCTTTTCCTTGCTAAGCGTAGAGTTCATTACGTCTTTAGGTATATTTATTACTAAGCCTATTGTTTATTATGTCTTTAGGTCTGTTTCTTACAAAGGGTTGTGTTCAATATGTCTTTAGGTCTATTTCTTACTAAGCCTATTGTCCAGTATGTCTTTAGGTCTGTTCCTTACTAAGTCTAGTGTTCAATGTATTTAGCTATGTTCCTTACTAAGCCTATTATCCAATATGTCTTTAAGAATGTTCCATACTATACTTCATGTTCATTATGTATTTAGGTCTGTTCCTTACTTAGTCCAGTGTCCAATACATCTCTAGATATTTTTCTTGCTAAGCGTAGTGTTTAGTTTGTCTTTATATATGTTCACTGCTAAGCATAGTGTCCAGTGTCTTTAGGTATGTTCCTTTTTAGGCCTAATGTTCAATCGGTCCCTATGTCTGTTCCTGAATAAGCCCAATAAATCCAATATGTGAAGGTGAACATGATCGCCTCCATTTTTAAAATTGTAATATACTTGGTCACGTAGACTTTTATTGAAAAAAAAAAAAAAGAATAACATGCCATAAACAGAGACATGACGGCTCTAGCTCGAGTATGTTTGTCTGTCTGTCTGTTCTTTTTTACACATACACACATTCGCTCGCTTGCCCTTTCCTGGTATAGCTCAATTCTTATTTATTTGTTTATTCATTTTCAAAGAGTTTTGTCTGGTTTGATCAACTAAATCTTCACTTGCCAAGGGTCGTCGATCCATTCATTATTGGTCTATGTGGAACGAGGTGGATTAATAAGGAGATGTCCTGTCTGAACTAGACCCCCGAGTCCGGTAGGGGGTTAGTTAGGGTTTCTTTTATTTTCATTGCAAAAAAAAAAAAATAAATAAATAAAATAAAATAAATAAATAATTAAAAAAAACAAGCTCTAGCCATGAATGCCAATTTTGAGATGAATTTGGATGATATGAATACTTTTATATTTTTATTGAAGATATCGTTAGTTTCTATTATTAAGATATTATGCTGAGTGTGTGTATGCATGTATGTATGTGTGTGTGTGTGTGTGTGTGTGTGTGTGAGAGTGAGAGAGAGTGAGTTGGTCACGTAACTACGATAAATATATGTACTGTCTTCTGCCAATGTTCAGGCACATGTCACATCTTTATGAATCATCATCAGTCAGTGCACGTGTACCAGATGAATACATTTGAAAACCGGTTAGTTAGACACAAATAAATAATAGAAATGTCCTTGGACAAGGAAGTACCCGTGACAAGAATATCAGGTGTTATCCAAGCACCTGTCGGGCCGATATAGGATTAATATGTAACAAGTCCCGGCAAAGGATCGTCCCATTTAGTGTTAATATATATATATATATATATATATATATATATATATATATATATATATATATATATATATATGTATACAGTTCTGCACTGCAATCGGTTCCATCATCAGGTGGGGATCCCCTATCCTAGAGTGTTTCGGGGCTGACCCACAACACTCTCCAGGGATGCGCCGACTAAGTTCGTCAGACTCAACCCGGAACCGATTAGCTTTTCCAAATCCAATGTGAGGCTTCCACCGCCTGTTTGCCAACCTTGGTTACTAAATTCCTGCAGCTAGGTCCTGTAATCCCGATGACTCCCATGGCACGCCAAAAAGTCTGTGCTGTAAAGCCACGGCGTCCCATTTCCATTGGTAAATTCCAGGCCTTCCATTAATTCTGCTGGCACTCATGGATGAGTGGCTGATACTTAGCCAATTTCCTCTCATGTGCCTCCTCCATTCTAGCTTCCCATGGCACTGTCAGTTCCAACAAAATCACCAGCTTGGTACCTCCTGACCACAGTACAATATTGGGTCTGAAGTTGGTGTTACAGATGTCTCTTTGGAACTTCAGCTGTCCTTTTACATCGTCCTGCATTTCCCAATCTTGTGATGTTGTCAACATGCCTCTTGCTTCAGTCTTTTGCCTTTGTGTTCGATTGCTTCTCACAAAGCTGATGAAGATAGGACCAATTTTCACATGGTGTTTCTTTCTCCAGCTATGTCCATACTAGCAGCAATCTCAGCAAGAACTTGGTCAAGGCGCCGACGATAACGACCATTTGTCAGAGTTTCATGGCAGGATGACAGCACGTGCTCTAAATTTGCAAGTTTCCCACAAAGTTTACAGCTTGGGTCATCAGTTACTTCCCATGTCTTGAGATTTGTTAATGTAGGGAGAACATCATAAACTGAGCGTATGAGGAAGCTGATTTTCTAGGCATCAACTCTCCAGATGTCGCTCCAAGACAGTTTCCTTTATTGCGCAGCTTCCCTGCATAGCCAATCTCCTGCTTCCTCACGCCAACAGCTTTAACTTGCCTATCTTCCTCTTCTGCCAGACGTACTTCTTTCTGGAGCATGGGACGCTTCTGTTTGGTGCTTGCTGCTTACCATGTAGGTCTTTTCAGACTTCCTAGCCCCAACCTTCCTGTCGCTACAGTGCCTACCATATCACTGTGTCTCAGTCAGGTTTATGCCTTTTCAACTGCTTTTGCTGCTACCTACTTTCTACCTGTCCATACCTCCACAGCTGCTTCTCTCACCTTCTCATCTGCATTGTCTTTCAACATCATCACCTGCCTGACCTTAGTCACCTTGAACTGCTCTGTCACTGATGATAGTGGTAACTGAAGCTTGCTGCAGGTACTGTACAAGCCAATGCTACTGAAGCTTCTTGGCACTCCCATCCATCGTCGCAGATATGCATTGAACATTCGCTCAGCTTCTTCTATGGCTGTCAAAGGGACTTGGTATACTAGAAGTGGCCAAAGAATTCTTGGTAGAATACTATGCTGGTAACACCAGGCCTTGTACTTCCCAGGTAGCCCACTCTTGTCGATGGATTCCATCCAGTCTTTGGCTTGCTGCTTCATGTCTGCCACACTCTCACAGTCATTCTTGGAGTCATTAAACCACTTGCCGAGGCTCTTAACTGGTTGCTCGCTCAGTGTTGGTATCACTTCCTCTCCTATTTTGAACCGGTATTTATCTTGCACCTTCCCTTTCTTCAGGATCATACTTCTTGATTTTGATGACTTAAACTTCATCTTGGTCCAGCTGATCAGGTCTCCAAGATCTTCTAACATCCACCTACCTTCTGGTACTGACTTGGATGTAATTGTCATGTCATCCATGAAGGCTCTTGTAGGAGGCTGCCGAACTCCAGATGACATAATTGGTCCTCGGATCATCTTCTCTGCTGACTTCACAAGGAGATTCATTGAAGCTGAAAATAGTACTATTGAAATGGTACATCCAGTTATGATGCCAACTTCTAATCTCTGCCATGCTGTTGTGTGGTCTGACACTGTCAGGTTCACCAACTTGTGTGGAATGCTGCCATATGCGTTGGCGAGGTGTAACCACAACACTGTCAGATCGACTTTGTTTTCCTTGGCATCCTGGATGATCTTAGTTAAAACACCTGTGTGCTCAAGGCAACCAGGTACTCCTGGAACTCCATCTTTCTGAACTGAAGTATCGATGTAATTGTTTTCCGGCAGGTATTTTGTCAGACGCCGGGCAAGGACGGCTAGCCATATTGTCCCTTCCACATTTAGAAGGAATATTGTCCTGAATTGCTTGATTCCTGACGAATTCTCTTCCTTCGGAATAAAGCAGCCCTCGGCAAGCAGCCAACTCTCTGTCAACTTGCCTCTTCTCCATATGACCTTTATTAGCTTCCAAAGTCTTCTGGTTTGTCTTGGACAGTATTTGTAGACCTTGTAAGGAACACCGTTTGGTCAAGGAGTTGATGCTGCCCTTGCATCGTTTATAATGTCCCTCACATCTTACAGTCGTGGTTCTGAACTGTCAATTTAAACTGCTGGTTCTTCAGGGTGTATAAGTTTGGGCTGCTCTCCAAGGTCTTTCTCTATATTCGGATCACTGTGGGTTTTTCTCAAGTGTTCTTCTACCTCCTCCTTCGGACATTCCAGTCTCCCCGATCTTTTGTCTCCTAACAGCTTTTTGATGAATCCAAGCGGATTGTCAGTGAAGTGTGCTCTCTTCTGCATATACTCTCTTCTGTTCTTTTTGATATTCTCTGCTCGTCTCTGTGTCTTCAGCCTTAGTAGGTTGTCTCTCAGGTCACTCAGCCCCTTTTTCTCTTCATCCACTGCATTGTGAAACCTTTCTGTCAGCCTCCGCAGCTCTGCTCTTATGTTTGCAATCTCCGGAAGTCTACGGTTTTCTTTTGACAATGTATTTCTCTGCTTCTTTTTATATATTCCAAACCGATCTTTTCCCATACTGTAGATGATGGTGGCCATGGTTTCTACCTTTCTGTCAACACTTCCTGCCCATGTTGCTTCCAGTAGTTGGTCTACGTCCTCATCGAACTCTATCCATCCTGTTTTGTTTAAACTCACAAGCCATTTCACTCTTAGTTTCTGTTGACTAACAATCTCATTTACCGTTGTAGTCCTTCTCTGAATATCCAACTCCTGTCTCCCACTCAAATTCACCGAAGAATCTATACTCTCCATTCTGTTGCTGAACTCGTTTTCATCCTCTAACATTTGGAGGTGCTGGACACTTTGTATCCTGGTCCATCTCCTCATCCCTCTCACCAGGTTGCCCTATGCGTTGTACTAGATTCAGAATCGGAGGACAGCCCATCTTGGTATGGTGAATTGTAAGCCCCCTCTCGTTTTTACATGTTTTGCCACAACTGCAGACTCTAGACGTGTCCGTGTTCTGCTTCGTTGTTCGTTGATCAGGCGTGTTTGTATCCGTGGTCTGGTAGTTTGGTCGATCATCCTCCCCCACTCTCGCACGACCTTGGGGGTATCTCACAACATCTCTATCCATAGCGAAGTTGTAGGTTTCTCCTTCACAGGAGTTGTACTCTGGCTCGCTAGGCCATCATACACCTGTTCACCGGACTTTCCCGATTGTGAGCGGTCTCTCCTTGCTGTCACCATTCTGTTCACGGTTGCCAATTAGTCTTTCCTAATAGTCACTGAGGTCTCCATATATGGCAATATATATATATATATATATATATATATATATATATATATATATATATATATACATACATACATATAATATTCTCTGTAATCATAAACTATGGAAATAGTCATATTTGAGGTGGAAGGGGAGAGGGGGAGTAATGATAATTAAGGGCGTTTTCTTTGGACTGAGATGTTAACTCCACGTGACTTATATTTTGAGTAACTAGATATTCTTTGTCCGCATGTTTTCAGCACCAATTATGGTACCTTACCGAACTATATGTAACTTGAGTTTGTGCCGTGGAGTCATCCGGGGTCAATTGGATATAAGTACATAGAGAGCCGCCATAATAAATTACTAACCCAAAGAGAGAAAGAGAGAGAGAGAGAGAGAAAGAGGGGTGTGTATATAATTATTTATTGGGATTTTTAAACTGAGAATTGAAGGGGTTGATGACAAAGTTGGCATCATTTAAAAAAAAATACTTATTAGTTTAAATGATCTCTGCCTTTTAATAAGTGTCAAGTAGATGCCATTCAGTTGATACAAACAGTAGACGCAGTATATGTAATATTATACGTAGTGACACAATAATGGGATTAGAGAGATTTCACTTACAAATGATTTATCATCAACTTAATGACTTTTTGTAGAGTTTTTATCAACTTATGTCTGACTTGCTTCTACTCGATCTTGGATATCTCTACCAGCAGTCTTTGATAGATGAGCACCTGCTGGCTTAACTTGATGATACATATTACATTACGTCTATGAGCACATTACATGCAATACTATTGAACCTAGTTACGACATTACTTTGCATGAAATACTAGCATAGAAACTCCTGTCAACTTTGCCCCAAAGTTACGCTACATCTTAATCGTAAATGTCCTCCTAGATCCTACTATAATATATTAACCTCTTTTTTTTCTAAAAGATTAAATCAGGGTTTTTTTACCTTACATTTATAATTTCAAAACTTTAGTTTCGGGCCATTAACTTAGTATCAAAATCATCTGATATTCAGTAGTAGGTGATACAATTTGTGATGGCCGACTTGTTTAATTGTTGAAATAACAAAATAAATAAGTTGTTTATTAATCCTATACATTTTACGACAAACCTTGAACTTCTTAGCCATGCCATTTTAAATTTAAAATAGTTATGCAAATAGCGGTTCAAAATAAACAGGTAAGATTTCTATTAATTTTGTACTTAAACACCGCTATTTTATGTTTTCCTGGGGCAATACTTAATATTTTTGTTCATACTTGAGTGGTGTAAAATGTAAATTATCAGATGACACAAATCGTGAATGCACTAATTTGGAAGTCGATTAAATCTCTTTGTTTATTCCAATATATATATATATATATATATATATATATATATATATATATATATATATATATATATATATAAAGTTTCGCTTTGCATTTGTTTTTAAAGACTACAGACTGAAATCAGACTAATCGATTAGGGATTTTCGACTTTATTGTTGGAAAATCTGTATATTGATATACGTAATCATCACAGAAAATCACTTTTTTAGTTTTTTATTTCAAGCACTTGCTTTGCACATAATGGCTGAAATTTCTTTTTGCATATATAAAATGCTTTTCTACATATGTATTGACTTAAATGTATAGAACATCATGAATTCACGTAGTTTATTTTGTAACGTGGTGGTGTTCTCTGTTCAGTTATAACGTAAACTGGATCACTATAATCACAAGTGAAAGTATAATCCTTATATAATATTTTAGTTTAAACATATTTTATTGTCATAAATGTTAGCAAATGTGGTCGGGGTACAAGTTCTCACAACCTAGAATAAGCCCTTTCCCTACAATCAATAAGAAATTTACATGGATAGCGGCAGTAAATTAATATAATTTCATACAATTATATGTAAACATGCATCAATCAGGCAAAATAAGTATGAGAGAGAGAGAGAGAGAGAAATTAATACATTTATGAATTAATGATGAATTAATGATCGAGGCAGAAGCTGAAAAAGAGTACATACACCAAAATGAATTCAGTGGATAACAATTAAAAAAATCATGTCTTCTTATTTAAAATTAAAAGTAATTAATGGAGTTGAGAAATCAAATTGTGAATACTCCTTAATTATGTAAATCGTTTCGTATCTTCAATATATGTTTGGAACAAGTCAAATAATCGATTATTGAAGTTCGCTGTAAAATCCGATGATCCATATAACAAATTATTTGTAGTCGCTGGTACATCGAGATGATTTAGATTCTGAACCAGTGTCCTACGCTGTTCAATATAATATTTGCAAGTAAATATGTAATGGTATGCAATTTCTATATCATCACCACAAGCACACAATGGATTATCTATCAGATGATTACAATATAAATCATTATATAAATCACTACAGTTATTTTCTAATTCTAGTATGCAGAATATATAATTTCCGGTTACCAACGAAAAAATGGGCAGGCACACGTATTGTCTTAGTCTTTATTTTACTTCTGAGGATATAATAGTTTCTTTCACCTTTTACTGAATCTGGGAGTGAGTTCCAAACATGAATCGAAGACTGTAGGAATGAGTTTCTACTTATTTCTAGTCTGGCATTAATTCGATTAAAATTATTCCTATTTCTTAGATTATACCGGTTTGTCTCACCAATCAGTGGTGGCAGGGCCGGATTAAGACATTTAGAGTCCCTAGGCACTGAACAGATTATGGTGCCCCCCCCCCCCCCTCCATTGTAATTAAAAAGAATTCCTGTACTTTCTTATTTTGTTTGTTGTGCCCCTGGTTTGCTGGTGCCCTAAGCACGTGCTTAGTCTGCCTATTGGGTAATCCAGCACTGTGTGGTGGTAGAAGGTCAGCATAAGTAGGATGATTAGTCACCGTATACTATTTGATGAAAGTAACATAGTTTATAAAACTTTCGTCTATCTGCCAAAGTAGACCAACCAGTTTCTTCATAAATCTTATGACACGAGACACTTCTAGTAAGCTCAGTTATATTCTTCCTGATTCTAATTTCTAATTAGAAGAGAGTTTCCTACCCAGCAACCATCCCATACAACATAAGCATATTCTAGTAAGGGGCGGATATATGTAAAATATATCCTTTCTAAAGTCTTTCGACTAAATGTATATTTAAATATTTTCAAGGCAGTGATCATTTTTTTAGGTCGACATAATTATGTTATCAATATTTTTTGGTCCAGTTGCCTAGACTACTAAAAAGTTACACCAAGATATTTATGGAACCCAACAAAAGACAGGATTTCATTTTTGAATTTTAGTTCAGAAAAAAACGGTTGTAGCTTATGCGAGAATAACATTGCCTCAGTTTTGGTTGGATTGAAGTAAACTAACCACTGCCTTGACCAATCGTCAACCGTTTGTAAATCTGTGTTCAGAATATATTTAATTTCGTAAGTATCATTCAATTTCGTAAGTATCATTAGATCAATACGCCAGTGAGCTATAATCAGCAAAGAGTCTCGTTGCACTCAGAAGGTCATCACCTATATCGTTAATATACACAATAAAAAATAACAGACCTAAAACAGATCCCTGTGGTACGCCAGCCTCAACATAATGGTTACTTGATTCGGCAGTATTTACAACAACTGTTTGAAGTCTGTTCGCTAGGTAATCAGAGAACCAATCAATAAGAGAGCTATCAATGTCATTGCACTTTAATTTATGTATTAAACCTTTATGCCAAACCTGATCAAATGCTTTAGAGACATCGCAAAGACCACACACTTCATCCTTGTTATGAAGCGTAGTACATATACTATGGTACATATCTATGAGCTGAAATACTGTACAATTGTTGGGAAGAAAACCGGATTGATATTTGAAAATAAGATCATTTGAGTGTAGGTGGTTGTAGAGATGCTTAAAAATAATTCTTTCCATAACGTTCCCAATGCAACTAAATAATGAAATAAGCCTATAATTTGAAGGATCGGTGGTACATCCCTTTTTATACACTGCCATTACTTTCGCGGTTTTCCATAAAAATGCTAAAACTTTTTTTTAGCAAGGGCCATGTTGAATAGAACAGAGAGTGGTTTAACTATGGATGCGACGGCTCTTTTGAGCATATGGTGACTTATTTTATCCATGCAATATGTTTTGTGGGTTGGAAAGGTGTTGGTTACATCAAAAAGGTCTTGTTCTATTATTATTATATTAGTTAGTTTGTTATTAGTTTTCAATTGTATATCCGGTACATTGACATTGATGTCATCAACCTTCGCCTTAGCAGCAAACAAAGAATTAAGACATTCTGCTTTTTCTGAAAATGTTACATGTAACGATCTATTCGCATTAATGCTCCTTAATGGAGGTATTGAGGTTGAAAACTTTTCTTTGACAAAATGACGCACAAGTTTCCAATATTCTTTCAAGTGTACACAAACAGATTCAATATTTTACAAGTTACGAATAAATGTTTCCTTTGCTCTTTTTTTCTGGTTATTGACTTTGTTACATACTATTTTGTATTTCCCCAATGACTTGTATTATTTTTGTTAATAGCTATTCTTTTTCATGTGGTCGCGCTTCCTGCTTGTTCTGCGAACAGGTGGTATATTCATAATGCAGCCGAGTAATTAAGTACGAGGCCTTGTGATCACTTACATTTGCATCAACAGAGATAATTCCAAAATGAAGAATATCTATGTTCGTTGATATAATAATATGATCTAACAGAGTTGCAGAGCTATCTGTTACTCTGGTCGGCTCAGTTATCATATTTTGCATGTCATTAACCATCATCACCTCTCTGAGACCCCTGAATGCAGCACTGAGTAGGTCCTTGTTCAAATTTCCCATAATTATAATATTATCACAGACACTGAAGCCATGCTCAATGGTGATATTCAACGAGTCCAGAAGTGTGACGACGCAGATGGAGGACGGTAGATTGAAGTAATATATATTTCACACGTTTTACACATTTATATCCCTATCCCTTCAAGGTTACGTACCAACAGATCGGTACATGGTTTGAAAATCAAATTTTCTGAAATTTAGACCATTACACCTCCCCCACGATTTGTTTGATCACACGTAATTGGTTTATGGTAGCCATCTAACTTAAGATCATCGTCAGTAATGTTATCATCTAGATGAGTCTCTGTAAGTGCAATTATGTAAAATCATCAAAATATGTAGCGACGAAATCTAACTTATGGTGATCAGATCTAATATTGAAATGTACAAAAGATAATGTACTATCCATTAATGGCGCAATTGAACTATTGTAGCTGTAAGAATCAGATGAATCTGAATCTGATACAGATATTGGGCCTGGATTCAGCTCAGTGTCCCCAGATAATATAAGAAATTGAAACATCCATAATATACAAATGAACAAGTTTGTGAACACTAGATTTGCAAAAGTATTACACCTTATATTAATTTTATCATATATGTTAATACTACTGACATGTAGTACAAACTCTGATAATTCAACATTGCAACATATGAACGGTACAAGAAGCCAACTGAACATTATTATAACAGATTATTTACCCAATGTAATAAGGAGATTGATTAATACAACATCATTACAGTTCAACCTTTTCTTACTCGGTACAATTCTAGCTCTGCTGAGGAAAAATGATTAATATGTAAAATATTAGAACAAGACATATGTAAAATATTAGTACAAGACATAACATACAGTATAATTTAACGACAATGATAACACGAACTTTGCCTCTTGATTTTACTCGACGGAACACATTTCATAAAACGTAACATATACAATGCAACCTGCCACGGTCAAAAGTAGAAGAATGAAGAAATGCAGGGTAGGAATAATATAATGAAGGAATAATGAATGCATATATACTGAAAGAGAGGAAAAAACAAAATAATATATGAATGTATGAAATTTGATTTTTGATAATAATTCAAATCAGCAGTCTGCAGTGAAAACCGTAATGAATTCAAAATAACCGATACATAATTAAAAAAACCCGAACAAACATAGATGAGTGAGAGAGGAAGAGAGAGACAGAGATAAAAGGGACATTCCAGTGCATGCACACAATGAGTAGAGAATGCACATGACTAAGTCACCATTGATTTAAAAAAAATGAAGAAAAGAAAAGAAAAAAAAAAGAAAAGGCAAACATCTTTTGTGATCCCAGGCTTATATGATCCTGGTTTATTTTTTATTTCAGATATAATATTAAACAGGTGGGAGTGGGAATGCTCCCCCCCCCCAATATTTATTTAAATGATGATATGAGATGTATTACTGCTGCAAGCCCACATTTGTGCACCAATAATTTTATTTTTATGTGATTGATTAAAAAAAAAAGACGAATTAGTATTTTAAGATATTTTATTTACTAAGATACAATAAAGAAAATTACACACATATAGAATTCAAGGCATGTATATACATTGAAGGAACTACACATAGTACCAAAAGTATACACATATAGAATATACATGGCACCACATGCCAATAACTAATTAAGGTTTATGTTACTAAGATAAAATAAAGAAAAGTGCACATATAGAATATACATAGCACCACATGACAATAACTAATTAAAGTTTATGTTACTAAGATAAAATAAAGAAAAGTGCACATATAGAATATACATAGCACCACACGACAATAACTAATTAAGGTTTATGTTACTAAGATAAAATAAAGAAAAGTGCACATATAGAATATACATAGCACCACATTATAATAACTAATTAAGGTTTATGTTCGCATTTTGGCCATTTACACATTGGATTTTGACCACATGACTTTAAATGAGTACAGCAGACAATATATATTGTAATTAATTCTAACTACTAAGAGTATCACATGACTTCAAATGAGCACAGCAGGCAATATACATTGTAATTAATTCTAACTACTAAGAGCACCACATGACTTTAAATTAGCACAGCAGACAATATACATTGTAATTAATTCTAACTACTAAGAGTACCACATAAATTCAAATGAGCACAGCATACAATATACATTGTAATTAATTCTAACTGCTATGAGTACCACATGACTTCAAATGAGCACAGCAGACAATATACATTGTAATTAATTCTAACTACTAAGAGTACCACATGACTTCAAATGAGCACAGCAGACAATAAACATTGGAATGAATTCTAACTACTATGAGTACCACATGACTTCAAATGAGCACAGCAGACAATATACATTGTAATTAATTCTAACTACTAAGAGTACCACATGACTTCAAATGAGCACAGCATACAATATACATTGTAATTAATTCTAACTACTAAGAGTACCACATGACTTCAAATGAGCACAGCAGACAATATACATTGTAATTAATTCTAACTACTAAGAGTACCACATAAATTCAAATGAGCACAGCAGACAATAAACATTGGAATGAATTCTAACTACTATGAGTACCACATGACTTCAAATGAGCACAGCAGACAATATACATTGTAATTAATTCTAACTACTAAGAGTACCACATGACTTTAAATGAGTACAGCAGACAATATACATTGTAATTAATTCTAACTACTAAGAGTACCACCTGACTTCAAATGAGCACAGCAGACAATATACATTGTAATTAATTCTAACTACTAAGAGTACCACATGACTTTAAATTAGCACAGCAGACAATATACATTGTAATTAATTCTAACTACTAAGAGTACCACATGACTTCAAATGAGCACAGCAGACAACATACATTGTAATTAATTCTAACTACTAAGAGTACCTAGATTAATGTAATTATTTGGGTGAATTTTTGGAAACTAACACAAAATAAAAAGGTTGCTCCAATTTCAATTGATTAAACATTTCTACCTATTTACAATTACACTAATGTAATCAAGGTACTCCTAACAGTTAGAATTAATTACAATGTACAGTTTCAGGTGTGCTCATCTGAAGTCATATGGCTAAAATACATGGAGTAAAGACCCAGACTGGAACATAAACCTTAAATTGCCCTGATCCCCGAATCAATTCTTTTCCAGGTCATTGGAGTTTGGATTTTTTCTGTTCAATTTCCTTTCCCCGAAATCTAACTAATGCACTTTCTGGACACTGACGGACATACGAACCTATGTTCTGACATATGGATAGGAACAGTCACTCTGTTCCAACACCCCTGATCTCTAAAGCAAAATAATTTCAATGTCCTAGACCGGCATTTCTTTGAGAATAAGTCGTCGTACTGACCCGTTACTTTATAGTAATCAGGTGACATTGACCTATACATTTTGTTAGCTCATTGCAGTTAATTTTAATTATAACCAATAGACGTAATAAGTTGCAAACAAGAAACGACCACTACATTAGGATTAAATTTAACATATAAAATGACTAGGGCATGTGTAGTATTATGTACGTGAAAGTCTACCATTTAACTTTTCTTTTTCCTACCTTACTCATTGAATCACTATCATGATGAAGTCCGTGCAGTTTTCTGATGTACACTCTATTAGGGTGCTGGAAGGTGATATGTGTCCTTCCTAGAACTTTAAAAATATAGTATTTTGATTTTTGGGCGTTACGCAAATGTTGGGATGAGATTAAGTTCGATTTCCATTCACAGTCCGATGGCATCGACATCTAACTTACTAGTCTGAAACCATATACTTCATTGAAATCTGCAATGGAAGACGCATCCGAGTTCTGCTTGTTTCATGGAGTTTAACAGCATATCACTTGTGAGTCTTGAACGATAACCGCTGAGCCATTGTGGCTCCCATAGTTCTGTAACTCAGTTTGTAGACATGTGACCAATAAGCATTACCATTTAAAGAATAATAAATCGTGAAACAATGCCCCCTCCTCCCCCACCACGATGGCATACAAATACCCCCCCCCCCAAAAAAAAAAAAAATGAAAAAGGTATGACCACTTTAAATGGAGAAAACAAATTGCTTTTATCTGATGCTTAAGTCAAAGGGAAACTCCACTCCAATAAAAACAAGAATATTACAACAATAATTTCATCAATGTGTAGATTAAGGGTATTTATGGCTGGACAGGAAAAAGATAAAGTGTATACAATAATTACACTAATAATTACAATAATGTGTAGTTCAATGATACTTATGGCTAGACAGGAATTCAGCAAGAAACAGTAAAGTGTATACAATAATTACTCCAATATACATTAAAGGCAAGGTAATACAAAATAATGCAATCAAGTGATATATGCAAGGAAATACAAAATAATTTGAAAAAAAATCAAATATTATTTTAAAGGCAAGAAATACAAAATATGCTTTAAATGTCAAATATACTTCAAACTACGTGAATTAGGTAAGTAAGTAGAGATAATCATTTCTCGTGGACAATTTTTAAAAAACGGCTGTTGGCTCACCCACACTGCAGAGGCATTGACTACTGCTGGATGGTATCCGCATGGGCCACTTTTTGAGCTACAACTAGTGGACTCAAAGAAAATATGCCTTTGATTTCATAAGCCAATGAGTGAAGGTAAAAGGAGGAGAAGGTCGTGTGAGATAGACAAAACGCGGCTTTCATCACATTCTCCAGAGACGAATGAGTTAAATAGGCCAATGAGGTAGCAATGGCTCGAACCTCATGAAATTTAATTTTTATGAAAGAAAGATCCCTCTCGGTAATGGACCGGTAAGCTCTCTTGATAGTTTTGGTAATCCACCTCAAAACAGTGCAAGCTGAAATATTAGCTGAACCCTTAAGGGGGAGGAAAGACGCTTTCTACTCTTCCTTCCACCTTCAGAAGCTGCTAAATAAAAACGTGGAGCTCTAACTGGACATACAAGTCTATCCCATCTATCATAAAACTTATCAATCATTTTGAATAAGAAATGCTACCTCAGACATGGAAATATTACTCAAAACTGACAAATGCTAACCTAGGCTTTGAAATATTAGTCAAAATTGACAAATGCTGCTTTTTATTGGTGGTGAAATATTACTCAAAACTGACAAATGCAGCCATTTTTTTTGGTGAGAATATTTTTGGAGAACATTTGGAGTCGAATACAATTTTATGACAGAGGGTGCTGATATTTTTCCCAGATGTCATTAATAAGCTTTGATGAGAAATGCAAACCAATTTTCCTTTTAAAATATATCTTAGTAGGTGACAGATTGTGTATAATTTACCAACAATCAGGACTGAAATGATCCTTATTCCATTCCATACGTGCATTTACTCAAACATGAAAACTCTTATGAAAACACTTCCAAGGTATGATCTTTCAGTTCAATATATCACCTGGGAATTTATTTTTCTAAGGACAAAAAATATACTATTATGTGATAAATACAACTCAGACAATGAGACCATGAAATGTTCCTAAAATACAGTGAGGTTTTTTCTTATACTGTGGGATATTACAAGAATGCAGACAAATCTTGTGATACAGGAACATCAATACAAACAATTACAATAAGACCTTCCCATGCTCAGGGAAATAGCTATTAAATACAGTATCTGCAAAGAGGTACCGGTATATTCTATCGTCAGCTAAAAAGAATCATGCATACAATTTTCATTTGAGCAAATCATTAGACCTTTGAAGTCAAAAGGCATTCCCCCTGTTTCCCCCTGTTTCTGGTTATTACAGCAAGTTTCAACTTCTTAGGACTCCATCCAAATTTCTTTGTTACAAGACATTTTGTGAACTGTCCATTTTTGTGTGCAAAAAAATTCCCCTCCCCCCAAACCAATAAGTGTAAGTGTGTCTTATATAGTTCACCTGGCATATATAAGAACATGTCCTTGATATGACCAGATGTTGCTAATAATCCAATTCATCCAAGATCTTTATGATATATGCTTATATACTTTTAACCATAACATTTTAGTGAACAAAACATTTTAGTAAATTTAGAGAGCAAACTTTTCACAACAATTTTATGATCAAAACAATTATGTGATGAATACTTGTGCATGATACAATCTTTGACATCTATTCTGCAGAACAGGTTATTAATAGCTACCATTTCATAAGTGCAATGTTATATTAAGGATGTATTATCAATGACTGAACAGATGTACTTATGAATGTCAATTAAAGAAAAGCCAATTGTTTGTTCATTGTTCTGTCTATGAATGTTTCAAAGCTTAAAACAAATTTCTTCATTCTAAAAATATTTTATTTACACGATTAAGTTTGACCAAGTTCTGGATACAAATACAGCCTCTAGAGTAGTGACAAACTTGGCCAATCAGAGGCCAGAATGCCTCATTAATAACAGCAGATGTTGCCCATAATGAATTTCATTCCAGTACTTTATCAAAGCATATATATCTGGTTTGATCAAATCTGAGCAGGAATAATGCATCTAGTGTGGGTAACAAGTTAAGCCTATCAGATGTGAGAATGTTTTTACTAATATGTTCAGATGTTGATCATTATTGAACTCATCTCAGATTCTGATGATATTTTATATATATAGTTTAATCAAAATCTGATAAGAAATAAAATAATTTGAGCGGTATCAAGAAAGTGTTGACAAACATGAATTGGATGACGGTTGATGCAAGACAAATGTAAGACAATTCCATAAGCACACTTGGCCTTTCATGAGGTAAACTAAGCAAACTGTGTGGGCCATGTAAGCAATTCAAAGAAGTGAATATACATTTTAACAAAGCAACTATTGCCATGGTTTGTACAGCCCTGCAGAGTTTCAACAAATTCAGAGACTTTTCAAGATTATAAGCCACATTTTTAAATATAAGGAGTTTCAAGGCACCCCCGCCCCCCCGAAAAAAAAATGTATCAAAATTGTACAAACCATATTTAAATATACTACTATGAAAACTCCACATCTACCCTATAAATATCTGATTGATTTGCATTAAAAGACCACAACCCACTACAAAATATACTTTAAAAAACACATCAAGAGTCCCTCGAATGGACTGATGCTCTACTGGCTGAAAAGAATTCCAAGGAATTCAAGATAAAACAATTTCTTCCTTTTAATTGTGGAGTCTTTACACCATCTTTGATATTCTTCAACGATAACAGGATTTTCAAATTAGCTGTAGACATACTAGTATTGGATGTCACCTTGGCACTATTTTCATTTAGGACCAACAAGGCATCATAAGAAGTCTTCTGGTGGAAATCCCATGTTGATATATTTGACGTCAGATTGACATCATTATCTATTTTGTAGCAAGTCTTTTGGTGAAAGCACAATGTCGATATGACCAGCCATCTAAGAGAAGTAGTGATAACAAGATTTTCAAGATGGCCATTGTGGCAGTCATATTAGAAGTAGGATTGGCACCATTTTTATTTATAACCAACTGGACATCATAATAAGTCTTTCTTTGAAAACCCCATGCTGATATGACCATTCATTCAGGAGAAACATTGACAAGATTTTCAAGATGGCCACTGTGACAGGCATACTGAATGTCTGAATGGCACCATTAGGACCAACCAGACATCATAAGAAATTGTTTAGTAAAAACCCCATGTTGATATGACCATCCATTCAGGACGAGTAGTGATAACAATAATTTCAAGATGGCCACTCTTGTGGCCATATTGGACATGATATACACACCCTTTTTATTTTGGACCAACTATACATCATAAGAACTCTTCTGGTGACTATCCCATGGCAATATTTTCATTCAGGAGGATAAGCAATAACAAGATTTTCAAGATCGTTAATGTGGCAGCCATATCAGACATCAGATCAGCACCATTTTCATTTAAGACTAACTAGACATCATAAGAAATATTCTGGTGAAAACCGCATGGCAATATTACACTTCGTTCAGGAGAAGTAGCGACAAGATTTTCACGATGGCCACTGTGGTGGCCATATTGGACATCAGATACTTCATTTTCATTTAGGATCAACTAGACATCGTAAGAAGTCCTTTAGTAAAAACCCCATGTTGATACGGCCATCCATTCAGGAGGAGTAGTGATAAGAAGATTTTCAAGACGGCCTCTGTGGTTGCCACATTGGATAACAGATTGGCACCATTTTGATTTAGGGCCATCTAGACATCATACAAAGTCTTCTGGTGAAAACTCTATGTCAATATGACTTTCCGTTTAGGAGGAGTAACAATAACAAGATTTTCAAGATCGCCATTGTGGTGGCCATACTGGACATCACATCAGTCCCATTTTCATTTAGGACCAACTAGACATCATAAGAAGTCTTTTAGTGAAAACCCCTATGACCGTCCATTCAGGAGGAGTAGCGGTAACAAGATTTTCAATATGACCACTGTGGTGGCCATATTCGATGTCCAAGTGGCACCATTTTCATTTAGGACCAAGTAGACCATGGGATGAATGTGTGTGTAAGGTTTCATGGCAATCCTCCAAGTAGTTTAGGAGGAGTAGTGTTAACGAACTTGTGCTAATGGACTAACGGGTGATGGACAACGGACAACAGACCATCCCATAAGTTCTTCTGGTCTATGACCAGTAGAGCTAACAAAACACAAGAAACTCTAGTGGGCATGAGATCATTCAACTGACAGCTGCTTAACAGCTAAATGCAGGAGTGGGTGGCCAAGAAAGATGCACTATGTTTGCATTTTTTCCAAATCTGTTTATTGGTAACAGAAAATGTTGAAGGTGTCTCTATTTTTAGTATCTTCAGCAATTTTTCAGTATCATTTATATAGAATTTAGAGGTTTTTAAACCATGATAGTTTTTGTCAAATTTACTCTAATTTTGTGGAGTGATTTTGCAAAATTGACATTTCAAGATTTTTTTTCTACTTGTAATAATTTTGCCATAATGGATTTTAGATCAGCATCATATGTACAAGTTGAAAGTCCTTTATGCCAGAATGCTATTATCAAATTTCATCAAATTCTGTTGAGCACGTTTTAAAAAAATTCATTTTTTAACATTATATTTAGCGATGTGGCCATATTAGGTGACATATACGCATTATTCGCAAACAAATGCAAATCTGGTCAAAATATTTTTGAAGATAGCAGTGAGCCATTTAAAGATTTTACTATTTTTATTAACAGCAGCAATATCAGCAGCCATATTGCATGGCAGCTCAGTACTATTTAATTCAGCCTGAAATGCCTTCATACATACCAGGCTGCTTTCTGTCAAACTTGGACAACTTCTATTGAGTGGTTTTTGAGAATTAAATTGTATATATTTTGAGTGTGCTAAAAACTATGTCAAAGTAATACAATTTTGCCTCTCATAAATAGTTTTAATTATTTGACTCAAAGATTTTATTTCTGTAAATGTCTTGTAAGCATTTCCAGTCAGACGGGGTTGTAATGGTTTTCTTGGACTCGTGTAGTTGATATTAAATACTTAACAAAAGGTCTTTTATCAATAAAAGTCTAAAGGATGGCACTGCTTTGGTGTGTGTTTTACCTTTCAAGGTCTTTATCAATGAAACTCTAAAGGATGGCACTACTTTGGTGTGCGTTTTAACTTTCAAGGTCGTTATCAATAAACTCTATAGGATGGAACTGCTTTAGTCTGTGTTTTAATTTTCAGGGTCTTTTATCAATAAAACTCTAAAGGATGGCACTGCTTTGGTCTGTGTTTTAATTTTCAAGGTCTTTTATCAATAAAGTTCTAAAGGATGTTACTGTTTTGGTCTGTGTTTTAATTTTCAAGGTCTTTTATCAATAAAACACTAAAGGATGGCACTGCTTTGGTCTGTGTTTTAATTTTCAAGGTCTTTTAGCAAGAAAGCTATAAAGGATGGCACTGCTTTGGTCTGTGTTTTAATTTTCAAGGTATTTTATCAATAAAGTTCTAAAGGATGGCACTGCTTTGGTCTGTGTTTTAAGTTTCAAGGTCTTTTATCAATAAAGTTCTAAAGGATGGCACTGCTTTGGTCTGTGTTTTAAGTTTCATGGTCTTTTATCAATAAACTCTAAAGGATGGCACTGCTTTGGTCTGTGTTTTAATTTTCAACATCTTTTATCAATAAAGTTTTAAAGGATGGCACTGCTTTGGTCTGTGTTTTAATTTTCAAGTTCTTTTTTCAATAAAGTTCTAGAGGATGGCACTGCTTTGGTCTGTGTTTTAATTTTCAACATCTTTTATTAATAAAGTTCTAAAGGATGGCACTGCTTTGGTCTGTGTTTTAATTTTCAAAGTCTTATTTCAAAAAAACTCTAAAGGATGGCATTGCTTTGGTCCGTGCTGTAACTTGCAAGAAAGTTTGCTAAATTAGTGAAGATGAGGATGATGGATAAACACTTTTATCTCAATCATGTACAGTTTACCTTGTCAAAACATTTGCCATAATATGACCCCAAACTGTTTGAAACCTGATGCAAAGCCCCCCTCCCCCCCCCCCCGTTCAAATTCTTTCTCAAGCATTTGGGAAAAGGTTTGAACATGATTGTTATTCTTACATAATCAATTGCCAAATTAATTAGTTAGATACCAATTGGTAATCTAAAAGAATTCTTGTAAAGTTATCTACAGTGATATAATGCAGGGTGCATATCTTACAATGCCATTTATGGGCAGACATAACACAAAAACTATATGCCATGGGAATGTGAAATATGTCTTCGAACTCATATAACTGGCATATTAACACAACATGTCTAAGATTGTTCAGACTTGACATTGCCAAGCTTGCAAAAAACAAAAACAAAATAATTTGAACATCTCAACTAGATATCTGAACTTCTTAAATTGGGATGGCAAATAGAAATATTTAATTGAAAGCATCATTTTGAAATTATGAAATGGTCTTTAAATATAACAACATTATTGTGAAAGAACAAAATTTTGAGTTATGTACTTATGCTGCTAAGTTTTATAAAAGTCGGTCCTGATTATGTAAGAATACTATATTACAGATTACAGTCCGGACACACACACACACACACACACACACACACACACACACACACACACACACACACACACACACACACAAGACAATACTATGAAGTAAATGAACACATGTTCCATTACTCTAACCTTTCCTCATCATAGCAATTGGTTCATCTGAAACTGCAAATGTTCTCTTTTCGAAGCAGCTCTGTTACTGAAATTGATGACATATATATCCTGATAAATTAGAAAATCAAACATTTTATAAAGAAAATATGGTGATCTTCAGTTCCTTTAACAAGTTATTGTACCAAGCAGAAATCCCCTAAAATGTTTCAGTCTTCTCTGGCCATCTATCAAACTGATGGAAAGAATACCTGTACAAATAATGCCTTTTATTCCTCTGGCCATCTACTGAACTGATGGAAAGAATACCTGTAAAATAATGCCTTTTATTTCTCTGAACATCTACCAAACTGATGGAAAAAATACCTGTACAATATAATGCCTTTTATTCCTGTGGATATCTACCAAACTGATTTAAAGAATACCTGTAAAAAAAATGCCTTTTATGCAGCAAAAGATGATAAGAAGGAAAACAAGTGCATTTCCCTAAGCAGGTATATTTATAATTATCAGTAGTTTGATTTTGTGCCAAAAAGCCATATGTTGCTATAACAGAAATGTTTATAAAAGCCATCATGATTGACTTAAATGACATCACTGTACTACTCCATCAGGTGGAAAATATATGGGGGCAATGAAAGGCAGTGATAAATGAGCAAAATGTTACACATGTTTCATCAAACTGCTTAAAAAGGATGATTAAGCTTTATTTCAGTTCATTAGATAATAATAAATCATTAGTTTTGAGCAAATATTTCCCCTGTCCACACTAAGTCTCTGTATTGCTGCCATCCAGACTTTGACCTAAATGACCAGTCACATAACTATTTGATGTAAGCAAGAAAGACCTAATATTATCAATAGTGTTTAATGCTATGTATGTAACTCTTATAAGTTGTATTTTGTAATTATTGTTTATGTTCATCTTTTTCAAGATATATGTAAACACAGTGTTTGTTATGTTATGGCATAAGACACTGTTGTGTGAAAGGAAGGGGAAGAAGTTTTACCCAGCCCTGTTAAACAGTTCTTGCTTCATTATCACCGATTTAAAGAATTATCTGTTACTAAATTCTATACTTTTACATTGTAACAGACAGGCTAATGCCATCTAAATAGATTTAAGATTCTACCCTGCTTAGGGCAATATTATGAAAATGCTGGACATTGTAAGATTCTATCCTGTATGAAAAGGCTGGTCATTGTGATATAAAGAGAACATTAGTAGTTTCTTTCACATATGTTGTTGATGAAGAAACTGGCGTTTGCCAATGGAAGACACAGTCAACCTAACAGCTATCTTAAGACCCACCATAAGGTTTCTCATATGGTACCCAGAATGAAACAAAATATCTTTGTAAGGTAAAGTGAACTATCATTTATCCAATTTTGCAGGCATTACACTATAATTTAATAATTACTTTTCTCACTTTGCAGATAATTTGTGGGAAAATAAAAATGACTATTTGTCCTGAATATCTTGAGTGGAAAAGTAATATATATTGTGTACTGATGTGTCTGGCAAGTTCAATGCCAGCTGAAAGTGGACTAGGTAAGCTCGGTTGTATTATATTCTTGCTTGCAAGAAAAAGAACACTTATATGATAATCTTTTTGTGTTTTCTTTTATAAATAGAGAATAAAAGTTGTAGTTCTGGTGTTCGTTTTTCTTTTTGTTTATGTAGATATACAGCCATTGAACATAAGTGTGCACAAAGATCTAGTTGTTTTACATGTATGTTTCCAATGGAGATTTTCTTTTTTGGCAAGATTGATATCCTTTTTTGTGCATGTGCCTGTTGAGTCAAACCAATGGTTATGGTAAACAGAACTGATGGACACTAGTCCTGAAAACTGTATGGACTCTACATAGGAAAAGAAGTACAGTTTGACTCTTAATGTAGTATGTATGACAGTAAAATTATTTTGCCTCTCTCTGCATACCATGTCATGACCAGAAAATGTTTAGATAAGGTGAAAGAGTGGAGAGAATATGGCGATCGCTCTGAGAAATAAAAATCTTCATTTTTGGTTACCTGCGAGTCTCTGGTCTTCTCAGCCAATACAAAGATAAAAGAGCTTAGTGGACAGAGAAACGTGTTATATAAAGGTAATCAAAGAGGATTCAAGGTCTAATGGTCATCTATTCAAACACCTGTTTTTGAGTATAAGGATTCTTTTCTGTTGGCTTAAAACATGCACTTGGTATCTGAAAATTGCATGTACTATTGAAAATTATTAAAACGTTGACAATATGGTGTATAGAAAATGGGAGGGTCTATATATTTAGATTAAAGGCAGTATTCTTAATTGTATTCATTGATATCAAGCTTATTGCATAACTATCCAGGATACAGTATACAAGCTTATTGCATCATTAACAAGGACACAGTATACAAGCTTACTGCATAACTAGCCAGGACACATTATACAAGCTTACCGCATAACTATCCAGGATACAACATACAAGCTTACTGCATAACCAGCCAAGATACAGTTTACAAGCCTACTGCATAACTAACCAGGATACAGTATAAATACTTACTGCATAACTAGCCAGGACAGAGCATGCAAGCTTACTGCATAACTAGCCTGGATACAGTATACAAGCTTGCTGCATAGCTAGCCTGGATACAGTATACAAGCATACTGCATCACTAGCCAGGATACAGTATACAAGCTTAGTGAATAACTAGCCAGGATACAACATATAAACTTACTGCATAACTAGCCAGGATACAGCATAGAAGCTTACTGCATAACCAACCAGGATACAGTATACAAGCCTACTGCATAACTAGCCAGGATACAGTGTACAACCTTACTGCATAACTAGCCAGAATACAGTATACAAGCTTACTGCATAACTAGCCAGGATACAGTATAAAGCTTGCTGCATAACTAGCCAGGATACAGTATACGAGCTTACTGCATAACTATCCAGGACACAGTGTACAACCTTACAGCTATAACTAGCAGGGATACAGTATACAAGCCTACTGTATAACTGGCTAGGATATAGTATACAAGCTTACTGCATAACTAGCCAGAATACATAACACAGGTTTACTTCATAACTAGCAAGGATACAGTATACAAGGTTACTGCATAACTTATCTGGACACACATTATACAAACTGAAGCAACCACTGCAAAAAGCTTCTGTCATTATTTCTTCGTTTTGTTGTTTACTTTTTTATTTACTGAGTTATGTTTCTGAAGTAAGAAACCTTCCTATATATGTTTAGTCATATCTGTACTCATAGGACTACTTTACAAATTCAAGTTATGATCATTATGTTTTATTTGTCATAATCGATACTGTGTGTAAAATCATTTTATGAATTTGAGATAAATCATCTACTCTTTTAGACATAGAAAACATATGGAATATATTGAATGTTACTTAGAGGACATAAGTATGTTGAAGAAAATACCTTAATAATTAAATACCTTGTACCCTTTAGACTGCAGAGCCTTTGAAAAGACCTTGGTTTAAGATTATTCATATTTACCTACCCCTGGTGTGACGTTTGTCTTGGTTGGGGTGGGGTTCTTCCAATATATTTTAATTAAATTATGAGGAATTCCACCCTGGCTCGTGGGTTAGAAGTTAAATTATAGAGAACACGAAGATGAAATTCAGTTAATAACAATTTAATAAATTTGATAATTTAAACGATAACTCTCAATCACTCGACTTTCCCTCGACCAAGTGACAACCTAATTCATCACGTGATTTACAGTGTGAGTTCGATTTTCCCCCTGTCCTTGTGTCTACTCATCTAATTCTTTCCGCTAATTCCTTCCTTCCTTCTTTCTCCTCCTTCGACTCCTTGTCCCTCTTGACTATCATCTCCAATTCCGCTCCCACTTCCTCTTCCTTCCTTCTCTTCCAATTTCCTCTTAGACTTCCACATCTCCTGACTTCTCTCCTATCTCTCCTTTCTCCGTCTCTCTATCTGAGACTATGGGACCAACTGTACTGATCTGTCCCTCAAAGCTTCCTTATAGAAGCTGTCTATCTTAGAATTTCCTGCCTTAAGATTTCCCACCAATTACGAATGGCTGATCGGAGTTCCGCTGTCTTACTCTGGCACTCTCTCTCTAGAAAATTACGGCGAACTAACCCTTTGCTGAGAGGCACGGGGATCTCATTCCCGCAAAAGTCGGGTCCCACCCCTATCTCAATTCTGATGGGGTGGCGCTGTGACCGTGTCCAATCGCCTAAGCGGTCAATTCAACCCGGCTGTCTGTCTGCGGGGAAGAAAGTTAAGACACTCCCACGTCTTCGGGGCTACTTCCTTTGATCTGGACAAAGGGTTTCCACACCTAGGTGATAATTGTCTGTCTGTCGGCCTAGCAGGTCCCAAGTCTGGCTATCCACGGCATACTTACGTAAGGGATTAGTGCACCTGCGGCAATGTTAAACATCAAACAATGGCTTGTCAGAATTACCTTGACTATACATGTTCAACCAGGGTCGGGGTAAAACGTGACACCTGGTAATAAATTGTCTCCCATCTTTTGAGTCAATCTTTGTAAGCATTTATATTATTGACAAGAATATAGTTTTTTTAGTTATTGGAAGATATGACCATATAAATATGATGCATACTGTATTCAATGTCATATGCACACTGTGCACTTTAAAAATTATCATTTATTTAAATTTCATAAGGTTAATATTTTTTATAATAGGTGCACATCACATGCACATACATACTTTAAAAGTGTACACCTATCATAATCATCCCAGAAACCACCTCGGAAAAATATGTCCCAGATCCACCATGGATGTGCCCCTCCACTCAAATTGACTTTAACCTGAAAAAATAGGGACCAAAGAGAAAGACCCCATAGAACTAAGAGCATCAATACTTTACTACATCGAGAGCAAGTACGGTGCCTTTACAGAAATCTATATGGACGGGTCTAAAACTAAAAAACCCCAATAAGACAGCGGCAGGAGTAGTCATTCCACAACTAATTATATCATTCGGAACAAGACTACCAGAAGAATGTGCAATATACACTGTAGAATTCATGGCGCTGATAGCAGCAATCAACTTCATCAGAAAATATCCAATAACTAAAGTGGTAATTCTGTGCGATTCGTACAGTGTCCTGCAATCCTTAGCAACTGACCAATCAAAAAGTAGACCCAATATGCTAAAATACGCCAGATATCTACTTAAATAAATATGGCAAAAAACTAAAATAGTTGAGTTCGTATGGATCCCCTCCCACATCCTAATTCCGGGCAACGAAAAAGCAGACATAAAGGCGAAAAATAATATCAACGACCCTATGTGCAAAACTATCGCCTACTGTGTAACATAAATAAATAGCATCATCCGAAACAAAATCAATTCAAAATGGCAGGAACTATGGGACAAATCGATAACGGGAAGGAAACTGTATCATAGGCAGAAGAAGGTAAATATAAACGTAAAGTACCCTATATTAAAAACTCCATACAATCTAACTATCATAAATAGAATACAAACAGGCAAAACCCTATTGGCAGGTTGTGCAGCAAAATACCTGATAAAAGCAACAAGTACCAATTGCCCCCACTGCCCAAATCTGGAAACACTAGTACATGTGATAAACACATGCCCCAATTACGATCAAGAGAGATTAGAACTACAAAGTCTTGTCCTTGAGAAATCTTAGCTGTCAGAGGATCCCTGTGCAGAGTTCAGTTTGTTAGAAGGAAACTTGGAGGGGGCACAAGTACAGTCTGCATGGGGGAATCAGGTCTAATGCAGTGTTCAAGATTCCCAGAAGAGATAGATACAGATGAGCCAGCAACATGGTCTTGGCTCTCAATACCTCCAACAAGGTCAGGATTCTGTCTACTCTGTCCTGAGGGACATGGACTATTCCTCTGTTCACGAGAAATTCATCCCCATGAATACAAAATCTTGGGATGGAATCAACTCTGATTTCTCTAGGTTGGGTAAAAGGCTCAGGCTGGTCACTGGCCATTGTCAACCAACCGGTCATTGAAATACAAGCATTAGAGGATGAGGATCCCCGGTGATCTAAAGTGGATGGCAGCTACTCCCATGATTCTGGTAATAAGCTCTGGGTGCATAAGCTAGGCCGAATGGCAGCGTGCAAAATTGGGAGACCTCCCGACCCAGTCATAACTGCAGGTATTTCCTGTGAGGAGGAAACAACAGGGATGTGCAGGTATGCATTCTATGATATCATCCATTTGTTGGGCCTTATGTCATTCCTGACTGAGACTGTGGTTTCCATCTCAAAAGGTTCCTCCTGAAAAAAACTGGTGTAAGGTGGAAAGGTCGATAATAATGAGTTGAAACTTTCCGCCATTTTGTAAGCTAAAAGGATCAAGGAGTAGAAGGCCAGACACCAAAGGTTGAACACCCTCTCTAACGCACCTTTCTGCAGAAGGGAGTCCATGTCTTCCTTTAACCACACCTGATTCAACTGGTGCAACCAGATGAGAGTCCTTACAAGAGGAGGAAGTTCCCAGAACTGAAGCCAGTATCCTCATTTTATGATAGAGATGACCCACCCATCATTTGTTGTGCTTGACAAAAGCTCTGAAAAGAGGGTTAATCTGGCACCTATGGGAATAGGAGGAAGAGGGACACACCACAGGAGAGGAAGCGAGTCCCTAGGGATACCCCCAACCTTCCTTAGAAAAAGGAGGAAGGGCATCCAAACTTCTTCCTTGGGCCTTTCTGGCATTCCCTGAATGCCCTGGGGGGAGATATAAATCGGAGCAGCTTTTTGGACTGAGGCTGCATGGCTTTGAAGAACTTTGCTGATGGCCCCTGCTGGTGTTCAGGATAACCCTGCTTCTTGGCCCATTCAATGTGCCAGGAGTGCATGTGAGGGACCGATGCTGCTGGTCCCTCAGATCTTGGGAAACCACAGAGGGGGTGTCGTCTGAAGAGGGTCTCTGCCTCCATAACAGCAGCTCTTAGAATATTAATACTGTGGTCCAGTAAGACCTTGGAAGTGTCCAAAGCAACATCACTGCAGGAGTTGGCAACTGAGACACATGCGAGAACAATTCTACAAAGCTTACATGCGTTTATCCTGCTGAATCAGCACAGAACAAAGCCAGAAAAAACCACAAATGTGAAGTTATTATGACAGGCAAAAGTGCTAGAGATTTAGAAAGCATGATATAAATAATAAAATAAGTGGTATTCTACTTTTAAAAATATGTATCTTTTTGTGCGAAACTACAAACTTTCACCTTATGTGAAGAAAATCAGTATGCTTTGCACAGCCAAGCATAACTACTATTTGATTCTATGGGATTGACATCATTCATCATTTGCAATACTTCTAGTACATCTATCTTTGAATCTATGGGCTTTACCTCAATTATCATTTGCAATATCAATCAGGACTGAAATTATTCTGGGATTGTAAATGTCTATGTCTAAACCAGAGTCTATGACAGATGCTACTGGTGTCATCAAAATTACAACTTTAGTTTGATAAAGTTTATTAAAATTTTCCTTTGGTGTCATGGAAAATAAGGAAATATAAAGGACAGTTAGTAAAATTTGATAGCATGGTTACTAGCATGTTAAATAACAATGCTACAAAAAAATGTTCAGATATTTATTCGTACAGCTATTGAACTATGCATACAAATTTGAAAAGCTGATGGTGTACAACATAGCACAAAAATGTCACTCACCCAGTCTTGGTTTTTTTCTGATCTGGTGGATGCAAGAAAAACATCATATCATTGCAAGAATACAATTGAAATTGTCAGATACTGTTGATTCATATTTACATAGTAAGTTTGGTTAAATTAATAAGTAATATTAAAAAAAGAATACTGTATTAAGTTATTAAACTGGCATCATTTAAAAGTGAAAATGAAGCTTAGAAATAAAGATTGTACAAATAAAGTGAACATCTTAACATAAACAACAGTAAAGGTCTGATCATAATCTGTCAAGACATTAACAGCACTTAAAGACTTCTTAGAGGAGATAACTCAGCACTAGCTTATTACCTTTGATAACATCACAGATGAGGAATCCTGATTTAAAATAATTTAAATGTTTCTTAACAATACTTATGACCATTTTCTTTTCTTTCTATTTCAATAAAATACATTAAAATTATCATTCATCTTCAGATAAATACATCTGACAATGAGAAGGAATAAATATTATTTATATTACTGACTAAAATGGATGCATACATTTATTTTTTAAAACTTAAATACAAGATTTCTGGAGAAATACTTTGTGCATGCTTCTACTACTATCATACTGAATCTACATACTGCAATTATGCTTAATTTACTTAGTTCTGAGACGGCAAAATGAAGCAATACTTAATTTGTGCTCTTTTCACCTTGATGTAAAATTTGAGAGATGTTGCAGTTGAAAAATATGGTGTAAACAACAATTGTTAAATTTATTGCATGAAAGTGGCTAATATAGTTCACTATAAGCTACCATCTTTTTAAAAATTAGATTTGTGTTTTTAAACAACCTAAGTTCCTACTGCGAGAACAAAGATCTGACATCCTAAGATATCATTGTGAAATAGTATGCATTGTCCTGTCTTTGAAATAATCCTGAGATATCCTGGTGAAATAGTATGCATTTTTCTGTCTCTGAAATAATCCTGAGATATCCCTGTTAAATAGTATTTGTTTTCCTGTCTCTGAAATAATCCTGAGATATCATAAACTCAAAATCAGGATATTTAATCAGGAGGTATCAAGATGTCTCTAACATTCCTTCAATCAACTGTATGAATCTTGCATGATTTCTCAGGACTTTTTTCTCTCTGGATATGTCATCAAGCAAGAAACTCTACAATCTGGAATATCTAACAGACAGGGCTTTTTCATATCCAAAATGCAAAGTCAGTCCTCTCCATTTATCAATTACATGTACAATATTGGGTTTGTAAAACCTATGTTTTGACATTTAGACTAATAAGTCATCATAAGAAGTCGCCTGGTGGAAATCCCATGTTGATATGACTCTCCATTTTCGAAGCACAAGGATAACCATATTTTCAAGATGGATGCATTGGTGGCCATATTCAGTAACAGACTGGCACCGTTTCTGTGTAGTATCAACTAGACATCAGAGGAAGTCTTCTGGTGAAAGTACAATGTCAATATGACCAGCCATCTGGGAGAAGTAGTGTTAACAATATTTGTTTGAAAGCCATTGTGGCAGTCATATTAGAAGTTGGATCGACACCATTTTCATTTACAACCAACTAGACATTATAGGAAGTCTTTCAGTGAAAATCTAATGCTGATATGACTATTCATTCAGGAGAAATAGTGATAGCAAGATTTTCACACTGGCCACTGTGGCAGGCATACTGAATATCTGAATGGCACATTAGGAACAGCTAGACATCATCAGAAGTTGTGTAGTAAAAGCCCCATGTTGACATGACTATCAATTCTGGAGGAGTAATGATAATATTTACAAGATTACCACTTTTGTCACCATATTTAACATCAGATCAACACCATTTTCATTTTGGACCAACAATGCATCATAAGTCTAATGGTGAAAATCCCATGGCAATATTACTTTTCTATCAGGAGGATTAGCAATAACAAGATTTTCATGATGGCTACTGTGAAAGCCATAATGGACACAAGATCAGGACCATTTTCAATTAAGACCAACTAGACATAATAAGAAGTATTTTAGTGAAAACCCCATGTTCATATGACCATCAATTCAGGAGGAGTAGCAAAAGCAAGATTTTCAAGATGTCCACTCTGGTGGCCATATTGCCCATCACATCAGCACCATTTTCATTTAAGATCAACTAGACATCATAAGAAGTCTTCTGTTGAAAACTCAATCTCAATATGACTTTCCGTTTAGAAGTAGTAGCAATAACAAGATTTTTCAGATGGCATGACTGCGGTGGCCATATTAGACATTGCATTGGCCCCATTTTCATTTAGTACCGAATATACATCATACGATGTCTTTCAGTGAAAAACCCATGCTGATATGACCATCCATTCAGGAGCAGTAACAATAACAAGCGGCAACATTTTCGTTTAAGACCAAGTAGATCATGGGATGAATGTGTGTGTACAGTTTCATGGCAATCCTTGAAGTAATTTAGGAGGAGTAGTGATAACAAACTTGATCTAATGGATGGATGGACAATGGACAAAAGACCATCACATAGGCACTTCTGGTCTATGAACAGTAGGGTTAAAAATAGTACTTTTCATTTCAACCATATAAATATTACTCACAAAATATATGCAACATAAGTAGGATAACAACACCAGATAAGAAACTGAGTTTGGTAACACTATCATTAAATTTGTGTGAAGTATAAATTGTAAACCATTTAAATACCTTCATTGAAACATGCAGATTACGTTATCTATTATTTGCCATTAATTAAATGTTGATATTACCTCATATTACTACCAGATTCGAGAGTTGCTGTAACTCAGTTGGTAGAGCATCGGATTCACAATGCAAGGGTCAAGGGTTCAATACCCACCCAGGCCAGCCGAGATTGGCTGCCTTGCTGTGTCCTTGGGAAAGACACTCACTTCCATTTCCTTGGCATGATATAGCCAATAATGTGTTAACAGGTCCGTTAGAAACCAGTAAAAAATTAAAGCAGACTCATTCTAAGTTTCTTAATTTAACAGATATCAACTTTTAACACTACTACTGTACTACTACTAATAATAATATACAACTCCATCACTATTTATAGATTAAAGCTACATAATATGTCATAATTTTATTTTCTGTCATATTATATATTTTAAATACAATACAGGATGACTGAAATAATGAAGATTTTACCACAAATGCTGAAATAAAATCTATAATTATTTTATAAAATGAATTCTTCATATTTGTCATCTGTTTTCATTATCAGAGATTTTCTATATGAATCTCTGCCGTTATTGTTGTTATTAATATTATCTGAAGCTGCTGCCAGATGATATATATTGACAGTTCTTTTCATATTTCATACATAGACACATCAGAGGCTCAAAGCATTTTTTATTTGGCTGGACTCAGCACAGTAAGTTGTTTTCTGGCAAAAGGTTTTGATTAGTTTTGCTGTGGTCTGCCTCTCTTTTGATTTTATGATGGGAAGGGAGGTAGGAAGAACAAAACATTGCAAGATTTCATGTTTTAAAAGCTTAATTTAATTGGAGTTAAAAAGCCCATGATTTCGTTTTGACTGCTGAGATTTATCATGGGAAATTATATTTAAAGTATCTCAGTATCATTGGAATTAGCTAATTCACTGTGGAGGTTTTCCAGAAACTTGTGTGCTCTTGGGACATGGAGCAAAGGACCAAACATTAATTTACTCACACACACAGGCCAAGGGCAGAGGGCTTTTGGAAATTCACATGACCCATATACAAACTGAATTGTCATGAACACTTTTTCATGTACTAATATTAAACAAGAGTACTGCGAACGGCACATTATACATCTAACCACAGCATGTTTAATAGTCCTCTATGTACATAACTGAAAGTTTTGTGCCAAAACCACTTTTCTTCTATTAGTCACAGTGACATCAGCCTTGCACATTTACACTATAAAAACAAACAGGCTTCTTCCTTACCCAAAGTGCAAGCTATCCACAAAGTTTGTTCTGGTCTTTGAGGTAAATCTGATGTTATTGTGCAGAAACCATTTTTGTTCTTTGCGTCACAATGGCCTTGAACTTTGACCTCAAAATCAACATGCTTCTTTCTTATCGCAAGTACAACCAATCCACAAAGTTTGGTCCAGGTGTGTGATGTAGAACTAATGTTATTATGTGGAAAATGTTTTTATTCTTTCAGTCACAGTGACATTTACCTGTGATCTGTTGACTCCAAAATCAATAGGGTTGTAATTTAGCCCATATACAGACCATCCACAGCATTTAGTAACAACTGCAGATGATTTTTCTTCTGAGTCACAGTGACTTTGATCTTTGACTTTTTGATCCCAGGCAATAGGGTTTTTCCTTCCCCCAAGTACAAGCTTTCCACAAAGTTTGGTAACTGCAGCTGATGGAGAACTCAAATTGTCAAGTGAAATCCTTTTATTTCTGAGCAACGGTGACCATGACCTTTGTCATTTTGACCTCCCAAATCAACAGGCTTCTTTATTATCTCAAGTGTATGACATCCACAAAGTTTAGTCCAGGTAAGTGATGCAGATCTAATGTTATTGTGCAGAAACCATTTTTACTCTTTCAATCAGTTTCATTGACCTTTGACCTTTTCACTCCAAAATCAAAAGGGCTCATCCTTACCCCAAGCACCTTTCACAAAGTTTGGTAACCACAGATGATGCAGAATTATATTGGGCAGAACCCATTTTTCTTCTTGTAGTGTGTGTCCTTGAACTGTTGAGCCTGAGACTGGTATCTGTTTAGAAGTGACACATGTTGCTGTGCACAAACCATTTTTCTTCTTTCAATAACAGTGATCTTTGGCCTTTGACTCTGAAGGTGACATGGTTTTTCCTTGACTCAATTGCAAGCAATCCACAAAGTCTGGCACGTGCAGATGGTGGACAACTCTAGTTATTGTGTGGAAGTGAAATTGGTAGACGGACATGTGGACAGACATTATCATAACATAATCTGTTCTGTGTTATGGTGGGCATAACACAAACCAGCCGGCTTCTTGGGTAAGTTCTTCTGTGTAAGATTTAGCAAAGCCTGGGGAATTATGATATCCAGTTTTTTGAGCACCAAACAATACAAATTTCCAATGGAACAGCAGTTTTCTTCCATAGTGTTTTTTTAATTCAAAACCTGAATAATGAAAATCACAATCCTTGAAAGCTAAGTCTCAGTTCAAATCAGGAGCAAATTAAGTTTATTCACTGTGTAGTTTGAAATTCATTAAATATTGCATAATGCCAACGGTGGTAGTAACCAGGAGATGATGATGATGATGATGATGATGATGATGATGATGATGTTGATGATGATGATGATGGTCATGGTTGTGGTGGTGATAATGATAAATGGTGATAATAATCATGTTGACTATAATGATGATGATAAAAGTAGGAATGTCAATAACAAAAGTCAATTTTGAATAAGAAAATTTATTTTATTGATAATGGTAATAACAGGAATGTAAGTAAAAAAGTCAATTTGCAGCAACAATAGTTTGTTTCAAACATTAAGTGGCAGGAATCCTAATTATCATAAAAATATCTAAAGTAAAATGGCAAAAGAATAGGCAACAATCCAAGCACTAAATCATTATGATTGTGTTAATATTTTCCAATAATTGCAGCAGTAGAAAACTCTTTATCATGGCATCAAACCTGGAACTTGATATGATGGAACTTGTCTCAGATTCAGTTATGATATATGGACGTGCTAACTTTTATCAAATCCATAATTAATACACATATTTTAAACAAAAAAAAATATTCCACTGGCATCATTAAATGTATTTTTAACATATATCCGTTGCCTACTTTTCCTTAGAATGTGGTAGTGATAGCAAGATTTCAAATGCAGTGTCTGTCCCAAGAATGTTGGTCCCAGTCTAAGATGCCTGCCACATGTATGTCCTGATCAAGTTGTTACTGCACTCAACAATGGCCTGTATAAAGCATTCTGACTTGTCCTGGATAAAGGTTGTCCAGGTGTTATCAGTCTCTGATCCCTGCATGCAGTTGTTCATCCACAAATACAGTCTCATCATGTCAGGTGTAGAATCAACAATACCCTAAATCCCAATTGTGGGCTGGATAATAGTACAATGCTGACACCAGTCTGTGTGTGGCAAAGCATGATGCTCTGTACACATGATGCTATAATTCTAGGCATTGTCAAATATGTGCCAGGCACTGCCGTTGGGCTGTGGGGCTTGTATATCAACCAAGATATGGTATTTTTGATAATACAAGTAAAAAAGCAGGTTTGATGTGCATAAGAAGGTCTTTTGCTGTGAGGAATTTTCCCAACCAAAACACCTCAGCCCATTGTTGCACAGGTGCAGAATTTAGTTCAGATAGAACTGCATGGGATTATTACTCCATTTTTGGACACATGCATCCACAGCCTTTATAATGGGAAGCCAGTATTTGGTAAAGACTTTGGGAAAGGTGACAGTAAAGCAGCGTGTTGTTTTAAATTTTGCAAGCATGAGGTCCTTTCAATCTAGCACCATCTTGTACAGCCTCTGAGACTGGTATCAGGTATTAGCTTTGTTATGCTAACACATGTCCAAAATGGGGAGACAACTCCACCTACAGCAGTACACTGACAACCATTCAGGGGGGGAGGTCTCATGGTTGGTCTTTGATCTTTCACCTACTGGGCTGGTCGGCACAATGTAAAGGCTGATGAGTCTTTTCAATGGCAACCAAATTTTGGTCCATTGAGTATATTAGCTATCAAGCCTGGCCTCTATGGCTTTGACATGCTTGCAAAGCTTATAACTGGGTCCCTTTCATATCTGTCACTCTAGGTTTCCAAGTTCAATGGGCTGATATCAATGGTAGTTCCCATTGATTATGAAGTGCAGATTAGCACTCGCTTGCAATCCCTCCAAGAACTAGATGATAAGTGGTGGTTCAGTGCTGGCCATTATATCTGAGATAAGCAAGTAGATTTTACTGTGCAAAAAGCTCCCTTTATCAACCTGGATCAGCTTTATACAACAATGTCAAAGATGGTTCCTTCTCCACACTGGTAGGAATTGTTCCTGCACCCTGTTCCAAGTTTGGTGGTGCCACGACCAGCCAATACCCCTACCTAGAGTTAAAACATCTGCAAGGTGGAACAATTAGTGAGTTAAAAATCTGGGTCACTGATGGACAAGGCATACTTGTTAACTGTGGACTGCCCATTATGATAGTCCTTGTGATTAAACAACAAGGAACATTTATGGTCCAGGCGGAAACTGTGGTGGCAGAGTAGGGAGCTGAATCTTGCTGCAGTTGCAAGACTGTTCTAAAAGATCATATGTCAACACTCTAATGTCCACCAACATGTGTAGCAGAGTAAATGGCACTATAGCAAATATTGCAAACATTGATGTAACACTGGCCACCTTTTGTATTGAAAACAACACCATGAACTGTTAAATCTGCTATATGAATATGTGGCCAGAGTGAGGACCAGGCAAGAGGATATTCACATAAAGTAAGGCTGTATGGAGAAGATATGGTGAGTTTTACACATTCATCCATGACAATGTGCTAGCCTTCTGACTTGGTACAAAGGGAAGCAAATGCAGTTAATACAATCAAAACAAGAGGCACAAATACTCATCCATTACATCTTACGCTATACCGGCCTAAAAGAATTTCCAGGAATTCATGAAATGTCCATTTCTTCACTTCAACTGGTAACTGCTGAAACTATCTCTGATATTTTTCAGTGATGACAAGATTTACAATTTCCAGGAATTCAAGATAAGTCAATTTCTTCATTTTAAAAGGTGAGTGTTGAAACCATCTCTGATATTCTTCAGTGATAGCAAGATTTACAAATTAGTTGCTGTGGTGGACATATTGGATTTCAGATTGGCACCATTTGATTTATGACCAACAAGACATCATAAGCAGTTTTTTATTGTCCATGTTTATATGACTTTCTGTTTTGGAGGAGTAATGATAGCAAGATTTTCAAGATGGTTGCCGTGGTAGCCATACTGAATATCATATTGGCATCACTTCCATTTAGGACCAGCCAGACATCATAAAAGTCTTTTGGTGAAAGCACAATGCCAATATGACCAGCCATCAAGAAGTAGCAATAGTAAGATTTTCAAGATGGCATTGTCAAAGGTGACCATACTGGAAGTTAGTTTGGCACCATTTTAATTTATGACAAACAAGACATCATAAGAAGTCTTTCAGTAAAAAATATTATTTTTTGAAAACTGCCATCCATATGGTATACTAACAATTGTTGTTTGTTACTTATCAGTTCTGGCTAACTAGATCTAACAGGTATAAATTTATGTATACGGTTTATTGGAACATCAGCACAGTTCTGACTATATGGTGCTGAATAAAACGTAATAAAATAGTAAAGTTAAAGAAGAGGCCCAAGATGGCCTTGTGTAGCTCATCTTGGTAACTGATACATTCCTTACATAATTGCAGCATTTCCTACAAGTGCAGTGCACACTGCACTTATGCTGGTCAAATGCATCTATGCTCTAATACTGCAGTACCTTTGTAGCATCAACAATCATCGTTTCTGATTTCAAGCTAGGACTGCAATCATGCTGAATATGAATGTTACAGTCTTTGCTGAACTGACTTTGAAATAGCACAACAGTCCTATGTCCCAGCATGTACTACTATGATGCTGAATTACTGTCATTGCTGAATTGCTTTTTTCAATCATGCTGAACTGACTGACAATTTCACAACAATGCTATGTCCCAGCATGTACTACTATGATGCTGAATCTACATAAGGGAATCATGCTAAATTAACGAAATGAAAACATGAAGAAATACTGATGAATGAATCATTTTAATATGAAAGCAACAAATTTGCAACATGCTGCAGTTACTAGTATGCTGTTTTCACTTTGATGTAAAATATGAAAGATGTTGCAGTTGAAAAACTGAGGGCTGACTATCTCCAGTGGGTCACTCATCAGAAGGTTCTTACTGTGTACTAGTAATACCTTGGAAGAGTCCAGAGCAACATCCTTGTGGAGGTGGAGAAGCTCCACTGACAAGGCCATGGACAAGTGCTGATACTTCCAACAAGTGATAAAGAGCTCTCACTGGATGGCAAGCCCAAATCCCCATAGAAATACGCACTTGAGCTGCTTCAGTATCCAAAGTGGGCAGTTTAGTGTAACAGGAAGGGGTATGAACCCTATAGCTAGAAGATGCTAGCAAGGGTCGCAAAGTGGGGGAGGGCAGACCACCCATATGTTGTCTAGCAAAATATTGGCTCTTGCTAAACCTTTGAGAGAGGTCCTTACTTGTAACTGATTGAGACAGCAACAAGAGGTCTGGTCAAGAGTTTGCCCCAGAGAGTTGTTCCAAACTGGGAAGAATTTTAGAGTCCCCAGAATCTAAAGGTTTGAGACACAGGTCACTGGGCAAGAATCGGTACACCTTGTTTATCATTTTATCAAAGAGGAAGAGAGCTAATCTTTTAATAAAGCAGTAAATTAGGCGGTAAACCTCATTTACCACTTTATCGAAAGACCAGCTCTCGTCCTCCTCTGCCGCCTTTGCCGACAGGTAAGAGGGGGCAGGGAACCGGAAGGAAAGGTGGTACCACATCAGCCTGTTCTCTATCAAACTCGTGCGCATTGACAAGTACAGCAATGATGTCTTTGTCCACCTCTTTCTCTTTGGAGGCAGGACTACTTGACCTAATGTCTCACTGCTGTGGTGGGACTTGGAGTACAGAAGAACTTGAACCGGTCACTCCTCCTGTGAAGCTAACGGACTGTCCTTAGCAGTGGACTCAGCAGGTGGGTGAAAGCGACTCTCCACCTGTCTAGAGCATTTGGGGAAAGAAGGTAGATCCCCTCCCTCTTTTTTTATCCAACTTTGTAAGATGATGTAGGTCTAGGGCCTGCAGCATCGACCTCACTACCATGTGGCCAAGGTCCAGAAGTCCATGGTCGCATGCAGGGAAAGGGCTAATTGCTTCCCTGTGGTGGAAGGCCCCATATCCCAATAGGGATTTAGAGGGATACTAATAGGGAAGGGGGATGCTGATCCAATTCCCTTCCCTCATCTGGCATCTATAAGCTGATTTCCAATACCCTGCAAAATGGGGGGGGGGGGGGAGGGGAGAACTTGGCGCGATCCATACACCTGTATTGTAGAAGCTCCAAAGACCGCTGCCCAGTCACCAGGAAAAGACCAGTCAAGCGACTCAGATATGTAGGAAGACCCTTCTCCAAATCTGAATAACTTAGGTCTGAGCTCTACCCTTACCGAGTGTCTCGATTCTAACATCAACAATGGGCCCTGGGAACTTAAAGGGTACTGCTTCCCCTTTAGGGTGGGGGAGGTGTGACTCACTTTCAGCCTCCATTGAGCTGTGGGTGAGTTGAGGGTGCTACTCCCTCCTCACAGAGGGGAATCACGACTCACCCTATGCCCTTCTGGATGAAAGAGTGTGCTGCTTGTTACTGAGGGGAGGGTCTGATTTGCTCTCTGTCCTAGTGTAAAAGAGAGGGTGCCGCTCCTCCCTCATGGGAGGGTGCAACTTGCTCTCTGCACTCATGGAATGGGAAGGGTGCTGCTCTTCCCTCACATGAAGGTGTGACTCACTCTCCACCCATTTATAACCTCCCTTGGGAGCAGGCCCACTGACCCTAAAAGTCTCAGAAGAGACTTGGATAATCCGTCTCTGAGGCCCGAGGGACTCGGAGAACGAGAACCTCCAAATTCTAAAGAAGCGATGAAGAAACTGATGTCCTCACTTTATAGGTATGTCTACGCTTGGTGAGATCACAGACCTCATCCGACCATAGGCAGCAAATGTGACAACCATCTGTTCTATCAGCCTGCAGAATATAGGCAATTGAGGTGTGTGTCCCAGGGGGATTTCCTGTGACCAGGCCTTCCCACACCCTGCTTAGACATTGTTCCTGTACAAGGAAGCTGAAAAGAAGATTTGTATACAAAAACATTCTCTGCAACTGAAAGCAAACACAAGGTATTGTGTGGACTAAGTCTATGATAATATGATAAATTCAGCCAGAAGTCACCTTACTAAGGTGTTTTCATTTAAATGCAAAAAAAAAGCAATGCTAAGTTCAGTACCGAAAAATACAAGATAATCAAGTCAACAAGCTTAAACGAAAGCTAGAGATGACTAAATTTGCAAAAAAAAAAACAGTCTGGCATGATTGCTAATAAAAAAGGTAAACATCAAGGAAAACTATTTGAAACTAATAGTGAAGAAGAACCTGTGTCTGATAACTGATCAAGCGATAGTAAGGTAAAAAGTGGTGTGACCTGCTTTACCAGTATAAATATAATACAATTCACAATATAAGCAATGTGAATTACAATGATTCACAATGAACAATGATATGAATCAAGGCGAGTCCGTAGACTGTAAGGATAGGGAAATTTAACAAAATACCCATCCTAGCTAGCAAAAAGCGCAACCAAATTAGAATCATTAACGCCCTGAGAAGGGGAAAAAAGAAGAACAAAATGCAAAATCATATACAACATGTACGGGACAAATACTAATAATTCTCAAGAGAGCTTAAATTAACAGAGAAAAAAACTCGATCAGGGGTATAATACATATGTTTACAAAGCATATGCATGCAAGAGATATAGTAATTTTGCTTGAAACCCACGAAGTAATGGCAAATTTTTATATCGACGTAAACAATGTAGACATTACAGCCATGCAAATTGAAAAGAATGAATGGCAGTATGCATGAGCAATATGTCAATGGGGTGTCCCAGGGGGCAATCCAGTGTTCTGGAATCTTCTGGTTCACCGTAATGGGAGGACGAATTCTCATCACATGGTTAGGGTATTTTCCACCTGGAAAAGTACCAGCTATACAATGGTATTACTGATATTAAAAACAAACCTTTCCAAATAAATTTAAACATGAAGTACAAGAAGATAAAATGTAAAATGTACAGATGTTTACATAATATAAACGATAAAGTTACACATCTAAAATCCTTTAAAGATATGGTCAAAATTTATTCAAGAAACTGTATTCTGTAAAAAAATACATGATTTTCTTGAGTGTTACATCATCATACAGCTTCTTTATGCAGTTGACAACAAAATGCTTCTCTCTAATAGGGTGGAATTCGACACACTTGACAAAATGTGTTCCTCTGTCAGTGGACACTGGCATGGTATGCACTCTGGTTGAGGTTCACCCTTCAGGTGGTATGCATGAGTCAGGTATGTGTGTCTGATATGTGATCAGCACAATACCAGCTCATCTGTACGATTTGTTCTATACAGGGGATGCCAATCGCAATTAGTGGGTTTTATGTTTTTTTTCATTTGTTTATTGAATTTTCATTCCATACCTTTGTCAAGTATTATAAACACACTGATTTATACAATATCTGAAGTCAGTATATGGAATCCTCCATTCAGAAATGGGTGACTGCAAGACAGCTTTGGTTCTTTTATCGGCCTTTTCATTACCCTTTATACCAATGTGACTGGACAGCCAACGTACTTTTTCCAGATCTTATGAACAAATCAAGTTTGTGTAATATTTGGGATATTAATGGGTTGTCAGATTTAGGGTCTTGCATAACTTTCAGTGCGGAGAGGAATCCGAAAAGATGACGAAATGTGCTTTTTGAGAGGTTTCAATGTATCTCAAAGATTTTATTATGGCGATAATTTCTGCACTAGAAATTGAGACTTTATCCAGTAACCAGTTCAAGATGGTGCCATGTTTTGCTGCAATGGCAGCTCGAACTTTGTCTTCATCGTTCAAACCATATATATACAGGGATGTGTGGCCCAGATAGGAAGTCCTAATTTCATTCAGTCTGAAAATGGAGAGGATTTGTTGAGGACTTTTTGAATTGGCAATGATCAAATGTAATTTTTTGGTTATTTTAGAACACAGCATTTAGCATTATTTCCAACACTGATTATTGCTGTTTATATGTGAGGATGAATTTGTACACCAAAAGCTGGAATAAAGTTTAATGTCTGCGCATAAAAGGTTTGGTATTTGGATCTAATGGCTACATCATATGCGGGGTTAAATGGATTGGAAGATCATTAGGTAGCATACTAAAGTGCCAATTTCATTTCAGATAAAGTGATGGTTGATTTGCCTCAACATAGAGGTTTTCTGATGACGAACATTTTAAATGCACCCAGACAGAAAAGTTCTAAATGCATCCAAATATAGTCTAAGTTCCTGGCTGTGAATTGGATGAAGTAAGTAGGTACGATTTACAAGCTGATCCATATTCAATCAAGCCATAGTCAAATTTAGATCTTACTAATGATCCATATAACCAGAGGAGGACAATCCGATCTGCTACCAATCATGCTTGCCATGAGTTGTATTAAATCCAGGGCTGTTTGACATTTGTCATCGAGGTATGTAATATGTGGAAGTAATATGTGGAAGAAAAGTTAGTTTATGGTAAAAAATAATCCCCAAATGTTTGGTATCCTCCACAATAGAAATACGACGATGTAATCAGCAGTAGTACATACAAACAGTTTTAGATTTTGAAACTCATTTTACTTCTGCCCATTATTGAACTCTGTTTAAACTTATTTGTATATGACATTCAATGGTATGCATACTATTTGATCAATAGCAGATCAAACAGTTGTCAACATATAATGAGCAGTCAGTTCCTGGATTAATGCATTTAACTATGTTGTTCATTTTAATGTTGAATAGGGTGACTGACAATATGTTGCTGTGAGGTACACCCATCTCCTGAGGATAGCTTTCAGAAAGGGTAAATTGAAGCCTAGATTAACTCTGAAGTTTCTAACTTTCAAAAAATTGCGATAAAGACGGCCCCCTTAGAGATAGATAGAATTGGTCATTCATTATGCTGTACTTCCATGAGGTATTATAAGCTTTCTTCAGTAGAAAAAGATGGCAACTATATGTTCTTTGATAATAAAAGCTTCTCTAACAAAATGGTTCAAGTCTGACAAGATGGTCTATTGTGCTTGTCTGGCATATGAATCCACACTGATCGTCTGATAGTTTAGTGTTGAAGTGATAATAAACTTGTGATTACAAATGAACCGACAATGAACAGACAAAAGATGGATGATGGTTGACAGACCGTCCCATAAGTTCTTATGACCTCTGCGCAGTAGAGTTAATACAGAATTAGGCTGAATTGGTCTGACGGTATAGGAAAATAAAAAAGTAAACTAAAAATGAAATCGTTATGAATGATCAAAAGAAAAAGAATGTAATGAAAGATAATCTGTTGTCTTGCAAATGAGTGATATAGTGCATTAAGTGCAATCATTTCTATATGAGAAACATTTAAGAAATTAGCAATAAATAGTTAATGAATAACCGTACATTTCAGACATCAAGATATCTACTTTTCACTTATATCTTACCAACACAAACAAACATCCTTATAATAGTACAGGTGGAAATGTTTATCCACACATCAGATGTTATATAAGATTTTTTGCTTGAATAAAGATGTCCAAATTCATCCATTTTTATTTCCAGCTAGACTAGACTAACAAAACTGAATGTCAGCTGAGGCTGAGATCTGTCATAGAGGAGCAATAAGCAGATATGGGATCTGGATCAGAAATCATGGAATCTGTTTTTATACTGTAATGACTCAATACACTATACATTTGCTAGAAAGTTCTATATACTATGGTTTCATTCTTATCAAATATGTATGCACTGTCAATAACTTATTTTACATAAAAACGCTAAAAAGTTGGAATTTTAACATAACTGAGTTATTTTCATGACTACAGAGATATCAACCCATGAGGATGCTTATCAGGTATCCATTGCATCAATTTTATGAAATCTAGGTATCTTCCTATGAGCCTGTACATACCAGTACAGTCAGTAACAATTAAGATCCAGTGAAAATATATCATGTATCCACTCCTCCTATTCCAGAACTTTGAATTCCTTCAAGAACTTTTTGACAAAACGATAACCATAAACGTTACTTTTCCTCACAATTATCTGCATCTTCCTGTTCTTTCCATCTACGCTGCCATTGCTCACCTTTTTACAACCTAATGTACTGGTTTCTTGTCATCTGCATTCTGTTTTGTATCCTAAGAAAACTATATTCTCTGTACCAATCTGTCATGTTGATGTGAAGTACTTTTCTACCAACCTCTGTCCACATAGAAAACTCATGTGCCTAGTTTTAATTCTCAAAAGTTTGATTTTTCATAATGTCATCATAATTTGGAATACAGAATTGACACACAAAAATTTCATAGTAATATTCCACAAAATCTGGAATTGCTGGCATCTCTGTGATTATTAGAATCTTTTGTTCAAAGCAAAACCAGATGAATTGTTTCTCAACAAGAAGACTGCAAGAAAAGATGACACTGGTCCCAATTCTGGCAGTGTTCAATGAATATACTGATATATTAGTGTCCTTTTCAGTTTTTAATACTTTCACTTTCTAAATATCTCCCTCCATGCTATGCCACAAGTCTTTCATTCTGATTTTCCATGTCTGGGTTCAAGTCATGGGTCGCATCTTATCTTCATTAAGTCCACTACTTTTGAAATAATGGAAACTGCCTCCTATCATTCATGCAGATCCCCTTGTTGTAAATGAATGTCTTTAACACAGACCAATTTCCTTATTAAATGGTTTCAATTCAGGAAAATAAATGTATTATCACTTTTGGATGACCAACTTGTAAAACTAACTGTTCTAATCTTATAAAAATACTGTATGTAAATATTATAAACTGTGCATATAGTATTTGCATTTAAGATAAATAAGAATTGTCACTTACAAAAGATCCCAGGAAATAAATTGGGCTATAAGCTGTGAAGCTAAAAAATATGCAATCACACAAAAAAGCCTGTCCTCATTTTCATTATTTATTCATTCTCATCTGAGTCCAATCACAAGAAGGTGGAATATAAAGTTAGAATGTTGCTTATCTACATAAAACATTACAACAGCTTAAAGTTTTGACCTCTCTTTACATATCTGCAAGAGTTTAGCTCTCATTACATATCTGAAAGAGTGTACCATGCACACATGTAGATATGGAAAAAATGAGGCTATAGACATATCACTGTTTTCTGTGAAGTCCAGTTTCGTAATGAAGTGAAAGGAGAAGGAGACTGATGGTGATGGTGATGGTGGTCATTTATTAAGGCAACTGATGAAAGAACGGTGAGGATGATGACAAATATTAATATGACATCATTGAAAAATGACCTATACTGCTGCAAAATATACTGAACAAAATTCTTGTTCTCTAACTCTTTACCAAAAACAATCACAAAATCAACAATGTGTGGCATTTGATCTTATCCTGTAAAGTAACTTAGACTATGTCATCTGTCTTTTTCATATGAAGATTAAAATTTAGAACGTATTATGTATGCAAAAGAATGGAGGTAGCCAATTTTGTCATGTGGTTGTGATTTGAGGGATAACATTAGACTTGTGCGAATGATTTTCCATAACATGTGGTTGTGATTTGGTGGATGGTATCAGACCTATACATATGATCTTCCATAACACGCGGTTGTGATTTGAGGGATGACATTCATGTACATATGATCTTCCATAACATGGGGTTGTGATTTGAGGGGTAACATCAGATCTGTATTTAGGATGTTCACAAACATGGGGGAAAAAGTACAGCTTTCCAGTAATGAAAGCTCAATGTTGTCTATTTTGCAAATTAGTCCATTTTGAATAGATAGATTTTAATAGTTTTGCATATTCATCATGTATGCATCAATTGTAGCCAGCACAGTAATAAAATATAAACTTTAACTATGGGTAAGACTAATAAACAATTGAAACACAAAGACAATTTACTTTTCTAAAGTAGGGCTTAAAGTTAAAGGAAAATCTGGTAGTTTACAAAGTTTTGCTTGTTAACACTTTTGTAAATGATACTTTTTCTTCATTTCTTATCTGTAATTGACAACTTTCCTGCTGCACAGGATGCTGCCATATTTGTAACCTCTTCACCTGTTAAAAGCAGAAAATGTCCATACTGTGACATTGTTTAGTCCATTCTGGCTATGGATCAAGAAGAAATTTCATTTTAAAGTGACTGAAAGTTTTGATATTTTGTCAGAAGGTTTGACCCCTGCATGGGGTTATCAGGATACAAAAACTGTTGTGAATATTTATGGAAACCAGGACTTTGCTTACCAGTGGTCCCAGGGCTACTGAATGTATATACATGGTGTTTATCAGACGTGGATATCTGAGGATGCTAAATGATGCAATTTTTAATTTTAAATCTAACTTTTGAAAAGAATTCAATTAACACTGAACTTCTTATTTTAATGGATTCATGAAACTTGATAATTGATTACATACTATATGAATGGCCATAGCAAATCAGTTATAACAATTAACATATCGCCACATGCAAGTGTAACAAAACTTCTTTAACATATGTGAAATAATATTAGCACAGAGCATTTAAAATTTAATATTTGGGTATCTTAATTCCTGAGGCTAAAGGTCATCTTCATAAGCTCTTAACCATGATGTCATAAACAATGTTCCCAGCAGGTGTATGCATATGCTACAAGAGTTAGCCATTTTGTTTGTTCTGAGGTCTCCGATTTGAAGGCAAATTCTCTCTCTCTCGATATGGCTACACTGAGTAAAACACACGCTAAATCTGATTTTGTGATCAATTTAACCCACAAAGTTAAGTGGTAATAAGACGCAATCTTGGTAAGTTGCAAGAACATAATCATGCTCTGGGCAGTTGATTCCTTCTGAGCATGCAGGCTTAACAATGAATCAAGAGTCAAGACATGTGCACACTTTGTAATTTATATTTTTATGATTGTTTCAACCAAAAAAAAGTAGTGTGCACTAATTAAAGCATGTGAGGCTTTTATGTCCAATAAGGTACAGTAATATTCTTTTGCGTACGTGTTATACATGTGTCCATTTATTAAAGTACGTCAGGTTATTATGTCCAGTAAGCCAATATCCTACAGTGTAGGTGTGTTATACATGTGTGCAATAATTAAAGTATGTCAGGTTATTATGTACAATAAGGTAATGTCCTACAAAGGTAGGTGTGCTATACATGTGGGCACTAATTAAAGCATGTCAGGCTATTATGTGTAATAAGATAATATCCTTTTGGGTAGATGTGTTAAATTTTCTTATTGGAGGTTTTACCTGAGACTTTAGAACAGCACATCATGTCACTGCTTTATAAGAAATTGAGAGAAACTATTTCATATGACATAAATATAAAGCCAGTATAAAAGATAACTCACCTTTCCTTACCAAGATCACAATAATGGCAACTGCAATGCCTAAAAATAGACCAATAAATCCTAGGACTAGTTTAAGTGGACATGGATCACCTGTAATATAAATGTGTCTACATTCAGAATATGAATCAGTAAAATGAGTGTGACCATAACCGTATTATTTAAGGTTAAGGCAATGTTCCAGAAGATGCATGTATCTGCTACAAGACTTAGTTATTTTGTCTATGTTTTGAGATAGGTGTGTTATATATGTGTGCATTTACTAAAGCAAGTCAGGGTATTATGTCCAGTAATCTAATATCTTACCGGGTAGATGTGTTATGCATGTGTGCACTAATTAAAGCATGTCAGGCTATTATGCCTAATAAGGTAATATCCTTCAGGATAGATGTACTATAATGTGCATATCAATTATTTATCATTAAGAAGTCAATGCTATTAAAATTTATCTCTAAATTTTATATTGGAGGTTTTACCTGAGACTTTAGAACAGCACATCATGTCACTGCTTTATAAGGAATTGAGAGAAACTATTTCATATGATATAAATATATAGCCATTATAAAAGATAACTCACCTTTCCTTACCAAGATCACAATACAGATAATGCAGATGACAAATGCAATGCCTAATCCTAGACCAAGCAATTAGGAAATAACACTTACTACCCAGGAACTAAAATTGTGCTACATAGTGTTATGTCTAATAAGGTAATATCCTTCAGGGTAAATGTGTTATACTGACCATATCAATTATTTATCATTAAAGAAGCCAATGCTATTGAAATCGATCTCTAAATTTTCTTATTGGAGGTTTTACCTGAGACTTTAGAACAGCACATCATGTCACTGCTTTATAAGGAATTGAGAGAAAATATTTTGTATGATATAAATATAAAGCCATTATAAAAGATAACTCACCTATACTTAACAAGATCACAATCACGATAATGCAGGCAATATATTGGATGCCTAAGCCTAGGCCAAGTCCTAGGAGAAGTTTATGTGGACAGTGATAACCTGTAAGATAAATGTGTCTACATTTATAATATGAAACAGAAAAAAGTGTGTGACCGGAACCCTTTTTTCAGGTTAAGGAATGCCATTTATCTTAATGGTCTCATGTGACAGATTATTCTGATCTAGTCTAGAATCTCCAATATGAAGGAAATATTGAGTCTGCAAATAATCATCAATAGCTATGTTTATATTGCCTTCATCTCCATTACATAATTACAACACAAGTAAACTTAAAATGTAACGAAGCCCAAGGGACCCAAACTATCATATCATTATTTCCAAAAAGGGCAAGACATAGACATCCGAATTTGACATGTGTTTCCTCCTTTAGGAGATTAATAACAACATACAGAAATCGTACAGACACGAGAATGATAAGGACATGGCGTACAATTACATAATATATAAATCACTAACTCACGCATACGTAAATAGGAATACAACTTGTTTTTGGATGTTTTGATTGGTATGATCCCCTGGAACATTCCAGCATCACTCGATAAGGAATGGTTCCAGCCATTGGACGACCGCTGCAGTCTCCCATCGTAGAAAGAAATGCGATATGGTCGTCCCCTACTGGGTAAGTAGTCTTACCGAGTACAATCCAATGGATCAAATAACACAATAAATTAAGAAGGCATTAAGCAAACATTTTAAAGTCAAGATTTGCCATTTTAAGCATAAAATGCTGATACATGTTACATGTAATCTTGATGGCGTTATCTACATATAAATCAATCATTCATTTATTCTCCAACTCAATATAAGTTAGGAACAAAATAAAATTTTCAAGGTTAAGAACTAGGATAAATATTACATCAAAAGTATAAACAGTTATATAATGACACAATCAAAAATTCGTGTAAGCTTCCTGCAGAAAATATTGCAGCTGACATCATAACATTTCTGTAGTCCTCAGGGTCATTCAGTCCACGTGAGTAGGAGAATTCCCTACCCAGTAAGTGCTGAACAAATTCTTCATCAGATATATTATGAAGATATCCATCAAATAGAATATCAGAATTATTGATAATATTTAACCAAATTAGATCCCTCATTCTTCGTGTTTTAGAACACGAGATAAAAACATGAGCAATAACATCAGTGTATGAAGTATTGCAATGTTGACAATTATAAAGTATCATACTGTATGGAGTGACCAGAAACCTGGTAAAATTGTTACCAGTCTAAGCTCTTTGTTTGACCTTGGTATTGGCCACATAATGGTGGGTTTAATACAATTATGTATATTTTTAAATCTTTGAAAGGATGAATTGTTTAAGCATATGTGCTTGAAGTGATTATTCTCACATTCGTTTATGGTGATCCTATAACGTGCTCACTTCCTTCTTAGCCAGTAATTTAGGTCTTTTCTTGCATAAAAATATAAATAGTCTTTCAAGTCATATTGGTGAAGAATTCTACATATATCGGGAATAAATCCCTTTTGTTTCATATGTTCATTCCTGCAAAGAAAGATATACAATGTCATTAAAAATATTCTCTTAGACAACGTGTTCTCATGCATATAACGTAGTTAGCAAAGGAAATTGAGCTTTCTTTTATCAATTTCAGTGACAATTCTGTTCAGTCCAAGCATGCTGTCACTCATTGTAGATCTGGTCTTATATGAGAATTCTTGAATGTGCTTCACATATTGATGCTGAAATACATCTAACTATTTAATGCTTTTTGATCCAATGTTTGACCACACCTCGCAACCACAAAGTGCTGTTGAAATACATTTTTTATAGAACTGCAGTGGTTAAGGGGTTTAATTTACGTTCCATTTTCCCAATCCCGATAAGGGAATATAATGATTTTCTTCCTTTTGAACATGGCGTTTCCACTTTTGCTCTGCAGCTTGTGTCAGGGCTCATAGGGATACCCACGTATTCAGTAGTTTGGGAAATTGGAATGATGTTTGGACCGACTTTCCACTTGACTGTCTGTTCTATTTGAAGATAACATTGGAACTCTTATTTTCATTGATTTTAAAATTCCAGGTTACTGAATACAAGTGATCGATATCAAACATTGCTTGTAAATGAGCAGGGGTTGTTCCTATAAGGGTGACATCATTAACTAACGCATTGGTTTCCAGAAGGAATTGATAATACAGTTATTCCTAATTTGGAATCTTTTAACCACTTTAACGTACCATTGATATATACCAGGTAGAGAAGCATGGAAAGCACTTCACCTTGGTGAACACTTTGCCTGATTGGTATAGGCTCAGTTAAAATGCCATTGATAGTCACAATACTATAGATATCTCAGTATGATTCCTTAATTACAGTGATGAATTTGCCAGTAAATTCCCAATAGGGCAAGCGTTATTTAAAGTCTCTACTGCCATACGGTGTCAAACGCCTTCCTTAAGTCCAAAAATGGATAGATTTAAACAAACTTGTCAATGTAGGATCGTTTAGGGAGTTGATTTAGTTCATTGTCAAGTTGCTCAATAGTGCCCTGGTCGGGGATTTGTGAGCACTTTGATTGAGAATGGTAATAATCGTCAACAGTACAGCACTGGTTTGTAATATTTTCATCAAAGGTTTGGCTTGGATATGATTCATATTTGTTGCTATCGATGTTCGGGTTGACCGTTCTGATTGTGAGCAAAGAAAGGAACCAGAAATTAGTGGCCTAAACTCGTGATATGTTTTAGTCTGAAGACTGCTCATGTTGCAATTCATGTATAACCACGTACACATTGCTAACTTCTTGGTAAATTTAGGCTCAACATAGGGCACTATTATAGACATATACAGTTAATTTTGCATATGAACAGAGATCAGACCATACTTGCCATATTCCAAGACAGTGTTGGGTTTTTTTTTACTCAAAAAGTGTGTTTTGAGGTCCCACGGGGGTTCAGTGCGCGTGACACCAGAAAAGCGACGTCATCCAAATGAGTATAAGCTATCTTTTAAAATCAGCATATGGCAAATGACACAAAATTCAAATCTGAATAGAAGAAAATACCATCTGTTTTCTCTAAAGCATGTAATATACTTACAAAAAAAGGTAGACTTATCATTGTCAAATAACATGACCACAAACATGGTCACAACCTCACAGACATTAAATACAAAAATACACCAAGTTACTGTCTTTAAACTCCATTGGACAGTGGAATGTAGTTTTAATTACATGCAGTCTTTGCTGCTTTCAATAGTTCAGTAGTTGGTTTGACGGTAATACAAGTGTCATTTGTATTCACAAATATGCCTACACTTTTCCTTCGCGAATATGTATCCACGTCTATGTTGGCGCAAGCAATGGTCAAAGTCGCTAAAAGTGAACAATGAATCTGGCAATCAAAACGTTCATGGCTTGTGGTAGTCAGCCTAGTTGCTAAATTATTGGACCGCCGCTAATGTAATGTATTTTAGATGTTAAAGTCACACCTACGGCAGTGAAGATTTAATTTATTCTCAGGCTGAATTAATGAAAACAAAGTACTAACTTGTGCAAGTATACAATTTGTCATTTGATTATTTATTTAATACTTGTAAATTATTAAAATTCCATGGTGCAGTTGATTTTCAGTTTAACCAGATATTCAAACATGTTAATGTTTTGAAGAGTTACATGATCACACGATAAAACGTTTGCAATCATGAAAATGTCCAAGGGAAATATGAGACAGTTAATGTAGCAAAACTATTGAAGCAAATACGATTTTCTCATTTTTTTAGTACTTCTAGTACATTTATGTACTACAATTTTCTTTTGTCCCTTTAAAATTAAGTGTTTCCCCCAAATCTGGAGGGTGACGGACACAGTGTCCCATGATCTTTGGATTATAGGGGCAACACTGCATTAGAGACTGAATGGTGCTGTTGTTCAACCTACCAAAATAATCATGTTTTGAATTTTATATATGGAGTACAAATCCAACTTCCAAGAAACGATGCCACTGATCACAAACTCTAATAAAAATGGCTTCAACATTCTCATTCAATGCAGTAATGTGTACTAATATTTGTTTTTCAACACGTATCTTTTTGACATACTTAACTTCAAACAAATTGGGTTATTCCACTTCCACTTAGTGTAGACCAATGCAAATGAGCCTAATGAGCTCTCACTCAGCAGTGCTCAAAAGATATCACATGATACATCACCCCAGCTATTGTGAGAGAATTAGGTAAATCTCTGAAAGGTGTCTGTTTATCTCTGACCACTTTACCTTTTAATTGTCTCTAAAACAGCTGTATAAACTGCCCCGAGGATTGTTTTACATGAGTGTCACAGGATGAAGCCGGGTTGGGACTGGATTAGTGAAGACACCGAAAGCAACTGCGTTAATAAGATGTTTATTTATAAACGCAATTTAAAAATGAACAAATCTGACACCATTATAACAAAAAGATAAGGAAAATTATAAAGTTCCTAACATGGAACTATCAACAACAAGTAACTCAACGAGAAAAATCAAAGATGAATTTAACGAATGTAATTTTAAACAAACGTGAATAACGTCCTATCACCAATCAACAAATAAGAGTATATGATCTACACCCTAATATAAACAAGGTCTTATAAAGTACCAAGGGTGACCAAAGCACGTGATTTATGCACTTATCAATATGATACTCGTTTATTCATCAATCTATTGACTCATCAATTCATCGATTCATCAAGCGATATTGGAATATGTATGAATTTATGAATCTGTCGTTCATATAACGATATTGAAATGGGAATGCATGAAATTATGAATCTGTCGCACATATAGCGATATTGAAATGTGAATACATGTAATTTTGCACAGATAGCAATATTGAAAATGACAATAAAATGGAACACGTAATATGTATAACTATCGTGGCGCCCGTTTGACGACCAAGATGTATCTCCGGTTCCACCCGCTCTAGTCAATGGTCAAGGAGCCACCAAGCATGGTCCACCCCTCCCAGTCTATTGAAGGATCCCTCGAGAGCCTTCACATTTAACACAGACCCGCTGGTCAAGAAGCTTTGGTCCTTCGCATCGAGAAAACCAGTACACTCTTCCGAAACGTCACCAGACACAGCGTACACGTCACAAGAAACCACACAGTTCTGCGACTCCACAACACCAAACTATACATAAGGACAGCTAAAAGTATAACAACTAAACCGTGTAGCACATATGACACGGTTAGTACTTTTGCATTGATATATGTTGCGCATGCGCGCACATGAATTGCATCTCGTTATACATTACATTAATCATTCAATGCATTCCGCGTATAATTAAATAATATCTGTCTGTTCAGTTACAACAAATAGCAAACTTGAACCAGCCTATAGTATTTCTAATATCATGGCGTTGTATGACCTAGGTATTGACTCTCTGTAGAATTTAGAATAAATTCTAAAACATCTGATATATGAAACAATTATGTCATATAAAACGAATAGTGATAAAGAATACTATCTTAAATTTTACATACCTCTACAGCTGAAGATTTGCTCCCGTAAAGAGGTAAGCTTTCTGACAAGACTCATCGTAGTGTAATTTGTTTATAGAGAATTCGCTCTATATGTACTCTAGCTGTGACAGATATGCGCAGCAGCTAGGTACGTAAGTTTTCACTGCAGGCAATTTGCACGTGCAGCATGGGGTGAATCGCGCTCAGTATTTCAAAATAACTAGAGCCGAAAAAATAAACAACCCCCGAGTAACGCTCTAGTCGGAAACGAAACCCGAATACATTTTTGATCACGTATACATATTGATATAAATCATACAATTCCATGACAAAGAGCTCTGAGCAAGACTGTTTACTCTTTATACATACCACAGATTACGGGCACATATCATTGGGATCAAGAAATGTACATTTTTTGTGTGGGAATTTTGTTTTTCGCTAAGATTGCTGAAAATCGTGTTTTTTTAAACATGACCGTGTCGGTGGGTTTGGAAGTCCAAAATCGTGTTTTTTGCGTGACATGTCGTGTTATGGCATGTATGTCAGGCTCGAACTACAGCTGCAGCCCCCCCCCCATCTCTTTGTCTAAGAGAAGTCACTTATAATCCACTTCATGTTTCACATATGATGATTCTACCAATGTTAAAGTTGCTGTCTGCCACAAAATGGGGCTATAATTTAGCTGTTTACACTAGAATTTTCCAATACTTTCTGAGCTCACTGAAATGTGTCCAAACACTATTCTGTCAGTTGTGACAATATTCGGCATTTTCCTATCATTTAGGACAAAGCAGGTATCATAAGAAGTCTATAGGTGAAAACCACATGTTGATATTGACATCCATTTGGAACAAGTAGAGATAACAATATTTTCAAGGTGGCCATATAAGGATCAGTTTGCATCATTTTCATTTAGGATCAACTAGACACTATAAGAACTTTTCATGACAAATGACTTTCGTTTAGGACGAGTAGCGATAACGAGATTTTCAAGATCGCCACCATGATGGCCATCTTGCATACCAGATCATCACGATTTCAATTTTTGACCAACAAAACATTATTTTGAAGTCTTCTGGTGAAAACCCCATGTTGATATGACTTTCCATTTTGGAGAAGTAACAACAATAAGGTTTTCAACATGACTGCCATGATGGTCATATTGGATATGAGATTCACAACATTTCCATTTATGACCAATCAAACATTATAAAAAGTCTTTGATATCACTTATCATCTATGTTGCGATAATATAATTTTCCAGATGGCCATTGTGGCAATCACACAGAGGTTAGATTAGCACCAGTTTCATTTACCAACAACAAGACATCACAAGAAGCATTTCAGTGAGAAGCCAATGCTGATATGATCATTTATTTGGAGAACTAGTAATACATATTTTTAGGACCAAGTAGACATCATAAGAAGTCTTTTACTGAAAACCCATGTTGATATGATCATCGATTCAGAAGAAAAATTGATAACAATATTTTCAAGATGGTCACTGTGGCAGCCATATTAGGCATCAGATAAGCATGATTTTCATTTAAAGCCAACTAGACATCATAAGAAATCTTTTGGTGATTAGACTCCATCTCAATAAAACTTCCCATTCAGGAGCAGTAGAGATAACAGGATGTTCAAGATGGTTGCTATGGTGGCCATATTGGATGTCATATCAAAGCCATTTTTATGTAAGACCAACTAGACATCACTATTAGTCTTTTAGTGAAAACCTCATGATGATACGACCGTCCATTTAGGAGAAGTAGCAATAACAATATGTTAAAGATGACCTCTGTGGCGACCATACTGGATGTCTGAGTGGCACCATTATCATTTAAAACCAACAAAACCATGGAATGAATGTGTGTGTGTGTGTGAAAATTTCATGGCAATCCAACAAGTAGTTAAGGAGGACTAGCAATAACAAACTAGTGTTAATGGATGGATGGACAAAGGATGACAGACCATCCCCCAAACTTCTCTGGCCTATGACCATTGGAGCTAAAAAGCAAATTCACTCAGAGGCCCGCAAAGTAAAAACTGCTGAGACAATCAAATAACAGGCAAAAATACTCTCATCCATTACATTTTTTTAACAAGAGTACATCAAAGGTACTGATGCTGCACCGGCCAAAACGAATTTCCAGGAGTTCAAGATAAACCAGTTCTTCCTTTTAACTGCTGAGTGTTGAAACCATATCTGACATTATTTAGCAATAACAAGATTTTCAAATTAACTGCTGTGGTGGACATACTGGATGTCAGATTAGCACCATTTTCATTTAGAACCAAGAAGACATCATACAAAGTTTTCTGGTGGAAACCCCATTGTTGATATGACTTTCTGTTTTGGAGGGGTAATGATAACAAGAGTTTTAAGATGGCTGCCATGATGGCCATATTGGATATCATATAGACACCATTTCGATTTAGGACCAACTAGACATCATAAGAGGTCTTTTGATGAAAGTACAATGTTGTTATGATGAATCATCTAGAAAAAATAGACATAACAAGATTCTCAAGCTGGCCACTGTGGTGGTCATATTGGATGTCTGAGTGGCACCATGTTTATTTAGTATCAATTAGACATCATAACAAGTCTTGTGAAAACCCCATGTCAATCTGACTTTCTGTTCAGCAGAAGCAGTGATAACATTTTAAAGATGGCTGCTGTGGTGGCCAAATTGGAAATAAGATTGGCACCATTTTCATATAGAACTTACTAGATATCATAAGAAGTCTTTGAGTGAAAACCCCATGTTGATATGATGATCCATTCAGGAAGAGTAGCGATAACAAGATTTTCAAAATGGCCATAGGAGCAGACATATAGGATGTCCAAACGGCACCATATTCATTTAGAACCAACTAGAACAGGGGATGAATGTGTTTAAAGTTTCATGGCTATTGTCCAAGTAGTTTAGGAGGAGTAGTGTTAACAAACTTGTGGTAAGGAACGGACGACGAACAACAGACCATCCCATAAGCTCTCTTGGTCTATGACCAGTAGAGCTAAAATATCTTTTATCTCTTCACCAGAACTCACGAATATGAACGAGATTGAAAATTACCTCCCCTTAAGTTTTTAAAATTTATATATCTTGAGAAGTTCTTAATATAATTTCAGTGTCATTTATGTTAAGATGTCCTCTTTATTTTGTATTTATTTCGGACTTTAGTGTCACTTTAATATATTCATTGTATATATCTACAACCTGGATGACATAGAAGTTTTGTGTTCAGATAAATGTTTTTTGACTGGATCTAGTATATTTTTAACAGGTTTCACAGGGTACCCTATGATACATTGTAGCCAGTTATCTTCCCAACAGGTGGAGCCACATAAAAACCCGGTCCTGATATTTGGTTAACCCGCGTATTTTATCGTTTGCCAGACCAATTTATTGTTAATCAGTTGAGTGATAAACAGCTGTAAAAACCACAATAAGACATGTTTCAATGAAAACAAATATTGTCTTATTTTATTATTTGTTGAATCAAATGATATAATTTAGATTAGCACTAGAAGACACTAAAATTGCCATGTGACTTCTTTTTTTCCCAAGTTAATTAAATAGTATATCTTAATAATTTTGGACTCCCTACATTCAAGCTTTAGCCAACCTAATATATATCAAAACTTAATGCTATTAACTTCATTTACTTATCCGCTGATTAGTATGGCTTACCATAAATCTCCTAAACAAAAATTGAAAATAATGTGCTACATTTTACAGTTCAATACGTGGAAGAAAGAACTTGATAAATAAACAGAAAAAGGGCAACTGATTGCTTTAGTATTTGTGATCACTCATTATAAGGCAATTAAATATATACAAAGCAACTGTGGCAACAGTTTCTGTACTGTATTGTAAACCTTATGCAGAAATAAAAAATTGCATTTATTTGGCAAACAAATGTGAAATACAGAGGTAGAATGACGTGGTATACATCTGTATTATTGTGACAAAATCCAATGCAATTTTCTAAATCATATTACATTTTAAAAACTGTCATTACAAAACTGAAAACACACAAAGAACCACATAGCTTTATTTCGACTACCCCATGATAATTTGACTGCTTTTGTCTCTCCCATTAAAGTATTATTTTTGGCATAGGTTGTGTGATCAAAAAAAAAAATCACATGTAGTAGATCTCATACATAACATTGCACACACACATGTACAGCTCTCTCTCTCTCTCTCTCTCTCTCTCTCTCTCTCTCTCTCTATATATATATATATATATATATATATATATATATATATATATATATACATAAGTAAGAGCATACATATACAGGCTTAATATCAGATTAATAACCCATTTTCAGTAAGAAGAAATAGTCTTCATAATAAAGATAATAATACTCTGACAGTCTTAACCCAAAATTATTTTCTTCTGGAGAACAGCGGTAACATAGCAAACTTTTTCATTTAAATAACGAATCAAAATACTTTTCTAAGTGAGAGATCTTTGAAAAACTTTTTTCATAGACTTTTTACCTGAGAACAAACAGAACATTTCCAGTTGACTATAATTCATATACCGGTATAATATTAGCTTAATACTATATTAAATATATGTTAATGCAATACATATTCAAGGAGAATCTCGTATAATTCAAACTAAACAAATACAATAGTTTGTAAAGATGTCTAGATTATTCACTAAAGTACACCGCCCAATAAATATCTAAGGAATTCTTCACACAAATCGCTGAATGGTAGGTGAATTACACAGTTTTAGAGAAATGCATCTGTTGAAAAATAATTATAGAAAAGAATCACAAAGTTTATTGTCTGAAAATGATGCTCATTCCATTTTTTTTATGCAGATGTGAGAAAAAGAGATTTAAAGCAAGATGAAGATCGATTCTTTGTTTGTTTATCAAGCTGTTAAGTAAACCGGAAGTAATCTTGGACTGCTTTGTTCCATGCTGCCACCAATACAATTAAGGGGAAGATAACTGACTACAATCCCTCATTGTGTGATTGTTGTAAAACAAAACTGATGACAGAAAATCCTATGAACTAATAAACTGACAAGGCTGCTCACTGAGTACATGAAGATGGTACCTTCAATAGGGTATTTCTCCCACCTTGCATCAAGTATCACAAAGAATCTCCCATTTTACTATAATACATTATAATACATTAATAAATAATTTTTCTTCAGTTACCCTATATTCCCTACCTAAGCACTATCACCTAAATCCAGCTGTCAAATTAATTCTGCTGAAAACTTTACATTCATCTAGCCTTGCACAAAGCTGATGTACAGGAAGTGAACAGGGTATAGCCACCATTTGACAAAACTGCCATGTTTTCTGGTTAAAAAACATCAAAAAGCTGCATAACTGAGTTGACATAACATTTCTGTCTCACAGTTTTGAAGTCGATACACTCAACAAAAATGTATTTCAATGTCAGTGGATACAAGCATGGTACATACTCCAGTCAAGGTTCACCCTTCCAGAGGTATGTATGGGTCAGGTATATGTGTGCTCAAGTGTTCCATATGTGAGGAACAAACTATTGGCTCATTGTTGTGATTTCTTCTACATGTATATAAATGATGCAGCTCTCCAGTAATGGGCTAGTCGTTTTCAAGTTCAATTGATATAGTACTTAAACTCCCTATATGGGATCTTCCATCTAGAAATGGGTGATCGCAACGCAACTTTAATTGCTTTATCTGATCCCCCATTACCCTTAATACCAATGTGACAGGATAGCTAACCATACAATATCCTTTCTCCCGTCTGTATAAGAACATGTGTCTATAAGACTTGCAATATTAAGTGATTGCCAAATTGAAGAGTCTGTAAGGTTTTCGGTGTGGAAAGGGAATCCAAAAACAATGAGTTTTCAGAGAGGTTTCAATACAGTACATGATTTAAGTACAGCTGTAACGTTTGAAGTTAAAATATATGTTGTATTCAGAAAAAAGCTGGAGATGGTGCTGTAAATTGCTGCAACAGCAGCTGCCATCTATTTGTCTCCATCTTTTGAACCATAAAGAGAGAGTTTAAATTAAAAATGTGACAACTTACCTGGCAGTGGGATTGGGCTAGTTCCACCTGTAATGAAAGGTACAAAAAATTGCAATGTTTTCTGAAATTGCAAGGTGTGTCAGTATGATCAATATGATAAAAAAAAAGAAATAGCACCATGAATGAAGCATTATAAGGCCTAAAACTCTGACTAAAATCTCAAACGAAATACTTTGCATGTTTCTAAAGTTATATTTGCTACGAAATTCAAACCACTGAGCAGTCTAATAATTTCGTGATGACTGTGCATTTTAGTCCTAGATGCTGATCAAACGTGTCTCACATAGTATAACATGTAGATGATGGAATTCCATTTCTATCCAAAAGTCGTTAAAGTGTCCAAAAGAATAAATTTGTTTCACAATTTTGTTATGTTATTGTTATAAACCACTGTGGTACTAGTACTAGAATCATTTTTATTTAGAACCAACCAGATGTCATATGAAGTATTTCAGTGAATGCCCAGTGTTGATATGGACATCCAATCAGGAAGAGTAGTGATAAGATCTTCAAGATGGCCACTGTGGTGGCCATATTGGACATCAGTTTGCCACCATTTTCATTTAGGACCAACTAGACATTTAAAGAAGTCTTCTGGCAAAAACCGCATGTCAATATGACTTTCCATTCAGGAAGAGTAGCAATAACAAGATTTTCAAGATGGCTGCTGTGGCGCATATTGGACATCAGATTGGCACTATTTTCATTTAGCTCCAACTAGACATCATAGCAAGTCTTTTCATGAAAACACAATGTTAATATGAACATCCATTCAGGAGGAGTAGCGATAACAAGATTTTCAAGATGTTCACTGTCTTGGCCATATCGGATATCAGATCACAACTGTTTTCATTTAGAACCAACTAGACATTTCAAGACGTTATAAGAAGGCTTCTGGTATAAACCCCATGTCAATATGACTTTCCAACTACACATGACATAAAGTCTTTTGGTGAAAACCCCATGTTGATATACCTTTATGTTCAGTAGGAATAGCGATAACAAGATTTTCAAGATGGGCACTGTCGCAGCCATACTTGATGTCCAAGCATCACCATTTTCATTTAAGACCATTTAGACCATAGGATGAATGTGTGGATAAGATTTCATGGCAATCCTAAGCAGTTTAGAAGCAATAAGAAACTTGTGTTAACGGATGGAGAGATGATGGACAACGGATGACAAGTCATCCTATAAGCTCTTCTGATTTATGACCAATACAGTTAAACAAGAGTCCCTTGAAAGGACTGATGCTATACTGTCTGAAAAGAATTTTCAGGAATTCAAGATAAGATCATTTCTTCTGTTTAACTGCTGAGTGCTGAAATCATCTCTGGCAATCTTAAACTATAAGATTTAAAAATTAGCCACTGTGGAAGCCATACTGGATGCCAGATCGGAACCATGTTAATTTCAGACAAACTAGACACCATTAATAGATTGTTTTTGAAAACCTGATGTTTATATAACCATCAATTCAAGATTTTGAAGATGGCCACCTTGGATGTCAAGGCGAAACCATTTGCATTTAGGACCAACTAGACATCATACCAACAATAACTTGCAAACATATATGTATAGTTGAATTCTTAATTACAATGTTGCACGTGGTGCATACTAGTCTGCCAGTTGTACATTTTCTGTAATAATATTTCTATTTTAGGCATCTTCTTAATTTATAAAAAATGAATTATTCATTCTAATCTCTAAGGTGTATTATTTTTCTAATTTGTCTAAATTATTAGGTGGACAATTTATGTCTCTGTCTTCAAAATTGTTTTTAAAATCTAGTTGTATAATTGTGCCAGTGGAAGAACTATCTGTAACCCCAAAACTGGGATTCTCAGTAGCCAATATCATGTGCTGTTTGCCGTGCTTTTATTTAGAGAGAAGACATTGATGCTGCCAAAAAACATAAAAATTATTACACAGCATATGAATTGAGAACCATCTTTAAATGCACTAAATTTCAACTTCTTCTCTGAGATAAAGGGTTGGTTCATTGCCTCAACATTGAGGTGTTCTGAAGAAGAAGTTATTAATGCACCCGGACAGAGTCTAAGTCATTGATTTTGCATCAGATCAAGCATCTGAAAGTACGTTTTGCAAGCTGGTCTATACATAATCGAGCCATAGTCGAGATTCGATCTTTCTAATGACCTGTATAAGCAGAGCAAGACCTTTCGATCTCCTCCCCAATCTGTATGGCTGTACATCTATCCCATATCCATTTTATTTCAATGGCACTAAAACTATTGGACTTGCATTAAATCAAGAGTATTGTTGTCATTTGTCCCTGAGATATCTAACATGTGGAAAAAAGTTAGTTTATGGTTGAAAATAACCCCTACAAATGTAGTCTCCTCCCCAACAGGAATAAGACAACCACTGAGATAGAGCTTTGGGTCATCATGAATGCAATGTTATTGCCAAAAATGCATACAGTTAGTTTTTCGTTTAGAAAATAATTCCGTTTTCATCTGCCCAATATATGTGTATAATCCATTCCAACTCAGGTTAGCTTCTCTCTCTCTCTCTCTCTCTCTCTCTCTCTCTCTCTCTCACTCTCTCTCTCTCTCTCTCCTGAGGATGCGTGTGTACACGGATTTTATATCCATGTTCTTCGTTAATTTATTCATTCATTTATGCAAAAAAGGAATTGTATATGCATTATGCATTGTACTATGTGCTTTTTGACATATGTCAAATCAATACAGTTCTGTTTTATTCTGCTTGATCTATAGCAGACCAAAAAGTCATCAACATACAATGAGCAGTCAGTTTTTGGATTAAGGCATTTCGTTATGCTATTAATTTTGATGTTGAATAGGGTGACTGACACTATGCTGCCCTGGGGTACACCCATCTCTTGCAGATAACTTTCAGAAAGAATGCTGCCTACCTTAACTCTGAAGTTTCTAGCTTCAAAAACTTTGAGATTAAGTTAGGTAGGCTGCCCTTTAGACCTAGGTTGTATAGGGAATAGGTCATTCATTATGCCATACTTCCACGTGGTGACATAAGCTTTCTCCAAGTTGAAAATGACAGCAACAATATGATTGTTTCTGTAGGAAAGCTTCTCTAATAAATGCTTCAAGTCTTACAAGTTGGTCTATTGTGCTTCTCTGGCATTTGAATCCACACTGAATGTCTGATAGTTGTTTGCTGAATTCAAGATACCAGACAGTCATACATGGCCAAATGACTATACATGACTGAAATCCAAAATCAGTCAGTCAGCAAGATACCGGAGTGGTCTCTCATTTATCGTCCATTCCATGCTTTTAAAAATACAGCTTGTTAATGCTATGAGATGATGGTTGGAAGGGATGGTTAGGTCCTTTCCTGGTTTGGGTATTGGTATCACTGTTGCTTCTCATGAAGACTGCGAGAAATCGCCAGTTTCTCAAATTGTATTCAAAATGTTTAGCAGTGTATTTAGAGCTGTGTTGGAAAAATGTTTCAAAGTTGGTAGTGGGTATCATCTGGTGCTGCTGAAGTGTCATGGTCTTGAACTAGAAAGTCTTATAACTCGCTGAGAGTGACAAGTTTATTGTAGTCTTCAGCATTAGCAGATTTGATATTTAGTGGAACCTTTTCTTTCAAATTTGTCAGATGGCGACTGATCTAATATGGATATGATAAAGATGTACAGATGGACAGGAGAAAACAATATGCCCCCTTCTGATATCTGTGTGGTTATTTTCATGTATGTGCCTAGTATCCAGATTTTACAGTAGTACTGACTACACTCAGTAACAGAGAAGTTTTGTATTCAGATGAATGTTTTTGTTTTGGACTGGGTCTAGTACATTTTGAACAGGTTTTCACAGGGTACCCTAATGTTTGATTGTTGTAAAACAAAATTGATGACAGAAAATCCTTTGGACTAATAAACTGACAAGGCTGCTTACTGAGTACATGAGAATGGTACCTTTATTAGGGGATTTCTCCCACCCTGCATCAAGTATCACAATGAAACTCTGATTCGACTATAATACATTTATTAACAAATGATTTTTCTTTAGCTGCACTACATTCCCTTACTCAGCACCTATCCTAAATTCAGCTGACATATTGATTTTGTTAAAAACTTCACATTCATCTAGCCTTGCACAAAGCTGACATACAGGAAGGCCGCAGAGTATAGCCACCATTTCACATAACTGCCATCTTATACCAGGGATGAAATATGAGCAAGTAAACATATAGATTTGCAGATATTGCTTTAAAATAAATTATCTAATTGATTTTGTTAAAATGTATAACTGTATTGGAACATATCCTTGAATGTTAGCAGATTTTTGTTATAAAGTTCAGTTTCCTAATCTCTTCTGTTGAAATAAAGTGATGACACAACAAACTCACATTGCCTTTGTTTATTTAGGTAAAACTTCAGCGGATAATTTTTTATTTATCCTATCAGTAATTGGCTAAAATTGTATGTTGCTAATATGAAGAAACCAAACATATGTTTACATTTAATTAACCTAGAGTCTTGTGATTGCAGTTGTCATAATTGTGAGTATAAATGCATGTCTGTTTGGCATGTGTGTGTGTGAGAGAGAGAGAGAGTGAGAGAGAGAGAGAGAAAGAGAGAGAAAGAAAAGCATGTATGTACGTATGTATGTATGTATGTATGTATGGGCTTTAATAGCACATCAACAGAATCGTATCTATCTTGTGCAGATTAAAGAAAAGTTCTAAAAATATAAACGGAAACATTTCCAAAACTTTAGAAAGACACACTTTCCAAATAAATGTAAATATGTTTTCCTTAAAGGTTACAAGGTGAGGATCTTAAAAAACAATATATGGATTAAAAATAGCTAAAATCTTTAGAAAGATAAACTCTGCCAAATAAAAGTAAATATTTTATCTTACAAGATAAAATAGAAGACGTAAAAGATGCCAAAATTCTGTAAAAGTATTTACCGGTAAAATAAAACAAAATGGTCAAAAGGGTACTTACAATATTGAAGCAAATTTTTTTTGTAAACGTCAATGAATTTTTCTGGTGGAAAAACATAAAAAAAAAAAAAAAACGGGATAACTGAGTTGACATAACATTTCTGTCTCACGGTTTTGAAGTCGATACACTCAAAAAAATGTGTTTCAATGTCAGTGTATACTATCGTGGTAATACTCCAGTCACGTTTCGCCCTTCCAGAGGTATGTATGGTTCAGGTATATGTGTGTTCAAGTTTTCTATACGTGAGGAACACAATATTGCCTCATTGTTGTGATTTCTTCTACATGTATATAGATGATGCAGCTCTCCAGTGATAAGCTAGATGTTTTCAAGCTTGTTTGTTGAGTTTTAATTCCACATATTTTGACAGGTATATAGAAAATTTCAATTGATATAGTATCTAAAGTCCCTATATGGGATCTTCCATCTAGAAATGGGTGATCGCAAGGCAGCTTTAATAGCTGTATCTGATCCCTCATTGCCCTTAATACCAATGTGACAGGATAGCTAACCATACAATATCCTTTCTCCCGTCTGTATAAGAACATGTTTCTGTAAGACTTGTGATATTAAGTGATTGTCAAATTTAAGAGTCTGTAAGGTTTTCAGTGTGGAAAGTGAATCCAAAAGGAATGAGTTTTCAAAGAAGTTTCAATACAGTATATCATTTAAGTACAGCTGTAACTTTTGCAGTTAAAATAGATGCTGTATTCAGTAATATGATGGAGATGGTGCTGTGAAGGGTTGCAACAGCAGCTGCCATCTATTGGTCTCCATCTTTTGAACCATCTGCGAGAGAGAGAGAGACAGAGAGAGAGAGAGAGAAAATGAGAGAGAGATAGAGAAAGAGTTTAAAATAAAAATGTGACAACTTACCTGGCGGTGGAATTGGGCTAATTTCACCTGTCATGAAAGGTACAACAAACTGCAATTTTTTCTGAAGATGCAAGGTTAGTCAATATGATAAAATAAGAAATAGTACCATAAATGAAACATTATAAGGCCTAAAGCTCTCACTAAAATCTCAAACGAGATACTTTGTATGTTTCTAAAAGAATATTTTCTACAAACTTCCCACCACTTAGCAGTCTAATAATTTCATGATGACTGTGCATTTTAGTCCTAGATGCTGATCAAACGTGTCTCACATAGTATTACATGTAGATGATGGAATTCCATTTGTATCTAAAAGTCGTTAAAGTGTCCACAAGAATGAATTTGTTTCACAATTTGTTTTCTGTTCTTGTTATAAACCACTGTGGTACTAGTCGTGTCAAAAGCTTTAAGAAGTTGTTGCAAATTGCAACAAAATTCAATGAGCATATATATATTTGGTGACTATGGGGAAAACTGCAACTTCTTGGGGCTTCATGTTGGTACTCTTGTTTTTATTTCACAGCTTCTACAATTTTCAAAGTTCACAAAATCCTTGGTGTAATAAGGTGAGCAGTCAGGAGCAAGAAATATTAAATCTTGACAGCTGCTGCACATATGAAGGTTCTGGAGGGAGATGATGATGAACAATTCACATTCAATGCTGGAGATCAATGTACACGTTACAGCCTCTCCACAAGCTAAATGTCGAAGTATCATTTTCCACCAAATATTAGTAATCAAAACCTGCTGCTCTTGAAATGATGAGCAAGTATATTTTTATTTGACATCATAAGAAATCTCTTGGTGAAAGTACAATGTCGATATGACAAGTCATCTAGGAAAAGTAGTGATAAGATTTCAAGATAGCCATTGTGCCAGCCATATTAAAAGTCAGATCAACACTATTTTCATTTACAACCAATTAGACATCGTAAGAAGTCTTTCAGTGAAAATCACATTTGGATATGAGCATTCATTTGGGAGAAGTTAAGTGATGACAAGATTTTCAAGATGGCCACTGTGGTGGCTATATTGGCTATCAGATCTGAAACATTTTCATTTAGGACCAACTAAACATCATATGAAGTATTCTGGTGAAAACTCAATGTCAATATGACTCTCCGTTCAGGAGGAGTAGTGATTAAAAGATTTTCAAGATGGCTGATGTGGATGTCAGATGAGAACCATTTTTATTTAGAACCAGCTAGATGTCATAAGAAGTATTTCAGTGCAAACCCAGTGTTGATATGAACATCCAATCAGGAAGAGTAATAATAAGATCTTCAAGATGGCCACTGTGGTGGCCATATTGGACATCAGTTTGCCACCATTTTCATTTAGGACCAACTAGACATTTTAAGAAGTCCTCTGGCAAAACCCGCATGTCAATATGACTTTCCATTCAGGAAGAGTAGCAATAACAATATTTTCAAGATGGCTGCTGTGGCGGCCATATTGGACATCAGATTGGCACTATTTTCATTTATCTCCAACCAGACATCATAGCAAGTCTTTTTCATGAAAACACCATGTTGATATAAACATCCATTCAGGAGGAGTAGCGATAACAAGATTTTCAAGATGGTCACTGTCCTGGCCATATTAGATATCAGATCACAACTGTTTTCATTTAGAACCAACTAGACATTTTAAGACCTTATAAGAAGGCTTCTGGTATAAACCCCATGTCAATATGACTTTCCAACTACACATGACATAAAGTCTTTTGGTGAAAACCCCATGTCGATATACCTTTCTGTTCAGTAGGAGTAGCGATAACAAAATTTTCAAGATGGGCACTGTCGCAGCCATACTTGATGTCCAAGCATCACCATTTTCATTTAGGACCATCTAGACCATATGATGAATGTGTGGATAAGATTTCATGGCAATCCTAAGCAGTTTAGTAGCAATAAAAAACTTGTGTTAACGGATGGAGAGATGATGGACAACGGATAACAAGTCATCCTATAAGCTCTTCTGATTTATGACCAATACGGTTAAACAAGAGTCCCTTGAAAGGATTGATGCTATACTGTCTGAAAAGAATTTTCAGGAATTCAAGATAAGATCATTTCTTCTGTTTAACTGCTGAGTGTTGAAATCATCTCTGGCAATCTTAAACTATAAGATTTAAAAATTAGCCACTGTGGAAGCCATACTGGATGCCAGATCGGAACCATGTTAATTTCAGACAAACTAGACACCATTAATAGATTTTTTTTGAAAACCTGATGTTTACATAACCATCAATTCAAGATTTTGAAGATGGCCACCTTGGATGTCAAGGCGAAACCATTTGCATTTTGGACCAACTAGACATCATACCAACAATAACTTGCAATCATATATGTATAGTTGAATTCTTAATTACAATGTTGCACGTGGTGCATACTAGTCTGCCAGTTGTACATTTTCTGTAATAATATTTCTATTTTAGGCATCTTCTTAATTTATAAAAAATGAATTATTCATTCTAATCTCTAAGGTGTATTTTTTTTTCTAATTTGTCTAAATTACTAGAGGGACAATTTATGTCTCTGTCTTCAAAATTGTTTTTAAAATCTAGTTGTATAATTGTGCCAGTGGAAGAACTATCTGTAACCCCAAAACTGGGATTCTCAGTAACCAATATCATGTGCTCTTTGCCTTGCTTTTATTTAGAGAGAAGACATTGATGCTACCAAAAAACATAAAAATTATTATTACACAGCATATGAATTGAGAACCATCTTTAACTGCACTAAATTTCAACTTCTTCTCTGAGATAAAGGGTTGGTTCATTGCCTCAACACTGAGGTGTTCTGAAGAAGAAGTTCTAAATGCACCCAGACAGAATCTAAGTAATTTACTTGATCCTGTCAGTAATTGACTAAAATTGTATGTTGCTAATATGAATAAACCAAACACATGTTTACATTTAATTAACCTAGAATATTGTGATTGCAGTTTTGTCATAATTGTGACTACTAAATGCATGTCTGTTTGGCATGTGTGTGTGAGAGGGGGAAAGAGTGAGAGAGAGAGAGAAAGAAAAGCATGTATGTATGTATGTATGTATGTATGTATGTATGTATGTATGTATGTATGTATGTATGTATGTATGTATGGGCTTTAATAGCACATCAGCACAATCGAATCTATTTAGTGCAGATTAAAGAAAAGTTCTAAAAATATAAACGGAAACATTTCCAAAACTTTAGAAAGAAACACTTTTCAAATTAATGTAAATATGTTTTCCTTAAAGGTTACAAGGTGAAGATCTTAAAAAACAATATATGGATTAAAAATAGCTAAAATCTTTAGAAAGATAAACTCTGCCAAATAAAAGTAAATATTTTCTCTTACAAGATAAAATAGAAGACGTAAAAGATGCCAAAATTCTGTAAAAGTATTTACCGGTAAAATAAAACAAAATGGTCAAAAGGGTACTTACAATATTGAATCAAATTTTTTTATGTAAACGTCAATGAATTTTTCTGGTGGAAAAACGTTAAAAAAAAACGGGATAATTGAGTTGACATAACATTTCTGTCTCACAGTTTTGAAGTCGATACACTCAACAACAATGTGTTTCAATGTCAGTGGATACTATCATGGTAATAATCCAGTCAAGTTTCGCCCTTCCAGAGGTATGTATGGTTCAGGTATATGTGTGTTAAAGTGTTTTATACGTGATGAACACAATATTGCCTCATTGTTGTGATTTCTTCTACATGTATATAAATGATTAATCTCTCCAGTGATAAGCTAGATGTTTTCAAGCTTGTTTGTTGAGTTTTAATTCCACATATTTTGACAGGTATACAGAAAATTTCAATTAATATAATTCTTAATGTCCCTATATGGGATCTTCCATCTAGAAATGGGTGATCGCAAGGCAGCTTTAATAGCTGTATCTGATCCCTCATTACCCTTAATAACAATGTGACAGGATAGCTAACCATACAATATCCTTTCTCCCGTCTGTATAAGAACATGTTTCTGTAAGACTTGGGACATTAAGTGAGTGTCAAATTTAAGAGTCTGTAAGGTTTTCAATGTGGAAAGTGAATCCAAAAGGAATGAATTTTCAGAGAAGTTTCAATACAGTATATCATTTAAGTACAGCTGTAACTTGTGCAGTTAAAATAGATGCTGTATTAAGTAACAGGATAGAGATGGTGCTGTAAAGTGTTGCAACAGAAGCTGCCATCTATTTGTCTCCATCTTTTGAACCATCTGAGAGAGAGATAGAGAGAGAAAGAGTTTAAATTAAAAATGTGACAACTTACCTGGCTGTTGAATTGGGCTAGTTTCACCTGTCATGAAAGGTACAACAAACTGCAATTTTTTCTGAAGATGCCAGGTGTGTCAATATGATAAAAAAAGAAATAGTAGCATGATTGGAACATTATAAGGCCTAAAGCTCTCACTAAAATCTCAAACGAAATACTTTGTATGTTTCTAAAGGAATATTTTCTACAAAATTCCCACCACTGAGCAGTCTAATAATTTCATGAGGACTGTTCATTTTAGTCAAAGATGCTGATCACACGTGTCTCACATAGTATTACATATAGATGATGGAATTCCATTTGTATCCAAAAGTCGTTAAAGTGTCCTAAAAAATAATTTTGTTTCGCAATTGTTTCTCTGTTCTAGTTATAAACCACTGTGGTACTAGTCGTGTCAAAAGCTTTATGAAGTTGTTGCAAATTGCAACAAAATTCAATGAGCATATATATATTTGGTGACTATGGGAAAAACTGCAACTTCCTGGGGTTTCATGTTGGTACTCTTGTTTTTATTTCATAGCTTGTACAATTTTCAAAGTTCACAAAGTCCTTGGTGTAATAAAGAGAGCAGTCAGAAGCAAGCATAATTAAATCTTGACAGCTGCTGCACATATGAAGGTTCTGGAGGGAGATGATGATGTAAAAGTTCACATGCAATGCTGGAGATCAATGTGCAAGTTACAGCCACTCCACAAGCTAAACGTCAAAGTATCATTTTCCACCAAACATTAGTAATCAATTTCTTTCACATTTTTCAGATGGTGGACGTGTTCAGAATAACTTTCTTGTAAGGAGTTCTTGAAGAATGTTTCTGTTAATGCATTTGAGGTTTCTGGCATGGTTGTGACCATTTCATTAGATTTTTTCAAATACTTGATGCAGCTGCTGTTATTTTTGCTACCAATTATTCGCACCATATTCCATTCCTATTTAGTAGAGAAGCAAGAGTTCGACCTAGAGACATAGTATCTCTATATTTTTATCTAACTCTCTCTAATGTTACCAAAAACTTTAGCTTGGTATATTTGATATTTTTTCAAATTTTCAATTGTTTGATTGGCATTGAAATGTTGAAGTTTTTTTCTGTTCCCCGATGACATCTTTGCATGCATCAACAAACCATGCTTCGTTGACATGTTTAGGAATTGCTGATGTTTTTTTGTATTGCATGGGGATAACAAGTAATTCGATTTATGAGGAAAGATACCGTATTAAATCGCTAGACTGCGATGGTTTTAACGTCCCTGTTTGGGGCGAGATTAATTCTTAATTAAGCATTCATTGTTAACGGTCAGACAGATTGAATGGATAAGGTTAATTTGAGGTATAGGTATCGAAAATTTCAAAGTTGAGAGGATACAAAGACTAGTTGTAAAGCCAGTTGAAGTTGCTTTATGTTTTGAAATTTTCCAGAATCGGTTATTTAAATAGTGTGCGAAATAGAGGGTTACGCTAACCACGATGGGCGTGTATTTATAAAGGCGGTAGATACGTTTAATCTGATTGGCTACTCTAAATAAGGGGTGTATTTCCCAGACGAATTTTCATGTTTGAAATATTCCACATTGCAAAATTTAATCAGTCCAAGTTCCTGCGAAAGGCCGGTAAAATCTGGACTCTGAGCAGAATAAGACGAAATTATCTCGCACAAACGATTGTTCAAGGGACAGTTGTCTGGAAGTTGAGGGACGCGATTCTGGCGGTAGAAGTGAGTGAGTCTTGAAGGCACAAGGGGAAAATAGCTCCATCAACCTACCTACCTACCTACAAAGCCAACTGTCGATGGACGTATAAGTATCATCGTAGAGGGTAGAGAGAAGTGGCATCCTACAGAAAGTTTGAGGACCGAAAGAGGCTAGATAAGAGAGCGAGAAAAAAAAACAGGGAGAACATCAACCTTGATCTGATAGCAACATTGAATTTGGAGTGACCAGCAAAAACAAGGTTATGCAGGCAAGCTGGGCAATTGATTCGATTGTTCACTCGATTCCATAATGAACTAATTCTATCGATAAGCAGATCGGCTAATTACATAATTATACTTGTGTTTAAATTCGGTAAATGATTTTAAAAAGAAGTGTACCTTTCTAATGTTATGTATTATTTCAGTTTGTCTTTATATAATTGATTAAATTACTATATTTCACATACGTGGGGTCGTGTTATTCTGTTATATATCTCTGCTCAGATCTCTATTTATTCCATCTATAAATTTCATAATTTACTTTATTATTTACTCGATCCAGGCAATAACACCGAGGTCGATCATCCGCTATATAACGATAACTAACCAAATGGTACACCTGTAACGAGAGGTGCGTTACAGCCAGCAACATGCTGAAGCATCTTTGTAAATAGGAGTATTGGATCCACTAACTTGTCAAAACAATCCGGTGTTAGATTTAACTCGCAGATGGATTGAGACGTTCCCGAATCTGCTTTGTTGAATTTCTATCTTTGCCAGCTCTTAAGGTTTTGGGAGCATTACGTCTTAAATATATTGGAAAGTGGTCACTACCACATAGGTCATCACCTATTTCGCAAGAGAAGTCTGGTAAAAGAGACGGACTGCAGATAGTCAGATCTAATGACGAATATGATCCTGTGGCAGGATGCAGATAGATATATGACTGTCATTAACGTGGCAAATATTGTGTTTTGAAAGTAAGTCATATATCTTCTTTCCTCTCTCGTTGATATCTCTACAGACCCAGAGTGTATGGTGACTGTTAGAGTCACAAAGCAAAAGAAAATGTGCCATTAACTGTTCAACGTGAACAGCTATAGCCTGTAGTGCAGCACTAAAATCAATTTGACTGTGAGGAGTTTTATTATTTATGATGATGGATACTCCTCCAGCAGCCTTATCAGAATTAGTTGAAAAAGATGCTGTATGTGATAAAGTTTTTAAATTAACTGTGTCATTTCCTTTAGAAACGTCCAGCTATTGGATTATGTTCTTTAAGTGGAAGACTAATTTCATCAATATTTGCCTTTAATCCTCGTCAATTTCATTTATCTATTTATGGATGTGGTGGGAGTGTGGGACTTGTGGGAGCTTTCCCTGGTGCAATATTTTTGGGGGCTGACCAGTGTCCTTACTCTCTAGACTCCCAAACTTAGAAAACAGTCTGATATGTCAGATCATTTGTGAAGTCAAGTAGTTTATTTAATCCTCTCCTTGTCTGGTTTAGAGCATGCATTGCCTCCAGTTTCAGTGGGTTGGAGTTAACTGGTTTGATGTTTGCTGCTCTTTACGTGGGCTGGATTTAGGTGGTTTGTCATTAGTAGTATTATGTTGTTAATTGCCACACTGTCACGCTGATTCTTTGAGATATCTACTTCGCACTCGGTTTGGGTGGCTGCCAGCATGAGTTTTGGTGGTGTGAGGACTGTGAATTTGGCTTGACCTCTGGGCCGTGTAATGTCTGTCTGGGTGCAAACAGCATTTGTAGGTTTTGTCTCCACTTTAGCTGTGATGGTGAAGGATCAGCCAGCCATGTTAACTGGAACTGTGGCTTCCACAAAGTTCCTGGCCTAGGGAAAGCTTATGCTTTTTTCCTGTTTCACACGTTTGATCTCCTTCTCTAGTTTCCAGTTAGGACAGTCTCTAGAGTATGAGAAATGTTCTGTTTTGCAATTCGCAGAAGAGATTTTCTTTAAGCAGGATGATGCATCGTGACCCTTCTGCCAGCATCTGGGACATACTGGTTTCCTCTTGCAGCCATCTTTGTAGTGGCCATATTTCTGGCAGTTGAAATACCACAAAAGATTAGGAATGAAAGGGTAGACAGGACTATTTAGGAGTCCAGCTTTGTCTTATGTAGGGAAAGTGGCACAGTTAAACATTAGAATGACAAGTGTTTGTGTTAATCAACTTGTTGTTATGGTGAATGTTGATTCTTTTCACTTGTGAAACGTTCTGAGAACTGAGATTCAAACATATCAGCCTCACTGCGGCCATCCAAATCTCTAGACTGAACAACACCTCTTAAAGAGTTATGAGATTTGTGTGGAAGTACCTTAACTCATTAACCTCTGGCGTCATGAGGTTGTACATTACTCCCGAGCTCTGTAGCGTCAACATCATTTAAGATACACTAAAGTGGGTGGTATTGTAGCTCTACAATGATACCAAATAATGTTGACTTTCTACTCGCATTAAAAAAGCGGAAAAACTGTAATTGTTGAGACCCGATTTATTTTAGGCTGAAAATGGCCGGTTTCGGAACCCGAGTTTGTGTCCAGATTTTAGACCTTTTGGCCTTAGATCTAAAGCAAAGCAGTCCGACCTGCACACGGACTGATAAAACTTTGCAAAAAGTGGGATAAGTTTGAGATTTGGAGTAAAAAGGGCCAGGACAAAAAAATCATAAGTCCAATACGAAAAAAAAAAAAAAAAAGATTCTCCAAGGTTTGATGAGTTAATGGGTATCTCCACAAATTGCTTAGAATGAAGCAGATTGTCCAAGTGAGCTTTGCAGCTACACTGCACAAGCAGTTGGCCTGAACTAAGCTTTTCACTTCTTGATGAGCAACACTATTTGTTTATCACAAAGGTATCATTTTAACCATACGAAAATCAGTAAAATTCAATATCTTTAACATGAAGCCTGGCATGACTAGCCCACTGATCAGAACGAGCTCTTCTGATCACTGGTCTAGCTGAAGTTGAGGTCAAAATAGTGTGTTGCATTGGAGAGGCAACATTGGAGAGGCAACCCTCAGCCTCTGATGTACTCAACTACCAGGATCCTCTCCTCCAACGACATGGGATGCAACCCACATAGCAAACAGGTTGTCTCCACTTAGTTGACTCACAAGACATGCAGCGAGGATGCGTTGGGTCTATTCTACAACCCCGGGGGAGTATGGATGACAGACGAAAAACACTGGGTAATACCAGAGGCTCACTTGGCCTTTATGGGCAGGTGACCTAAGGATTTAAAAACTGTTGTAATGATCTGAAATTCTAATTGTTTCATCTACATATCAATACAAATATGCCAATCACATTTCATTTGTCTACTTTAAATGGGTTGTGCTTAATTGTGCTAAAAGGTTTTGTAAGGCTTATCTGATCCTTCATTATCCCTAATACTAATTTGACAGGATAGCTAACCGTACAGGCCAGAAATTTGACATAAATTTACTTGTAGCCGGAAGGACAAGCAAATTGAGAAATGTACAAGTCCTTCGAAATTTTCACTAGTCCTTCCCATAAAAAAATGTCAGATGCATTTCTAGATTAACTCCTTGTCTTCTGAGGTATGCCATAACCAACGTATTGTTGGAGAAGACCATCACACAGCGACCTCTTATTTGGTACCCCTGAAGAGCTAAAAGCACCAAATTGTTGATGTGGAGAGTAGATTCTTCCCGGGACCATGAACCCCGAAGAATCAGTCCTTCCAGTTCTAGATGAGCATCCTACTCTGAATCTGACGTGTCTGAGAACAGGTAGGAGAGTTTTTCTGGGTGTTTGTGGGTGTGCATGGGGACTCCGGCCAGAAACTGGTTACGATTTATAGGGTCCCTGTGCGGCTTCCACACCGCCAAAAGGAGAAACTGGAGAGGACACAAGTGCATCTGCCTAGAGGAACCAGGTCTGCTGCGGAGTTCAAGGTCCCCAGCAGAGAAAGAAAAAGACAAGCCGACAACGTGGTCTTCACTCTCAGTGCCCCTAACAGGGATACGATAATGTCTACTCTGTCTTGAGGGACACGGACTAATCCTCTGTGAGGAAATTCATCCCACGTAGTCAAGATCTTGCGATGGATGAGCTCTGATTTATCTAGGTTTGGTAGAAGATCCAGCCTGGTCACTATGGACCAACAGCGAGATAGATCAAGTCTGAGGAATTCTGGATGGCCATTGAGAATCAACCAATCATCCGAATATTGGAGGATTTGGATACCTAGTGACCTTAAACTGGCTGCAACTACACCCATAAGCCTGGTAAAAGCTCTGGGTGTCGTGGCTAGGCTGAACGGCAGAGCTCAAAATTGGAAGAATTCCCATCCAAGCAAAATCGGAGGTACTTCCTGTGTGGAGGAAAGATAGGGATGTGAAGGTACCGATCCAAAAGATCGAGGGACACTGCCCAATCACCAGGTCTTATGGCATTCCTGACATAGGGTGTGGTCTCCAACTTGAAAAGTTCCTTGAGCAGAAACCTGTTTCGGGAGGAAAGGTCGATAATTAGACGTGACTTTCCTCCTTTCTTGGGAACCAGGAAAATATGGGAGTAGAAGGCCGGAGATTGGTCACTTAACACCCTCTCTACAGTCCCCTTCTGAAGAAGGGAGTGAACATTTTCCTTTAAGTGCACCAGATTTAACTGGTGGAAGAAAATGGGGAACCTTACAAGAGGAGGGAGATTCCAAAACCGAAGCCGGTAGCCATCTTTTATAATAGAAAGGACCCAGCCATTGATCCTTACGACAGACCAAGCTTGTGAAAAGAGGTTTAGTCTGGTGCCATCAGGAACCAACAGAAGAGGAACACTCTGCAGGAGAAGGAGTGAGTCTGTATGGCTGTCCACCCTTGTCCTTAGGAAAGGGGAAAGGGTCCGCAAACTTCCTCCCTGGGCCTTTGCAGTGTGCCCTTTTATGGCCCGATTGCAGAGGGGATCTCTGAAATGGGGTTTCTGTTTCGATTGTGGCTGCATAGCTTTAAAGAATTTTGCTGATAGACCCTCAGGGCAGTCAGGATGATTTTGCTTCATGGCCAGTTTTGAAGAGCCAGGAGCGGATGTTAGGGACCGGCGTTATTGGTCTTTCAAATCTTGAGTTGCCATGGAGGGGATGAGCCCTTGTAAGAGAGTCTTTGCATTCAAGGGGCAGCCCTCAGAAGGTTCTTATTGTGCTCTAGTAAGACCTTGGAAGTGTCCAGAGCAAATCCATGTGACTGTGAAGGTGGAGAAGCTCCGCTGACAAAACCATGGACAAAGACAACGCATGCCTAGAGGTTTCTGCCACTGCTTCCAACAAACAATGAAGAACCATTCGCGACATAGATTCCTCTTTCAGTAGGCTGAATGAGGCTGCTAAAAAGGTATTGGCATTTGAGGCTGCGGTTACTAGTAACATAGCTTTTTGTTCTAAGGAGTTTTCACTGGAAGGCAAGCCCAGGTTCCCGTAGAAATGCCTACTTGAGCGGCTTCAGCATCCAAAGTGGGCGGTTTAGTAGGCCATGAAGGGGTATGAACCTTATATCTAGAAGCAGCTACAAAAGGAAGCAATGTGGCGGGGGGGGGGGGTAGGAGGAGGGACAGACCAGCCTCTACATTGTCTAGCATAGTCTTGGCTCTTGCTAAAACTTTACGAGAGCTCCTTAAGTGCAACCGAGTGAGGAAGCAACAAGAGATCTGGTCGAGAGTTTGCCCCAGGAAGTTTTTCCAAACTGGAAAGAATTTTATAGTCACCAGAACCTGAAGGTTTGGGAAACAGATCACTGGGCAAGACGCAGTAAACCTCGTTTACCACTTTATTGAAAGACCAGCTCTCTTCCTCCTCTGCCGCTTTTACGGTCGGGTGAGAGGGGACCATGGACCCAAAGGGAGGGAGTACCACATTGGTCTGTTCTGTATCAAAGTGGTGCACATCGGTTTGGACAGAAATGACATCTTCATCCCGCTCTCTCTCTCCTTGGAGACTTGAGGGGAAGAGGAACTTGAACCGGTAATTCCTCCCGGGGATTTAATAGACTGTCCTTAACAGTTGATTCAGCAAGTGGGTGAGAGTGACTCCGCCCACCTAGAGCATTTGGGGGAAGAAGGTCTATCCCCCTCCCTATTTTTTGATCCAACTTCATAAGATGATGTAGGTCCAGGCCCGCAGCAATGACCTCACTACCATGTGGTCAAGGTCCAGAAGTCCATTGCTGCATGTAGGGAAAGGGCCAATCGCTTCCATGTGTTGGAAGGCCTGACATCACATAGGGATTTGGAGGGAGAATAGGGAAGAGGGGAATGCTGATTTGATCCCCTTCAATAATATTGTTTGTGTAAGCTGATTCCCAGTCTCCCGCTGGATTAAACGGCAGTTTAGAGAGAGGGGGCTCAGCCTAATCCCTATCCCTGTACTGTAGGGGCTCCAATGACCTGTGCCCGGTGCCCAGTGCCTGATACCCAGTGCACGGTCACTGGGCAAAGACCAATCAGGCGACTTAGGTCTGTAGGAAGACCCTTCGCTACATCGGATAGAATAAGATCTGAGCTCTCACCTTACCAGGGGACTCAATTCCATCGATAACAATGGGCTTCCGAGACTGAAAGGGTCCTGCTTTTCCTTTATGGGATGGGTGTGTGTGACTCACTTACAGTCTGCACCAAGCTGTAGGGGCGAGTAGAGGATGATGCTCCCACCTCATGGTGGTGGTGGTGGTGGGGGGGGGGGGGCATGACTCACTGTTTGCCCTAGTGGATGAAAAAGGGTGCTGCTTTTTGATGAGATGACAGCGCGGCTCATTCTCTGTCCTAGTGGAAATGAAAGGGTGATGCTCCTCCCTTACATGAGGGCATGAATTGCTCTCTGCCCTCATGGAATTGGGAGGGTGCTGATCCTCCCTAATGGGAGGGCACGACTCACTCTCCACCCGTTTATAACCTCCCTTAGGAGGGGGCCCACTAACCCCATGAGTCTCCGAAGAGCCTTGGGTAATCCTTTTCTGAGACCCAAGGGACTAAGAAAACGAGAACCCTGAAAATTCTTAAGAAGACCAGGAAAGAACCTTCTTCCTTGCTTAATAGGTAAGTCTACACTTGGCGAGAGCCTAGACCTTGTCCAGACATAGTCAGCAGCAGGGACAACCATCTGTCCTCTCGCAACCTGTATAAGATAAGCAAGTGGAGTGTGTGTCCCAGGTGGATTTCCTGTACCTACACCTACCCACACCTAGCTTAGACATTGTTCCTCTAAACAAAAAGCTGAACAGATTTTTATACAAAAAACTTCAATGCAACTAAAGTAAACACAAGGTATTGTGTGGACTAAGTGTACAATAATGTGATAAGTTCAGCGAGAAGCCACCTTACTTAGTTGTTTCCACAATGTTTAAATGCAAGCAAGGAAGCAATGCTAAGCTCAATACAGAAAAATACAGGATAACCAAGTCAACCTGGCTTAAACGAAAGCTAGGGGCTACAATTTAGTAAACAACCAGTCCACACAATTGCTAATAGAAGATGGTAAAAATCAAGCATGGCTATGTGAAACTAATATAGAAAAAGAACCTGTACTCGATAACAGAGCACGCGATATGAAGGTGAAAAGTGGTGTGTGACCTGCTTTACCTAGCATAAAAATAAAACAATTCACAACAGAGGGAATGTGAATTACAATGAATTGTAATGAATAATAATATGAATCAAGGCGAGTCTGTTGACCGCAATATATGCAAGAATAGGGAAAATTTAACAAAATATCTACCCTGGCTAAAAAAATGCACAAGCAAATTAGAATCACTAATGCCCTGTGGAGGGGAAAAAGAAGAATAAAATGCAAAGCCATACACAATGTGTACAGAACAAATGGTAATAACTCTAAAAAGAGTTAAATTAGCAGAGAAAAAACTTAATCAGGGTATAATCCAAATGTTTACAAAAAATATGCACACAAGAGATGTAGTAATTTCGCGTGTTAACCCATGAAGTAATGTCAAATTTTCATTGACATAAACAATGTAGACATTACAGAAATGCGACCAGAGAAAGAATGAAGGGCAGTACACATGGGCAGCATGTCTATGGGGTGTCCCAGGGGCAATGCAGTGTTCTTGAATCTTCTGGTTCAACCCAATGGGAGGATGAATTCTCATCATACAATTGAGTTACCAGCTATGCAACAGTAACAGATTCTGTATTACTAATATTAAAACTGATACTTGTTTAGGAGTAGTAGTAGATGTTATTGTGCAGACATCATTTTTCTTTTTTCAATCACAGTGACCTTGACCTTTCACCCTGAAGTGATAGGGTTCTTCCTTAACCCAAGTGCAAGTGATCCACACATTTTGGTAGATGGTGGACAATTCAAGTTACTGGCAGAAGCAAAACTGGTAACAGACAGACGGATAGATGGATGAACATTCATGTGGATACACATCATCATAACATAATACATTCTGCATTATGACAGGCGTATAAAAATCAATATGCTTTCTGGGAAAGTTCTTCTGTGTAAGATTTAGTAAAGCCTGAGGAAAAGGAATATCACTTTTTTAGAGCACTGGACAAAATGTCTTAAAATACTTCTATATTTTATATTTTTTTTTATTGTATATTTTAATTTAGATGTATGGACCATACAGTCTGAAATAAAGAATTCTTATCTTATCTTATCTTAATACAAGTTTCTAATGGAACAGCCGTTTTCTTACATAGTGAAGATTCCACGAATGCTGTACCATTGACCTTTTCCATCTTTCAGATGGTCAAGATTTATACAGTAATTTCTTTTCTTTGATTTTAATTTTTTTAATTAAATTTTTTAAAATTCAAAATCTGAATAGTGAATATAAAAATCCTTCAAAGCTAAATCTGAGTTCAAATTAGGAGCAACTTAAGTTTCCTGACTGTGCAGCTTGGAATTCATCAAGTTCTGCATGATGCTAGTACATGTAGTGGTAGTAACCAGGAGATGATGATGATGGTGATGATAATGATGATGGTGATGATAATAACGAAGGTCATGATGATGATGATAATAACAATGATGATGATGATAAAAGCAGGAATGTCAATAATAAAAGTCAATTTGCAATGACTGTTTATTTTGCTGCTGATGATGATCACAGGAATATAAGTAACAAAAGTCAATTGGCGGCAACACTATTTAGTTTCAAACACTAAGTACCAGTAATCCTTAATATCATGAAAACAACATCTAAAGGAAAAAAGCAATTGAATAGACAACAATCTAAGTACCAAAACTGTTATGTTTATTTTCATGTTTTCAGATAAGTTCGGTACAAAACTCTTTATCATGGCCTTAAACCTTGAACTTGATGAAATGGACCTATTCTCAGATACTATTAAGATATACCCACATGCTAAGTTTGGCCAAATCCATGATTAATATGTATATTTTAAGAAAACGTTATTCAACTGGCATCATTAAATGTATTAACTTGTATCAATTGCCACCATTCCTTCAAGTAGAGTAGTGTTAACAAGATGTATATTTTAGATATATATAGTTGCCATCAGCATCAGTTTCATTTGGGATCAGCTATAAATAGTGTTTAAGTGAAAACACCATGTCCATCCATTCTGGAGAAGTAGTGATAACAAGGTTTTCAAGATAGTGACCAAGACAACCATTTCAGAGATTTGATCATCATCTTTACATGTTGCAAGTAGTGTTATAATGTAATTCCCATGTCAATATGACCATCTATTCAGGAACAGTATTCATAACAAGATTTTCATGATGACCCACATGGTGGTCACATGAGGAGGACATATAAGCACCATTTTCATTAAGAACCAACTAGCTATTGCAAAAAGTGTTTGAGTGAAAACCCCCATGTTAAGAAGACTATCTGTTCAGGAGGAGAAGATTTTAAAGATGACCACTGTGGCAGCCAGTTTTTAATGTCAGATCAACACCATTTCATTTTAGACAAAATACATGAGAAATGTTTCAGTGGAAACACAATGTCAATACAACCATACACTGAGGTGACATAGTGATAAAAAGATTTTAAAGATGCCCTTCATTGCAGCCATTTTGTAAGGTCAGATTGACACCATTTGCAAATAAGAACCAACTATATATGGTAAAAAGTGTTTACGTGAAAAATCCATGTCGATAAAACAAATTACATTTATGTAAAACTGAATTCTGCAATAAGTCTTTAAGTGAATTAGTGATCAGATTTTCAAGATGGCAACCATGTTGGCCACCAGACTGGCACCATTCTCATTCAGAACCATTTATATATCATAAGACATCTTTTTACCCCATGTTGATGTGATCATCTGTTCAGTAGTAGTGATAACAAGATTTTCAAGATGGTCACCATGGTGGCCGTGTGGAGATCAGATTGGAACCATTTTCATTTGGGACCATCTAAATATCATAAAGGTCTTTTAGTGAAAAACCTATGTCGATATCACCATCCATTCAGAAGGAGTAGCTATGACAAGATTTTCAAGATGGCCACTATTGCAGCCATACTGTACATCCAAACAGTACCAGCTTCAATTAGGACTAACATTACTATGGGATGAATGTGTGTGTAAAGTTTTATGGCAATCCTCCAAGTAGTTTAGGAGGAGTAGCGATAGTAAACTTGTGCTAACAGACAGACAACAGACCTTCCTATAAGCTATCCTCGTCTAAAAAATGTTTTATATCTTCTATAACATCATCAGTATTGATGAATATATGAGACTGACAAAAGTTATCTCCCCTCATATTTTTAAAACTTAAATATCTCCAAAAGTTCTTACTGATTTGGATTGAATTGCTTAGATGTCCTCTTTATTTTTATTGATTTGTTTCCTAACTTTAGTATCACTTTCATGTATTGTTAATGTATATCCACAAACTGGGTTTGATAAAAATCCATTCAACATTTCTTTAAACTCAAACTCAGCTCAAACGCTGAAATTCATACAAACACATACCAAGATTGATCCACATATATTTATGAAGTGATTTACTAGCTGAGTTTAATATGTGCAAAACATCTGAGATGCAACATATACATGGAAAAACTCCCAACAAAAATGGTTCTTATCCTTAAACTGTTAGGACAATTCAAATTTGCTGTAACCATGCATGATTATTTACTTATAAATATTTTCATACTTTTATCAGGATGCCATACAGCAACTGCATGTATGGTCCTCACAAGATAGCACAAGTATGGTCCTCACACGATTGCTAAAGTATCGTCCTCACAAGGCAAAAATATAACAAGTACTAAAAGCAAGTACACAGTTGTATCTAATTTTCAAGGAAGGCATCTTTGACCACTACATATAAAAAAAAGTTTCCTTGGGCCCTACTAAGATTTTTCGTATGAAGATAATTTGTGTTGAAGATTCCATTTGAAATAACAGAAGAGATGGGCAGCAATTTACTCATGTAAATAATGAGAGTATAAGATTTGTCAATCTGCACATTTAATTACATGTTGAAAATAATATGTACCAACTTTCATCGTGATCCATACACAAGAGGACTGATGCTCTACTTGCCAAAAAGAATTCCTAGGAATTCAAGATAAGACTGTTTCTTCTTTTTAATTGCTGAGTGTTGAAACCATCTCTGATATTCTTGAGTGATAATAAGATTTTCAAGATGTCCACCATGGTGGACATTTTGGAAGTAACGTTGGGATCATCTTCAGTGGGGACCAACCAGACATCATAAGTCTGTTGGTGAAACCCCATATTGATATGACCATTCATTCAGGATGAGTAGCAATGACAACATTTTCAAGATAGCCATCATGGTGGCCATATTGGATGTAAGATCAAAACCATTTTGATTCAGAATCAGCTCGGTTTCATACGAAGTCTTCTGGTGAAAACTTCACGTCAATATGACTTTCCAGCTTCATTTAGGACCAACTAGACATTGGGATGAATGTGTGTGTAAAGTTTTAAAGAAATCCTCTAAGTAGTTTAGGAGGAGCAGCAATAACCATACATGTGACAGAACCAGGACATCAAATCAGTAGACTTCAAAATTTGTATCAGTAGGTTGGCTTCTAAGTCAGTAGCATTTCTTATCAACATAAATTGTATGCATTTTAAGTGGAGTGAAAACAAAACCAGTGTTATTTTGCCCACACTATGTATCCCTTCTCATTATAATAAAACAGCAAGTTTCTACTCGAAGACTCACAAGCCACATGGACCACCATGGACCACTCTATTACACATAACACCTCAATAAATATCCTGCTTTTTACCATAAACTCATCAAATTACAACAATACTGTAATCAATTTTGAGCTTGTTGTGTACACATGTCAGCTGTTGTGTAAAGAATTTTAATCAGATTGCTCAGGACTGCACTTGTGGAACAGTTGCTCTCCCCAGTAGAGTGCTTATAAACATTATCTGAAATGTGTTGATAGAAGGCATTAATATACCGGTTTTTTTTCCAAAAGTTTTTAAAAAAAGTCTTTTACTTTTCAAAAGTAGTATATTTCAGCTATAAATTGGTATGTGCGGCAGATGACCTTTAAAACAGTATGGATAACTTGTGCAAATAGACCGATGGAGTAAGGACAGACGAGAGATGACGTACAACAGGCCATTCCATAAGCTCTTCTACAATATGGGCAGTAGAACTAAAAACTGCAAGACAAATTGTTGTTTCAAGATTACCAAGTTTCATGGAGATCCACTGAAAACAGTGAGACCCGCTGTGTTCACAAGGTTTTGTCATACACTGCATTTAGCTAAAGTCAAAATGGGGAATAAATCTTATAACAATTCCAGGAGTATTGTGGTTTGTTGATATGCAAATCTTCAGGTGATGATCATAATATTTATTAAGTTTCATGGCAATCAAATGAAAAATGTGAGACTAGTTGTGTTCACTGGTTTTCGTCATGCACTGTATTCAGCTGCAAGTCAAACATTATTGTGAGAGCACAATGATTTGTCAATATGTGTATCTTCAGGTGATGACCTTAATTTTCATGAAGTTACATGGCGATCCATCAACATGAGGCCCAAGTGGGTCTGAGATTGCTCACATGGTTGACGCCTACTTAACCAGCCAAATGCAAGAGAATTTCACCAGGTTTTAAATATTTTACTAATGGCAACTATATCAGATGACAGATAAAAATCATTTATGTAAACATGAAAGGTCTTATGCCAGGATGCTATCTGTAAAATGCAGTCAATCGTTAACTTTTGTTGGCCAGTTTTTCAGAAGAATGGATCAACATCTTTTTGTGCAAAATTGAAATGTTTTTATACCAGGATAATTTCTGTCAAATTTGGTTAAATTCTGTTTAGCAATTTTGTCAAGTCAAAAGTAAAAGATATTATTTAACTTATTTCATATGTATCATATACAGAAAATACAGATAATTACCATGTGAGATTGTGATGGAATCCTTTGCTGAAAATCCACACTGCACCCTAGATTTACAAATGTAGGATCCGTTGTCAGTTATGGATAAATTTTTGATGGTGAGAGAGGTTTTCCCGGTGTTGATGTCATATGGCACTATGGTATACTCTTTCAAATTGGCCAATAACTTCCATTCTGATACCCGTTCTGATTCCCGTTTTCTGATCCATTCTACCCTTGAGATCCAAAATCCATAAATAATGGCTGTAATTGTCACTTCAGTGTCAACTGGTGTTGGTCTTTGTAATACATCTTTGTTTTGAATTACAACTAATGGAATACAAAATAAACGTTAAAGGATGGTATGACTAATTACACATAAACCTTCTTGTCAGATCTAAAAAATGAGTGCATATTTGTTTAATTATATAAAAAAGTGAAAAACATTCAATAAATATTAAATCAACTTGTATACCTACTTTATTCTTTTCATTTTCATATCTGTATGACCTTTACCTGCCCATGTAGTATAAGAATAGTCTGTATCAGTTTAATATAAAGTTGTCTGTCAGAAAGTTTTGACTGTATATGAAAACATAAACATAGATTAAATAAAGTGATAAAATCTCCTGACAATTGATATTGACTGAGTCTTCAGTCTGCAGTGTCAGTTATAGATGCCTGTTTCCTTTTGACAGCGATTACATATGTGTACAGGTATAACAACATGATGATACACTTATTTGCCATTGTATATTATCTTGTTCTATGTGGAAAACGGTATCATAATTGTATTCAATCAATTAAAAATCTTTTATTGTCAGTCTTTAAATTTGTGCTATATATAATGGGTCATTACTGATATTAAGTGACCAAGCCACTTTTCCATTTTCTATCAACAAATACAAACATTTGAAGACAACAAAGTTCATTTTATAAATATTGCCACTGATATAGAACAGTATAAATTGCTGTTTGTTACTTATCAGTTATGGCTAACTAAAGCTAACAGTTATATATTTATGCATTGGGTTGAATGGAACATCAGCACAATTCTGGCTATATAGTGCTGTGTAAAACTTAATAAAATGGTGAAGTTAAACAAGAAGCCCAAGTGGGCCTGATCTAGCTCACCTTGGATACTGACATATTCCTCACATAACTGCATCATAAACAGCAAATGCAGTTACACACTGAACTTATGGTGGTCAAATACATCTATGCTGCAATATTGCAGTACATTTCTAACATAAAAAATCATCTTTGCTAATTTCCAGCTAGGACTGCTATCATGCTGAATATACATGCTGTAGTCATGCTGAACTGACTGAAAATATAACAATTCTGCTTTCCAACGTGAATTACTGTCACGCTGAATTTGCTTCCTTCAGACATGTTGAATTGACTTGGACAATATCACAACAATGCTGTGTCCCAGCATGTACTATTATCATGCTGAATCTACATACTGCAATCGTGGGCATCAAGAATGCAGATATTATGGTCATGCGATCGAGAGAAAAATGAAGCAGTATGCATAAGCATCAAAAGTACATGGTTTCCCAGGGGCGATCCAGTGTCCTGGAATCTTTTGGGTTACCCTAATGGGAGGACAAATTCTCTTCAAACGGTTGGGGTATTTTCAACCTGGAAAAATACCAGCTATGTAGTAGAACATATATGGTATTACTTATATTACAAACCGCACACTGATATGAAAATTAATTCAGGAGGAGTTCCAATAACAAGATTTGCATTAAGGTCTCCGTGGTAGTCATACTGGATGTTTGAGTGGCACCATTTTTATTTTAGACCAACTAGACCCTGGGATGAATATGTGTACAATATTCTGTATGTATGTATGTATGTATGTATGTATGTATGTATGTATGTATGTATGTATGTATGTATGTATGTATGTAGTAGAGTTGCATAACACCTCAGCACATTAGTGGCTATATGGTGCCAACTGAAAGTAAATGTTTGAAAAATGTAAAAATGAATTGGATAAACACTTTAGGAAGGATAACCTTCCATTGAATGTAAACATGAAGTACAACAAGATAAAATATAAAATGTAAAGATGTTTATATTCTGTAAAATGTATAATTAATGAAAGATAATGGTAACACACGTAAAGTCCTTAAAAGACATAAAAAAAATGCTTCAGTCTCACAGAGGAATTTGAAACACTTGACAAATGTGTTCCACTGTCAGTAGACACTGGCATGGTATGCACTCTGGTCAAGGTTCACCCCTCAGAAGGTATGCATGAGTCAGGTGTGTGTGTCTAATACATGATTGGCACAACCACCTCATCTCTGTGATTTGGTCTACACAAGGGATGCCACTTGTCAATAGTGAGTTTTATGTTCATCAGTTTGTTTGTGGAGTTTTCATTCCACATATTTGCCAAGTATCAGTGTTACGGCATTATGTATTATCTTTAACTTATAATAGTTTTCATTTGGGTTTATAATCATTGTATTATAATTTCTTAGTTCAGTAGCCTACGGTGTTTGTAAAGTACAATGTACTTCAACATGTTTACATGAGTCATGCTATGTCCTGGGAAAATCAATAATTATGTCGGTCTACTTAACCCACAATGGTGAATCACATGGTTGCGCGTGCAGATCTATGACCTGAATCCTATTTTCAACATATTGTTGATTTGAAATAAGGTATTTTAATTGTAGTGCAAAGGCACTACAAGCAGTAACATGCACGACATAGTTTCTGATTGGTTAAAGAAGGCTGTGGACATAACTCATTCTAAGTCATAGTATTAGAGTTTTAAATTCTCTTTTACGCTGTAAGAGACTGTATAGTGCCAATATAACCACTGAATGGGCATTCTTTGCAGTTCTCCAGAAACATAAGTTTATTGAGGAAGATTATTGTTGTTTGTAAAATCAGCTGGTGAAAAATCTATTCTAAATAGTACATTTTGGATTTCAATACTGTTCTTCAAGGAACTTAACAATATTCTACATTCACCGGAGTTTATCTGAGATTAATAACATTTGGATGTAAAACTGTGTTTCTTGTGGCATATAAGCACATTAGTGATTTCATTCGAATAACCTTTGGACATTTCCGGATTATCAAAATTCAATAGGACATTTATGATTATTTTGGAATTTCTAAACAGTAATTTATTATTAATTCTTTAATTTTGTTTGTTTGAAATATTTAATATTTTAGGAAATTAATTTTATTTTTTTAGAAATTGTGAAAGCTTGCTTGAGTCGTTCTTTCTTTTGTTACTATTTCTAACCCCTAGACATAACAATCATGAACATGCTGATTTATATAATATCTGAAGTCAGTATATGGAATCTTCCATTTGGAAATGGGTGACTGCAGTGCAGCTTTGGCTCCTATATCTGACCTTTCATTACCCTTGATACCAATGTGACTAGAAAACTAACAGCACAGAATACATTTCCAGATCTTACGAGCAAATAATGTTTCTGTAATATCTGGGATATTAATGGGTTGTCAGATTTAAGGTTATGCATGGCTTTCAGTGCTGAAAGGGAACTCAAAAAGATGATGAAAGTTCTTTTTGAGAGGTTTCAATGTATTTCAAAGATTTTAGCATGGCTGTAATTTCTGCACTAGAAACTGAGGCTTTATCCAGTAACCAGCTCAAGATGGTGCGATGAATTGTTGCAATGGCAGCTCCAACTTTGTCTCCATCTTTCAAACCATCTGTATGCAGGTATGTGTGACCATGATGGAAAGCTGATTTAATTAAATTAACGCTGAAAATGGAGCGGATTTGTTGAGGACTTTTGAGATTGGCAAAGATCAAATGTAATTTTTGGGGTGTCGATAACTAAGGTGATGATTTTGGAACACAGCATTTTGCAGTATTTCCAACATTGATTTTTGCTGTTTCTATGTGAGGATGAATTTTTACACCAAAAGGTGGAATGAAGTTTGGTTTCTGACTGTACAAGGTATGGTGTTTGGGCCTCAAAACTGCATAATATGTTGGGTTAGATGGATTAGATGATAGTTTGGTAGTATACTGAAGTGCCAATTTCTTTTGTCTGTGATAAAATGATGGCTCATTTGCCTCGACATGGAGGCTTTCTGATGGGGCAGTTTTAAATGCACACAGACAGAGAAGTTCTAAATGCACCCAGACATAGTCCAAGCTAATGACTGTGTATTGGATCAAGCATTCGCGGATGAGATTTACAAGCTGATCCACACACAATTGAGCCATAGTCAAGTTTTAATTTACTAATCACCCAGAATAACCAAAGTAAGACCTTCTGAACTGCTCCTCAATCTGTACATACCATGAATCCAGGGCTGTTTGACATTTGACTATAATATGCGGAAGAAAAGTCAGTTTATGGTTGAAAATAGTCCCTAAAAGTTTGGTATCATCCACAACAGGAATACGACCATGTACTCGGCTTAAGTGCATACAGTTTTAGACTTTGAAACTCATTTTCTTCTGCCTATTTTGGAACTCTGTTTAAGCTTATATGTAGCTGATGTTCAATAGTATGGACAGTCTTTGATCTATAGCGGTTACATTGGCATAGAATGAGCAGTCAGTTCCTGGTTTAAGGCATTTCATTATGCAATTAATTATGATGTTGAACAGGGTGACTGACAATATGCTGCCCTGAGGTAAACCCATCTTTACAGGATAGCTTTTAGAAAAGGTACTGCCTAAATTAACTCTGAAGTTTCTATCTTTATAAACAATTGGAGATAAAGGTGGCCCATTAGACCTAGACTGAATAGATTATTCATTATGCAATACTTCTATGTGGTGTCATAGACTTTCTTCAAGTAGAAAAATATGGCAACTATTTGCTCTTTGTTTATAAATGCTTCTCTAACACATGCTTCAAGTCTGACATGATGGTCTATTGTGTTTCTCTGGCATATGAATCCACACTGAACATCTGATAGTTGAGTGTAGTGGTGATAACAAACTTGTGCTAACAGATGAATGGACAATAGACAGACAATAGGTGGACAAACTTGATTGACAAACCATCCCATAAGGTCTTCTGGTCTCTAACCAGTAGAGCTAATACAAAATGAATGCATTAAAAGGAACTATCAGGATTAGGCTGAACTGGTCTTTAGAACAAAATTAAAATAAAAATAAAAATCATGATCAAAACAACAAGAATGTAATGGGAAGTTTTTCTTCTCTTAAAAATGATTCATATTGTGCATTATGTGCAATCATTTCTATACGAGAAACACAGAAGAAATGGCAATAGTTAATGAATTACATACAATCTCAGCCATCAATATATCTGCTTCTTACTTATAACTTGCTATCAAAAACAAAACTCTTTATAATAGTACAGGTGTAAATGTTTCTCCACACATCCGATCCTATATATAAGACTTTTTTCTAGAATAAAGCTGTCCAAATTTGTCCATTTTTTATTTCCAGCTAGACTAGTTGAACAAAACTGAATGTCAACTGACCTGAAATCAGTCATAGAAAAGCAATGAGCAGATATGGAATCTGGATCAGAAATCATGAAATCTTTTTTCATCCAAATATTTTCAGTTACTGTAATGATTCAATAAACTATACATTTGCTAGACAGTTCAATATACTATGGTTTCATTCTTATCAAACTTGTATACACTGTCAATAACTTATTTTATACAAAACCTTCAAAAGCAGGAGTTGTCACATAATTGAGTTATTTCCATGACCACAGAGATGCCAACCCATGAGGATGTTTATCAGGTATCCTAGCATCAATTTTATGAAATCTAGGTATCTTCCTATGAGCCTGTACATACCTGTACAGTCAGTAACAATTAAGATCCAGTGAGAATATATCATGCATCTATTCCTCCTATTCCAGAACCTTGAATTCCTTCAACATTCTTTTGACAAAATGATAACCATAAACATTACTTTTCCTTACAATTATCTGCATCTTCCTTTTCTTTTCATCTATGCTGTCATTTGTCACCTATTTTACAACCTAATTGAAAGCTGTGCATGTTGAAAATATTCATACAACCATGTTATTTGTTATGGTGAGACCTGACTTTCTCTTTTCTTGACCCAGTTTAATACCCTGGCACCACTGTAAAAGTCCTGGTAGCTGCGACCAATAATTTTCATCTGGAAGTTTTTTTTATGACAGTTAAGGTGCAGAGCATTCAACAATCAGGATTGAATATACTTTGTTCAAACTATAGTAGTATTAAAATTTTCGAATAAAAAATAATATTTAATTTAAGATGAGAAAAAGCACCTACATGACCATGTTGATATACACTTTAGTCTATTCTGGTTATGCATCGAGATGAAAATCAGTTGAAAGTGACTTGAATTTTTTATATTTGTTAGAAAGTTTGGATATAAATTTGGATATAACTTAATTTCATATGTAAAAGTGAGAAACAAAATTGCAGTAATTTGGAGTGTCTTGATAAAATGTTGAGTGTACATGATGCATCGTTAATAGTGATCTTGCCATAGTGAATGGTGGTTGGTTCTCAGAGTTACTAAGGCTGCACAAATCTTACAGCCGTATAAACTGATTCCTCCATAATCTGACTCATCTTCATTACTTACTATATAGTTTAACATCATTGTTTAGTGTGATTTTTTAGCAGTTCCAAAATGAAATTCATGACAATATCAAATTGGCAGACCAATGTACAGGTCATGTATAAGATGCGACTTAGTGACATCACAGCTAGATCATGGTGACATTTGTAGTCTAGACTATGAATGTGAATGTTTGAAATTAATCAGCCATATTTTCGTTTGATTGAAATAAAATGTTCGTACATATTCACTTAGAATATTTATGCAAAGCACATATGAACATGAGAGTTTGCTTTCCTTTTAGGTCTTAGATATCTTTCAGGATGTGTCTTCATGGTTGAACACAAAACACTGATGCCAAGAAATAGTACCCATTTATTATAAAATGCTTCCATAATTTATTTGTAAACTTCTGATGTACATTGCATTATGGTTATTTATTTTCAAAGACTCATATATGTTATTGAAAAGATATATATGATGGCAAATTTTCCTAGCTTATGAATACAGGTCAAGGTCAGGTGTTGTTTGGCTCTTTATGAGCCAGACAAATTTGAAGTTTTAATGATGGGTCATTTCAAATAGATTTGTCTCTCTTACCTCCATGTTAATGTATATTTTTGACTGCCTTGTTTTAGTTGTATTAAATACATTCACAACCAAGAAAAGGTATATCTTATATTGTTTTCACTGCTGCATATATTTTGTGAAAAACAAATTCATATATGATAATATAAAGCAAACATTGGAACCGAGGTGTGAGATCTTACGTTCATTTTCTTCATATAATACTTGATCTGAAATACAATAATGATTGGCCAGCAAGTGTGATTCAAAGTTACAACAGAACATATAAGCTAATTAGGTCATATTATTAGAATGATATACTGTTGCCCATTCATCTATATGTCTGTCAATTCCTCACACCTGGGATAAACTTTACGTTTTGGTCAGTTGATATGTTCATGCTTAATGCTCAGCTTATCCAATACTTTGATAGATATATTTATGGTATCTTAGTCCATTTATAAGCACAGTCCTATTTCTTGTGCTGGCCCCTGCATAAGGTTATCAGCAGAAAAATACTGTGATGAATATTTATGGAAACCAAGGCTTTGCTCACCAGTGTACGCTGGGCTATTGAATGTATAAACATGGTGTTTGTCAGCCATGGACATCTGAGGATGCTAAATGATGCAATTTTAATTTAAAATCTAACCTTAAAAAAAAATTCAGTTAAGAACTGAACTTCATATTTTACTAGATTCATGAAGTCATGAAGCTTGAAAATTGATTACATATTATATGAATGGCCATAGCAAATCAGGTATAACAATTAACCTATTCCCAGATGCAAGTGTAACAATTAACTTATCGCTAGATGCAGGCATAATGATTAAACACAAATTTAACATATGACATATTATCAGCACAATGCACTTAAACATTAATATTTCGGTAACTTAATTCATGATGTTACAGCTGTTCATAATAAGCTCTCAACCATGATGTAACAAACAATGTGTTCCCAGCATGTGTACTTACATACAACAAGAGTTAGCTATTTTGTGTATGTTTTGAGCTCTCCACTTTGAAAGCACATTCTCTCTATCAATATGACTGCACTGAATAAAACACTCACTAAATCTGTTTTCATGAGTGATTTAACCCACTTAGTTAAGTGGTAACCAAACACAAGGCATTTATCATGGAAAGTTCCAAGAACATAATGATGCTCTAGCAGATGCTTCTATCAGATGAGGCACGCTTGGATCAAGAGTCAAGACATGTGCACACTTTCTAATTTATATTTTTAAGCATGTTTCGACCAAAAATAGTGTGCACTAATTAAAGCATGTGAGTGTATTATGTCCAATAAGGTAATATCCTTCTGCATAGGTGTGCTATACATGTGTGCACTAATTAAAGCATGTCAGGGTATTATGCCCAATAAGGTAATATCCTTATGGGTAGGTGTGTTATACATGTGGGCACTAATTAGAGCATGTGAGTGTATTATGTCTAATAAGATAATATCCTTATGGGTAGGTGTGTTATACATGTGGGCACGAATTAGAGCATGTGAGTGTATTATGTCTAATAAGATAATATCCGTTTGGTTAGTTGTGTTATATTGTGGATATGAAATAATTATTCATTAAAGAAGTCACTGCTATTAAAATTTATCTCTAAATTTTCCTATTGGACATTTTACCTTAGACTTTAGAACAGCAGATCATGTAACTACTTTATAAGGAATTGAGAGAAACTATTTTGTATGATATCTATAAGAAGCCATTGTAAAAGATGACTTACCTCTGTTTCCCAATTTTATGATAAAGATGATCAAGATGATCAAGTCGATGCAGAAGAAGATAATGCAGATGACAATTCCTATGATGGAGTGTTTGATAGGTTCAGACACACATGGATCACCTGTAATATAAATACGTCTAAATTCAGAATATCAAAGAGTAAACATTGTGTGACCATAACTCTATAGTTTCAGGTTAAGGTATGTCATTTATCTTAATGGTCTCATGTGACAGATTATACTGACCTTGTCTAGTACCTGCAATATGAAGGAAATATTGAGTATGGAAATAACCATCAATAGCTTTGTTATACTGAATTCATCTCCATTACATAATTACAATATAAGTAAACTTAAAACGTAACGAAGCCCAAGAGACCCAAACTATCACATCATTATTTCCAAAAATGGCAAGACCTAGACATCCCCATCTGACATGTGTTGACACTTTGGACATTGATCAGATTAGCCAATTTGTATACATACAAGACAAACTACTCAATAGTTACTTAAAATTCATGTACAAAAATCCCACCCAAAACCCACTATCAAAATTGCAAAACTCTTGGCACAATCTACTCTCACTATACCTTATTGACCCAAATTTCATGCATCTATCTTTAATGTCATATGAGGAGTTCAAGGATATTACACACGTACGACTATATGTACACTTATTGTACATACATTTGTACAGTCGGACTATATCATAGTATCCCTTTATTCTTTGAAAGTGTGGGGATAAATACCATCTCTGACCCCATTTATTTTTGTGATGCAGTAATTGATGGCTAAGCATGGAACTAGTTCAAAGAAAAGAAAGATCAAACAATACTCGAACATGTGTGTGTGTGTGTGTGAGTGTGTGTGCATATCTAAAACGAATTTCTTTTTCTTGAGTACCAATAAATGCATTTTATTTCATCAACTATGTCTGGACATTTCATAAAATTTTTGACATAAATATTTGAACAGGCTGTGTGGAACATACTCTCTATCTGTCTGACCAGTGACTGATATGACATATGTTTCTATTTATGCAGGTGAGACAGGAAATACTGGTATATCTGTCTGACCAGTTAATGATGTTATGATGACATAGGTTTGTATTTATGCAGGTAAGACAGGAAATACCAGCATATCTGTCTGACCACTGAATGATGTTCTGATGACATGTTTCTATTTATGCAGGTTAAACAGGAAATACTTACATATCTGTCTCACCATTTATGATGAGATAAGTTTGTATTTATGCAGGTGAGACAGGAAATATTGGCATATGTCTCACCAGTGAGACAGGAAATACTGGGATATCTGTCTGACTAGTGAATGATGTTATGGTGACATATGTTTGTATTTGTGCAGGTTAGACAGGAAATACTAACATATCTGTCTGACCATGAATGATGACATAGGTTTATATTTATGCAGGTGAGACAAGAAATACTAACATATCTGTCTGACCAGTGAATGGTATTATGATGCCATATGTTTGTATTTATGTGGGTGAGACAGGAAATATTAGCACAAGGAGCACATGGTCAAGAGAACAATGATTTATATATACCAAATATTCAGAGAGAGTATTTTAAGAAATCTTTAGCTTATGCAAGTACATGTATAGTTTTATGGGAAAGCTTGCAGCATGACATTAAAGAAGCACCTAATATTTTAGCTTTCAAGAAAGTATATACCTCTACAAATATTTTCATAGGCAATACTGATTTTATGATGGCATAACAGTTGTACATACATACTGTGATATTTCTATGTGATCACAGTATGTTAAACTTATATAATTTGTATTAACTTCTGTTATATTTGTATTATTTTATGTAGATGACATTAACCTTGTAGATTCTTTACTAGTTATGAGCATATTTGTTTCAGTTGCAGTGTCATAATGTTAACTAACTGCTCCCTAATTATGCCACTATGTATAAATAAAGGACATTATTATTATTATTATTATTATTATTATTATGGTTATTATTATTATTATTATTATTATTGAACTCATCTCAGACAATGTCAAGATATAACCACTTGCTAAATTTGGTTAAACCTATAAATAATATATTTTTGAAAAAGAATAAAGTTACTGAAGTTATATTATTCAAGGAATTCTTCAGATATAATCACAAACTGATTTAAATGATAAAAATCCATTCATACGTTTTTGTGTTGTCATGCTTACAAATCAGTATAACTAAAAACCTTAGTCAAGACCATATACATTAAAATGAATGTCAGAGTGCTGTATCAGCATCATCTTAATATAGAATCAACTATATCGTATCACTATCCAGCAGGCTAAGCTGTGGCAGGGCACATCATCTGCTCTGCCCACATATTCCAAGTATAAAGAAATACACGTGTTTTTATTCAATGAATGTGATACCAACTTGGAGAGAATAACTTCTTCCTTCTGGAAATCAAATTTATAATTTAGTACTATGGATTAGTAAGATAATTCATTTTCTTTGTATGCAGTTCAGTACCCCTGCTGTGCACCAATGCTCCCTAGATGTAATAACACACTATATCCTGGACTATAGTTACAGCGGAATCTAATAATCAGTCTCCTACCCATCATTCTTAAATGAATCAGAGAGGAATATATATTCAAACTATGCTAATCTGGAACTTTACTAAATCAACCTAGTCAGTTATATACTTTAAACATGATCTTATTTAGGAGAACATACAGTTTCTCTCTTCATGTGTTGTTCAGGGTTTACAAAACGTGATGTATATCTGAATGGAATTTCAAACTAAATGTTAGATATGGACAAGGAATTGATCATAATGATATCATCTTTAAAATTACATATTCATCAAATAATCTACAGTCCTACGAAGTTACTGTGACCCTTTACAATTCCACATACACTATTTATTCAGGGACCCAGTTATTACGTATGGATTGACACTGAATTTCAACTCATTGCTCAAGAAATTTATTCCAAAACCAGTGATAGTAACCAAGACAGCAATCAAAGTATATTTCAGGCCTGTAGCACCCCAAACCAGTATTTCATAGCATCAAGTGATGATAATAAACTTTCAATTAACTGGAGATACAATAACATTTTCCCCCATAGGGAATTCAGATATGGAAGTTAGTGGTTCTTGACCAAATCAATCTGGGGAAACTATTCAGAAATCCCAGCCAGGCAGTCCATTTAGTCCAAACCCCCTTCACCAGCTGAAATCTGAGCCAGGCAGTGGACAGGAGATGACAGCCCTAACAAGGGATAATGATAACAAATTGTTCCAGGAGAAAAACACTCAGATGGAAGCTCCATTGGAAAACTCTTCTCTACTGACAGGGATTGCTGAGGGCAGTGATAAGAACCTAACAGCTCTGATGAGGAAAAATAAATCACTGCATCAGAATATTTGCAAAATTGAAGGCCCAACAAACTAAATTATCAAAAGAACATGAATGTTTGAAAACAAAATACCAGTCAGCAAAAGGCAGACATGACGAGATTGCTCAACAACTTTCCAATATTAAGATGAAATCTGAATTGCTGGAAAAAACATACAAAACCATAAAATGTGACCTTAGCCAAACACTGAGTCACTGTCTAATCCTTGAAGAAAAAAACAGTAAGCTGAAAGATAATTAAGGTGAAGCATTTGAATAAAGACAAAGATAATCTGCTGTCAGAAATAACTGAAATAAAATATGGTTCTGCTGCTACTGATTATGAAATTCTCCTGTCAATAATGGAATATATTAGAAACTTGAAAACTGAAATTGTAAGTGTGGTAAAAGAATAATCTGACAAATGCAGGAATAATATCATCAAGGAAATGAAAACCAATGAAAAATTCATCACTGTTGATGACATACTTAAGTCAATCATAGCAGAGACTCAAAAGATCTACAGTAATATGGACAAATTTTTCAAACATGAAACGACGTTGAAAGATGTTAACTCTACCACAGCAAATTAAAATTCATCTTCACACTCAAAGCATTCTGTCAAAGGATTTTGATGGTTGGTTGTTATGGGTTTAACACCATTTTTCAGCACATAATAGGTTATACATGGCGGACAGTATATTTGGTGGAGGAAGAACTCGAGAAAACCTCAGGAAGAATCACCGACCCACGGGAAGCTGCTGGCAAGCTTTCTCACATTCCCACGTTGGCTGAGTCCGAGACTCGAACCCACGCGGATAGAGATGAGATGTCAGCGATCTGTAAAGGCGGGCGCCTTAGACCACTCGGCCACCCAGGGCCCCCTCTGTCAAAGGAGATCATACAACTGATTCTGTGGAGATAAGCTCAGGTCACAAAATTGTTGTGAATGGTGAGCATCACTATTCTAATATTAGCAGTGAAACTATTGGCTCTTCCAATACCAGGGATTCTTCTCATAAAAGAAATGCAAGTCACCCAAAACAGGAAATGTCCATAAAACAAATACTGATGATTGGTGACTCGATCATTAAATATGTCAGTGAAAGAGGTCTTAAACCTTGGGTCAAAGTCAAGTCAGTGTGTGGGGTGGGACCTGGCCATATGCTTGATGTGATCTGAGAAACAGACCTTTCTTAATTTGATAACATTATCATCAGTATTGGAGGAAATGATATTAACAACAAAATTGAGATTGAACAAATTGAAGATAATTTTTACCATATTCTGAATAACATCTACTTGGACAATCTAGCTTGTAAGGTATTCATTTTGTTATGTATGATGTTTATATAATATTATAAATATTTTAGGAAATTATAAATGTTTCTTCACTTTAATATTTGCTTAAATCTTAATGTTTATCAGGAAAAACATGTTTAACTAGTGTCCTTGAATTAGGTTGTTTTGATCAATATGTTTTCTCAATTTGAAGGTCAAGGTTGATTTTTGTTTACAAGTAAAAATTCCATTAAGATGACTCATGTTCTAGAACATTCTGTCATGTGACCAATCTTTATATATGCCATGTTTGGTGGACATTTATTCAGTTTTGACATTACCATCAGTCTTGTAAAGAGCTATTACAGTTGTGAAAGTTCATTACAAATTCTAAGAGAGGAATTATTTTAAATATTCATTGGATTATAACAGTGCTCATAAACTTTTGGATTTTGGATTTTTAATTGATGATTTTGGATTTTAAGTGAACTTATTCAGAGATTTTGGAATACTTCATTTTGACATCAGCACATCAAGATTTCTAGTACATCAGGACTTTGGAGACCATAAGCACATCATAACATTCAAGTACACAGCCGTGAATTCGGAACATTCTATATTTAGGACTTGTGATTAGAACAATCATTCTTATTGGATTATTAGGATTTCAAAACACATTACTGTAAGTGACTTTTTGATTTTTCATTTTAATTATCTAGTAATAAATTGCTTGTTGATTTTTACTTGATTTGTTGGTTTCACTTTCTTTCTGTTAGATTTTTCTTAGACCATAGAGTCGTAACAATTTGCACAGTTTCTCTGAAAATTGACAACGATGTTCGAAACTTGAATGCCTATGCAATGAATGGAATCACAACATGATTGACATTGCAAAAGCATTTGATACAAAGTCTGGCTTGGTGCTGGAACACCTCATGGAAAGAACAGAACCCATTTTAAAAAAATAGACATTCACACTTTCTGCATTAAATAAATGAACATGTTCCAATACTCAAAGTCAAATACATTAAAAAAAGATATGACAGGGACCAAGATAACACTTTCAGTAAACCAGACAAACTAGGGAGGTGTTATAATTGCTTTGAACCTGGGCATGGCTTTGATTCATGCAGACATACTGTGAAAATTCAATGCCATGACTGTTTGGAATATGGGCACAAAGACAAGCACTGTAAAATGTTTCACCCTAGCAACAGGTCCTAGGCTTATGGCTATGAAGATAGTGTGGCAAACCCCTCGTTACAAGGTGTGCGATTTGGTTGGTTATTGTTATCTAGAGGATGATCGACCTCAGTATTATTGCCCGAATCGAGTAAATAATAAAATAAATTATGAAATTTATAGATGGAATAAACAGAGATCTGATCAAATATATAGAACAGAATAACACGAGCCCCCGTACATGAAATATAACAATTTAATCAATAACATAAAACAAATTGAGATAATGCGTAACATTAGGAAGATACACTTCTTTTTGAAAGAAATCATTTACCGAATTTCAACACAAATATACTTATGTAAATAGCAGATCTGTTTAAAACGATAGACTTAGTTCATCGTAGAATGGAGTGAACAATCGAAGTCATTGCCCAGCATGCCTGCATAACCTGGTTATCGCTGGTCACTCCAAATTCAATGTTGCTGTCCGGTCAAGGTTGATGTTCTCCCCTTTTTTCCCTTCTCACTCTCTCTTTTCTCGCCTCTTTCGGCCCTCAAACTTTGTGTGGGTAGGTTGGTAGGTGGATATGTGGATAGGTAGATATGTAGGTGAGCTATTTTCCCTTTGTGCTTTCGAGACTCGTTCGCTTCTACCGCCAGAATTGTGTCCCACAACTTCCAGACACCTGTCCCTTGAACAATTTGTTTATATGAGAGAATTTCGCCTTAATTCTACTCAGAGTCAAGATCATATCCGGCCTTTCGCAGGAAAATTTGGACTGATCAAATTTTGCGATGTGGAATATTTAAAACATGAAATTTCGTCTGGGAAACACCCCCCTTATTTTGCGTAGCCAATCAGATTAATCGTATAAATACACACTCTACGCAGTTAGCATAACCCTAAATTTTCGTACGCCATGTAAATAACTGATTCTGGACAATTTCAAAAGATAATACTACTTCAACTTGCTTTACATCTAGTCTCTGCCTCCTCTCAACTTTGACATTTTCGATACCTAGACCTCCAAATAACCTTCCCCTTTCAATCGGTCTGACCGTTAACTATGAAGTCTTAATTAAGAATCAATCTCGCCCCCAAACAGGGACATTAAAACCATGGCAGTCTAGCGATTTCATAAGGTACCTTTCCTCATAAATCTAATTAATTGTTATCGACCATCTCATTAACTGTTCATTTGTCAACATAGCGTGAGCTAAATAGGCGAGTGGTTGGTGGTCAGTTTCCACAAACAATTTTCGTCCATACAAGTAATGTTGGAATTTAGATATCCCAAAAATAATTGCCAATCATTTCTTTCTCAGAAACCGAATAATTGCGTTCTGCAGTCGACAATTTCCTGCTACCGTATGCAACTGGAAATAAGTTTCCATCATGCTCTTGCAATAGCACTGCCCCTAAACCTCTATCACAAGCATCAGTACGTAAGACAAAGTCCTTTGTCGCATCAGGCAATTTCACTACTGCGTCTGACGTCAGCCTGTCCTTCAACGTCAGAAATGCTCATTCACATGCGTCTGTCCATATAACTTTCGTTGGAACCTTTTTCCGTCTCAAGTCAGTCAATGGACTAACAATAGGGCTGAAATTAGCAACGTATCGACGATAATACCCTGCCAGTCCCAAGAAAGATCGAACTTCTGTCTTAGTGGTCAGTCGTACTGCGTCCCTAAGTTGGTCGACTTTTGAACTATCTGGAGTTAACGTGTCTTCGCTGAGGGTGTGACCTAGGTAGGTTAGTTTTCTAAACCCTACATGGCACTTAGATGGTCGTGCAGTCAGTTCCATTTGTCTAAGTCGCTCTAAAACGTTTTTCCACAACATGATATGATCGTCCCAAGTAGCGGTCGCTAATAGTAAATCGTCTATGAAGTTCGAAACTCCAGTCCCCCTAAACGGTTCGAGTAATTTTCTCATCATACGGGTGAAGACACTTGTCGCATTCTGGACCCCGAATGGCATGACTACCTACTGGTACGTCTCATCTGGAGTTGCGAAGGCAAGTTTTGCTCTGTCTTCATTTCGAACTGGAATTTGCCAGTATTCCTTCGACAGATCGATTTTTGAAAAATATTTTGCGTTGGTCACTCCGGCAAATATGGACTTAGGATCAGGTAACAGTTCTAAATGGAATTCAGTGATTCTCTTTAATTTCCTATAATCGACACAAAATCGGTGTGTACCGTCTTTTTTCTGTACCAAAACAATAGGAGAGCTATACGCTGACTCAGCTGGCTCTATGACTCCCAAGTCGATCATAGCTTGAATTTCATTTCGGACAGTTTCTAATTTCGCGTATGGTAGCGGATATGGTTTCAATTTCACTGGCTTCTCGTCCAGTAGCTTCAAAGGGAACCCCTCCAAATCTGTCTTCCCAGGTCGTTCTTTCAAGACTCTTGAGTAGTCTTGGAGTAACGACTCCACTTCCTTACGTTGCTCTAACGTTAACGTCACGTCAAGGACAACATCGACGTAGGTTTCCTCCTTCGTCAAGGACAACTAGGGAGTACTTCCGCATCTCTTCCATTGTCGTCGGGTTCTTCATTCACAACTGTAGCTACAACAAACTCTGTGGGTGTCTCTCTTTCACGGTAACGTTTCAGCAGATTTACGTGGTAGAGTTTCTCCTTGTCTCCTACTCGGATATGGTAGTTCTGTCTACCCTTTTTCAGCATTGCCACGAATGGTCTCCTCCATGAGACTTGAAGTTTGTTGTGCTCTAACGGCAGCAACAACAACACCTTGTCAGCCACCTCGAACTGTCGTTCCTTCATCCTTTTATTGTAATACTTGGCTTGACGTCCCCTTGTGTCTTGGAGATTCTCCTGAGCCAATTTAGAAACCTCCTCCAGCTTGTTGCGGAGATCAACACCATACTGGTATGTTGTTCGCACTTCCTCAGATGCCTGTTCATCTGTCCATAACTGTTTCAATACAGCCATGGATGGGTCCCCTAACTGTCCTTCCATAGATTAATTCAAAAGGTGAAAATCCTAAACAAGCCTGTGGTACTTCACGGTACGTGAAAAGTATCGCGGGAAGGTATCGATCCAAATCCCTGGGTCGACCTTCACAGAGCTTCTTCAGAGCCTGTTCAAGGTTCCATTGAATCACTCCACCAAACCATTGCAATGCGGGTGATACGGGGTAGTTGTCAGGTGTCTAATGGATAGTAATCTGTTTACCTCGTCCATCACCTGGCTCACAAACTGCGTCCCCTGGTCAGTTAGTATCTGCTGAGAAACACCCGCTCTCGACTAAACTCCTAACAATGCCTCAGCCACCGTAACTGAGTCAATGTTTTTTAACGCAACAGCTTCCGGGTATCGGGAGGTGTAATCAACTATCGTTAGTATATAATGATTACCGCTCTCTGACGCCGGCTTTATCGGACCTACTAGGTCCATCGTCACCCTCGAGAAAGATTCATCAGTCAGTAGGGTGGTTCCTAGTGGCACTGGGCGATGGGAGGTTTTAGGTGCCACTCGCTGACACTTTTCATACGACAAACAAAACTTCCGAACATCCCCATACACACCTGGCCAGTATAATTCCCTCACTAACCTATCTCTGCTCTTCGCCAAGCCCATGTGGCTTCCAAGTAGACCCTCATGGATCAGGCTAAGCACTTCTGCTCGCTTCGCTATGGGCACAACAATTTGTTTAAACATATCGATCCCTTCCCTGGAGTACCGGTACAAAATACCTCGTTTCGTCGCGAACTTCACCTCCCCGTCTGGGACCCATCATTTGTGTACCTGCGTACCTTGTTGAGAGACAAATCTTCCTTTTGAAGTTTCCTCAACTCGCCAGATAGCAAATTGTCTATAGGCGAAGTTGTGGGTCTCAGCGGCTTTGACCCTGACCTTCGCTTCATAGCTCTCGTCTCAACGGACCACACGTGTACAGGTATACACGTCATAGGGTTAGCCTGTGGCAACACATACCTACACCCTAATATTACGTCATGAGACAGTCCCGACAAACACGCTGCTTGAATTCATCCCTTTACATACGGCAAATCAAGGTCAATGTTAACTACCGGGAGCGAATCTTTCGTCCGGTTAGCAAACTGGACTTCAACGATCTCGCCTGTGTAATCTCCAGGCTTGACATATTTACTATCTACCAAGGCCGGGTAACAACCAAACCGGTATCATACAGCACGGGTGCCATCTCACCATTAACCGTACAGTATCTACATCTGTGTTAGTCAACTCCACTGTTTTATGTTTCCTAACAGTATTCGGAGTTACCGAATTAATCGTTGTCGGATGATACTTCCTACAATCCTTAACGACGTGGCCTGGTTTGTTGCAGCCGTAACACAGGAGCTCACCTTTCCTCCCAGTGGTATCCTTCTCTGCCACCTGAGTCTTCCCCGACCCACGGAAATGTTCTCGGCTGGGATTTCTGGCCCCTGGCCTCCCACCATTCTGATAATTCCGTCTTTGGGGTACCCCCTCAGTGGTCTTTCTATGTTCACCGATGCCAGGTCGGTCCCTGCCACCCCAGGTGGTTGGACGCGAGTGCGCACTCTCATAGCACTCGGCCATCACGCTTATGTCATCCAAGGTTGAGAACTCACGCTCCGCTGATAACACTATTAAATCTTTCCTGTAGGTACTTTAGACGTGCTCTTTCAAAATTTCCTCGCGTATGCCTTCATACGTTAGAGCCGTACTCGTCATTTTCATTCATTTATCAAATATTACGCGCGGCTATGAAATTGCGCGTACGTTTCGGTAGCTCTCTTCGACGATTCTCTGAAGAGTTTCCGAAACGTTTCTGCCGACAGCTCATAGTGCTGTAGTAGCGCTTTCTTCAAAGCATCATAGTCGTGTACCTCGTTCGGTGTCATATTATGGTAGACGTCGTTCGCGGCTCCCTGTAAGAATGCCGAAACATTGATAGCCCACTAGTCTTTGGGTAGCTGATGAACCAGTGCCAACTTTTCGAACTGTGTCAAAAAGTTATCAATGATTTTGTCCTTGTCGTTGAACATGGGCATGGTGATCTGTATTGGTCGTCTGTCTTCAGATCGCCTACTTGTGGGTCCTGAACATTCGTTCAGGTCTTCACCCCTTCTGGACTCGGCTTCGATCCTCAGCCTCTCCATTGCTAACATATGTTCGCGTTCTCTAGATCTCTCCTTGGCTTGGAATCTGGCTAACTCGAGCTCTTTCCCTGCTGCCTGTCTTTCTTTCTCTTGCTTTGCAGCCTGTTGTTCCTTGTGTTCTCTAACACTTCGTTCCACAAATTCAGCTAACTGGACCCCTTCGTAAGCTTACTCGTCCTGACCAATCGACTTAAATTCCCTAACTAATTGTCTGTCTGTTACCATCCTAGTCTACTTGTACGGTGTCACAAGAACTAAGTTCTTTACATACACTCTAGTCTTACTACCCTATTCGAAAATAGTCCCACACGTATTTACCCTATCCGCCAACTAATGTGCTCTTCAGAGATCGACAAAAATTTGCACCCTTACAGTTAGTGCCCTGTTTATGAGACATACTTTCTCTACTATTTCAAGACAAATCTTGGGAACTCTACTGGGTGATGATGCCCATGTTGTTTTCTTTGGGACCTCAGATAAAACTTTTATCTCTCAAACAGATAGCTGTGATGGATGTTTTGAATGTGGAAATACATTGTGTTTGTGAATGTTCTAACAAAGACTACATGTATGCTTCAAAAAATGTTAAAAATGTCAGGGTGGAACTAAACTCCTTGTCTGACCCTCCTAGTAATATTTACTTTAAGGACATATTAGATCTAGGAATTAAAGGAAAAGGTCTATACATTGGGCATATACATATACAAGGTATGAATAAGTTAGACCAACTGAATTTATATTTATCATCTAAAGTCAATAATATACATGTTCTGGGTTTAACAGAAACAAAGTTAAATGACAATCATGCAAATACTTTGCTGTTTTTTATGGTTATGGCACACCAATCACATGTTTGATAGAAGTTCAGGGGAGGAGGTGTTGCTGTTTATGTAAGAAATGGTTTATCAGTTGAAAGGAAAAATGATCTAGAATAAGATGAAATTGAAGCAATATGGATCCAGGTAATTCAATCAAATACGATGCCATTCCTAGTGGGCTTTGTCTGCAAGGGTCAGATGGAATGAGCATTTTGAAAAGCAACAAGACAAAGTGATTGATGAACAAAATGATGTATACATTTTAGATGACTTTAACAGGGATCTTATGAATAATCAGATTAACAGAAATTGATTGAATTTCATGGAAACTTTTGGTCTAACTCAATTAGTGGACCAACCAACACGAGAAACTGACCACTCAAACACTCCAATAGGTCATATCTATACAAATATGGAAGAAAATGTGACAAAAATTCATATTCATAGGATAGGTTTTAGTGATCACTTCCCTATTTTCCTGACCAGAAAATCCGGCTTAAAACAGCTGTAAAATCCAAAACTCATAAAACCCTAACATATAGGTCATTTTAAGCATTATGATGAAGACAAATTTCTGGAAGATCTCAGTAATGTACCTTGGAGAACAGTATCAACATTTGATGATGTGAATTATGTTCTTGATATATGGACCCAACTTTTTATCAAAGTAGTAGATACATATGTACTGTTGAAAACACACAGAGTAAACCTGGACTTCCAACCTGATTGGTTAACTGCTGACATTCTAGATGCCATGAAAACCCGTGATTATTTCAAATCTGTTGGTCATCAAACACATAACAAAACATGGAGAAATAAAGTAACCAATATGATTGATGGGGCAAAGAAGAATTACTATCAGTCTGCTTTAGAAAATAATTGCAATAAGAATTCTATGTGGAATGTTTTTAACCAACTAGGTGCAGGTAAACGTCCCTCAAGGTCATCCAAAATTCAAGAACTTAGACAGGAAGGCCAGATTATTGATGAGGATGTTGAGATAGCAAATACATTCAATGCATTTTTGTACGCACAGCTGCCAGAATTAAGGAACCCATTGTGAACTCCAATCACGATGAGCTAAGAAATTTCTTTTCAGAAAAAATTCCAGCTGACACAAACTGTTTTATCTTGGCAATACAAAATGAAAAAATTCTAAAATGTTTGCAAACTATTGCAACAACGAAATCAACAGGCCTAGCTAATATTGGACCATGTCTCCTAAGGGCTGCTGCAAATATAATATCTGATAGCACTGGTATCCATGACAGATAGATGGTTTACTGCCTTAGATCAAGGAAAATTAATTGGACACATACTAGTTGATCTTAGAAAATCTTTTAACTTTGTTGGTCATGATGTTATTTTCAATAAATTGAACATCTATCAATGTGATAATTCAATGATTGATTGTTTTACAGCATATCTAACAACAGGAAAACAGTGTGTCAAAATAAATGGCATTTTTTCTAAAGAAGAACCAATTACATGTGGAGTAACTACCACATGGATCAATCCTGGGCCCACTCCTCTTTCTCATTTTCATAAATGATCTGCACTAAATATAGGCAACTGTATTTCATCTACCAACTTATATGCAGATGACACCACTCAATCAGATTTCAAACAGCTAAATTCAGACCTAGTGTAAGGAAAATGGCATGAAAGTAAACACAAACAAGACCAACATATTAATGATTACAACAACAAAAGACAGCAATATTAAAAAATAACAATTTGAATCGTAAGTTGAATGAAATTTGTCTACAAATGGTTACCCATGACAAAATCATTGGGGTGATGTTTGACAAAAAATTGCAATGGAATGAACATGTATTCAAGTCATGTCATAAAGTCAATTCATGTCTCTGGTTATTTAGAAAGATAAAGCCATATATATAAACTAAACATAAGTTAATATATTACAAAAGCTATATACAACCATACCTAGACTACTGTAATGTTATCTGGGGAAACAATTATGATACAAATATTTTAAAATTATTCTGCTTGCAAAAAAAAGCTTGCAGACTCATCCAAGATAATGCTGAAAACATTCCAAATGCAATGAATGATATTAAAATGTTAACCATAAGTGAGCGAATAATTTCGAGAAAGGCTAGACTGATGAGCAAAGTTTCAAACAATATGGCCCCATTATATCTCATGGAACTATTTTCATAAATGTGGAATGCTAGAAAGCAAGGCAACACTCCCAAATTAAGATCAATTTCAGCTAACCACCTTTCCATTCCAAAACCAAATAAAGAACAAATTTAAAAAAAATTTCAATATTCATTGTCACTAATTTGGAACAGAATCCCAAAGGATATTAGAGAAAGTACAAGTATAAATGCATTTAATTATAATCTAATTCAATGGATGAAAAGTGGAACCTGTTTAATTTGACAAATACATTACAACTTAAAGAATACATTTTCAAACCTTCCACTCTGTTGTCTCACTATTTTTGTACTGTATATACACAATGTACCTAGTTGGAGCATGTTCTTACAAAATGTTATGTTTATTATGTATTATATAAATGTAGCTTATTATCAATGCTTTTGTAAAAAAGGTTTTATTTTTTTATTATTATCATTATTATTATTATTGTTCGTGCATCTATGTACATGTACTCTGTATGTAAATATGCATATAATAGAGGGCCACAAGGAGGATTAGTTCCATGCAACTAATTGTGTCACCCTCTTTAAATAAAGTCGTTATTATTATTATTATTACTATATACAATGATAAGTGTGTTCATGTAAAACACATGCCAATATGCACATCCCTTAATGAGGACTAGTGATAACAAGATTTTAAAGATGGCCTCCATGGCATCACATGCAGTCATTTGGTGAAAATTTCATGTTGACATAACCATCTGTACAGAAGTAGCACTAATAACAGGATTTCAAGATGGCTGCCATGGTGGCCATATTGGATGTCTGAGGGGTACTATTTCATTTGAGACCAACTAGACTTTTAATGAATGTGTTTTCAAAGTTTTGTGGCAATCCTTGCAGTAGCTTAGGACAGTGGTTTTCAAAGTACGGGTCGTGGCCCAGTACTGGATTGCAGAATGTCAGGCAATATTATGATTTTATGATAATAATTTCTTCAACTAGGTCGCAACTAGGTCGCGAGAAAAAAAAAGTTTGAAAACCACTGGCTTAGGAGAAGCAGCAAGAACAAACTTGTCCTAATGGGAGATGGATGAAAGGACATCACATAATCTTGTCTGCTGCATGATTTTTAACAACTGTAAACAAAAAGTACTAGCAGTAAGAAAAAAAGATACTCAGTATTGTGGGGGCAATACAGAAATCAACTGCTGCAATTTTGATGGGTCAGACCCAGTAGAGGAAAGTAAGGTAAGATTTAATGTTGACTTACATTTGTTACAAACAAGATTGAGTGTGCAAGAAAATTAAGTAATATTATATCAAGAATGAATAAATAGCAATTAAAATGTGATAATAAAACTTTGAGGTTAAAATGGTAAGGCAATTTTGTGGTCTTTTTTTTACTACAAAATTACAGAAGTATGAAGATAAAACATTTTTTTTATTAGTTCTAGATTTTGAGACCACCACAAAATCATTTGTATTAAGTAAACCATAACCAACAATTTGTTGAACAATAACCTATTGCACTGCTTAAAGCATGACAAGGCTAACCGATGTTGTTTGAATAATACTAAGAAAGAAGTATAAAAAGCAAAGATAGTGGTAATAGAGAATGCATGATGGGGAGTAGGCAAAGATTGAAAGACAAATTGATTGGTCTTTTACTACAAAGTTTGGAGTTGTGTGTGAAGAATATTCATTTGTCATCAGGAAACAGTGATAACTTGGGGGTGGGGGTTGCAAGGTTTTCTGCCTAATATAAATGTCATCTGATTGTAAACTTAGCTTTGGTGTTAAATTTTAAACAATAGAAGCTGACAATTGTTGCCTTTATTCATCCAGAGTGAACACCCATTAAAGCTGCTCACCTGTACAGCAGTAAGTGGACCAGTGTGCACAGTATGACTTTGAGTAATGCATGACATTATTTGAGTGATATCTGTATTATGACTATGAGTAATCCATGGCATTATTTGAGTGATATATGTATTATGATTATGAGTAATGCATGGCATTATTTGAGTGATATATGTAGTATGACTGAATAATGCTTGACATTATTTGAGTGATATATGTAGTATGACTGAGTAATGCATGGCATTATTTGAGTGATATATGTAGTATGACTGAATAATGCTTGACATTATTTGAGTGATATATGTATTATGATTATGAGTAATGCATGGCATTATTTGAGTGATATATGTAGTATGACTGAGTAATGCATGGCATTATTTGAGTGATATATGTATTATGACTATGAGTAATGCATGGCATTATTTGAGTGATATATGTAGTATGACTTTGAGTAATCCATGGCATTATTTGAGTGATATATGTACGAGTTTTTGAAGGTAATATAAAAAAATGAAAACTATAAGCTGGGACCAAACATGTATTTTGACTAATACATTGAAGACTGTAAGTCAGAACTAAGCATGTAATTTGACTGATACATTGAAGACTCTAAGTCAAAAACAAGATGTATTTTGTTGATACAATGAAGAATGTAAGTCAGAACCAAGTATGCATTTTGACTGATACAATGAAGGCTGTAAGTCAGAAAGAATTATTATTTTGACTGATACACTGAAGACTGCAAGCAAAACCGAGTATGTATTTTGACTGATACACTGAAGACTGTACATCAGAACCAAGCATGTATTTCAATGGACAGATTGAAGACTATTTGAGTTTTGTAAGTTTTACTGCAATCGTAACTAGTCAAATATATGTAAAAACAAATTCCATGAAAAAGAGTATTGTGTGGCAACATTTATGAAACTGAAAGCACACATATATTAATCTTTTTCAAAGTCACATTAGAGAAATGAATACATGTATATGTGAAAGCTGGTAAAACACACAATACCATACCTGTAGATTCAATAGTACTTGCTACAAATGAACAATTGTGATTAAGTTAATGTTATGTTATGGAATACAAAATAAATTAATTATGGATGTAATCATTGTTAAAATTAAAACTGATTAAAATTCCCTGAATGCATTAATCCAGATGTAAAAACAATCTGTCAATCCTGACTATGTACCACAGATGAATGCTGCAAATTTAAAAGAAAAAAAAAACTTTTTTTCTACAAGATATTAAATCTTTGACAAATAAGAAGGAAACTTCTTCAGCAAAAAGTAAAACAAATAAAAACAATTGTGTTGTTTGAAATCGAATTTGGCCTAAATCTTTTGTGAGCTTGGAATCAGAGAATCATGATGGTGGTTTTCATGGTCGTTTTGCTTGAAAACTGATACATTTTTTTGTAATTCTGAAAATATTTGTAATTTAAACTTTTATTTGTATCTTTAATATTTTTACATTCATACATTATGATCCATGTTCATGCACTTTACATGTGTATATGGACTGAGTGCTGGATGCCTATAGTAGATCACAATTACTAAGACCACCCTAGTAATAAGACCACTTCTCAAAAGTACTTTAAGTCATGTTATCAGATATGTTTTATTATGTTATATTATCAGGGGTTGAACAATCTCTCTAAAAGCCATGTCAGGCCATAAATACAGATTTTTGCTTGTCCAGAATAAATTCTTTCTCAACCAGCTATTAAAGAAGTATATATAATATTTAAATATTGACAATGTTAATAACCAAAATTCTATCTTGATTCTATGACCCTTCTAAGACCAGTTTTAGGTAAGTACAAACTGAAACCAGTCTCCTCTCCTCTAGTAAGTGTTTATTAGTACAGAGGAGTGAGAATGAAGCCTTTTTATGAGGTTGATGGAAACAAATGGAAAATTAACTTCCAATGAAAAATATAGACTTTCAGGGCACATGGTACTAATTCATTCTTATGATAAACTGATGGAAACACCATCAATGTGAAAATTCAATATCTTTCAATTTCTAAATACTTGGGACCAAACCTACATGTATATCTCACATCATAGAACCATCCCTGATGCATACTTATGTGTTCAGAAAACCATATGAGCCACCGCATTTTTTTAAACTACATATGCTTATAACTTGGATCACCCATTTCTAAACAACTACTTTCATAATTGGAGTTCCGAAACCACAAGCTAGTAACAAAACTTGCAATATATCAATGGAATATTTTCTCCATTTCTAAGATCAGCTTTGAAAAGTTAATTTTACTTCTCATTATCTAAGCATCATGGTCCTTAAAACATGTGTATCATCAATTTTATATTCACCCATTTCTAGACTGGTTCTGATAATTTTGTATAGTAAGTACCATGAGTCCTATATCCACCCTTGATTTACTTTGCAGACCTTTATGTATTAGTGGAATGCACAAGTATATAGTGTCAAATATTACATTTAGTGAGTGTTTAAACATACTGGAAGTCCATGTGTACAAACATCATAAACATCACCATTTAATTATTTGAGCTTCATTTTAAAACAATCCGAAAAATATTACAGTTAATCTGTTTAATCAACAGTTCTATGTTGTCACTATTTATCTTTACATTAAGACTGAAATATAGTTAGTATTGTCATTGTCACATTATGCAATAAATGAGTAAAGGTCAATGTGACCATCTATATGTGTATGCAATGATTCAAAAATGGAAATGTATATGTCAGAAATCACTAATAATTCCTTCAGAACACATATAATTTAAAATTAAAGTAGGGTAGGCGCAAACCAATGTAATTATAAAATATGAAGTTCCAAAACATTCAGTGAATGAAATTATTTGGACACAAAGTGATGAATGGTCATCAGCATTGAGCATGGTGTTAGAGACCAAAGTGATCAAGTCGGAAGCATTATGTGTCAAAACACAGCTAAGAAATATCAACTTGATGATCATAATTACTCTATAAATGGTCAACTGTCTAAAATTAATACAACGTACCATTATTACTCTATAAATGGTCTACTGTCTCAAATTAATACCATAATTACTCTATAAATGGTCAACTGTCTAAAATTAATACCATAACTACTCTATAAATGGTCTACTGTCTAAAATTAATACCATAATTACTCTATAAATGGTCAACTGTCTAAAATTAATATATTTGGTTGCAAATCATCCCATCCAACAGTCAAATCCACATTCTCTACCACCATTCTTTCTAGCAACAGTTATCATATCTGAAATTATGTTTATCTTTCAACTGAAAATCTTTCAGAGGTAGACAAAAGGTATTCATTTTTGTTGTTACCCACAAATGCAACTAGAACATTGCATACATAGTTTCCTAATTGTAAATTCACATTCACTGTAAGGCTGTTGTTCTTCATAGGGCACACAGTGCTTTTTCAATTGGTATAATAAATTTATGAAAATGCCATAATATTAAAAATTCCAAATCTTCCAATTTCTAAATACTCAGGACCAAACCTATCTGACAGCATAGAACAGCTAGAAGAAAAAAAATGTACACTGCATGAGTAGAGCCTTTGCTCCATTTCAGTTGAATTAACGAGCTCTGAAAAGATAATTGTACATAATTTTTACTTCTGATTATCAACCAATCATGGCCTCCAAGACCCGTATTTTTGTCTGTTTTATATTTACCCATTTCAAGGCTGGTCCTGAATATCATGCGTCCTTGAAAGAATATACTTTTTATTAAGAAACACTGGTCAGCTCTGACATTTACTTGACTGCCAGAAATTTTAACCTGCCAAATTTAGTTTGGTGAGTGAATTTTCAACCCCTACTTATATCATGAGGCATGGTCTTTTAGGCTGAGACAACACAGACATTAGGATCAATAATAATAATATTGTATTTATAGAGGGTGACACATTTAGTTAAGGACTATACTCCCTTGAGGCCCTCTTATGAAAAGTATAACAATATGCATCTTACGAAAGACAATAGTAATTACTATTTATTTTAGTATTATAGATGCTGAATTCTATTATAATCTATTAGTAATAGTACATACTCATGATATCTCTTCTTAAGTACTGCAATATTATCTGCAGATTTTTCATGCAGTGAAAGCTTGTTCCACAGAACTGTACCAGTCTGGGAGCTTTTCTTACATTGCTCTGTTCTTGATTTTGGTGGATGAAGGTTTTCATGTGATATTGATCTCAACTGGTAATGTGTTGAATAAGGCCTGAATAAATCCTGAAGATACTCCGGTGCAGCTCCATTTAGACATTTATATACAAGAACTGCTATCTGAAAATCAATCCTTTCATATACTGTAAACCAATTTAGTTCTGTAAACAATGTTTTTGACGAATAATCAATAGATGCATTTAAAATAATGTGTGCTGCCCTTTTCTGAAGTGTATAAATCCTGTCAAGCTGAGATTTGGCACGGTTTTCCGATACAGTTCAACAATAAACCATTGTTGGAAGAATATTGTAGTTGTAGTACAGAGAGTTTATGTAGGTAAATATTTCTTGATTCTGCTGAGTAGGACAATTTTGGATGACAGTGCTTTACAAAGTTTGCCAATATGGTCCTCCCATTTTAAATTATTATCTACAGACACACCTACAAGCTTTTCATGTTTGACATTTTCTAAGTGACGTTTATTTATTGTAAGAGATTATTTTGGGTTTCCTAACTTTTGAAGTTTTTGTGATGTCCCCAAAGTGATACATTTTGTTTTACCTTCTTTAATTACCATCTTATTGTGTTGTGCCCAACTCTGAACACTAATAAGGTCCGAGTCTAATCTTGTTTAGATAACTTCAGTATCAGAACTAAGCAAGTAGCATTATGTGGGCGCTACATTTTTACCAAGACCTGGTTCTAGGAGGGGGCAGCTGGATTGCAATCATTTTACAGAAGCAATGTTGAAAAGCAAAAATGTATTGTGGGACATCATGTTTACTGACATAAATTAGCTGGTTTCATGCATGGTTTTAGCATGGACTATAAGCTAGAGTAGAAAATAATTAACAAATACTGTAATATAATTTATTTTCTAGGGTATCATTCAATCTTTGTGGTTTCACATAGAATAGTTCACTGGGACTTAAATCATTTATGAAGATGCCTTATTTTTTCCACATAAGGATCATTGTACAGTGGGTGTTTTAAATCCATTGTTTGTAGCAACTATACAAAATATAACACATATTAATGTATTGGGAAGAAGATCTATTTTTTACACACAATGATCATTGTACAGTGGGTGTTTAAATTAAATTTTTTGTTATCAACTGTGAAATTTATGAAAATTGATACCTATTGACGATTCAATTACATTTACAGCTGAAGGAATTAAACCAAGTGAAAAGCAAGTTTTTAATAGTCTGAAGCGGAATGCCTTTTAAGATTTTCTAAGCATTCTACCAGCTGGAATGCAACTGAGTACATGAATGTAGCAATGCTATATATTTTGGCTGGGAGGTACACAAATATCGTACCTGAAGTGATGCGTGGTGTAGAATTAGTACCACTGGCTGCAAATAAACAATTCTAATTTAGTCACAGTAATATTATATAGTCTGTATCAAGTACACTATGAGTTGTTGTCTTCCTTTATCGATAATTATACATATTTATCACACAACTACTGTGTTATTTATGTTAATAAGACAGTATCATAATTGTTCTATATGAAACACATGTAATAACTCCTCTAACTTGACAAATGATGTCATGACCTCATGTAAGGAAAAGGCGTAATGACAAAGAAATAAGAGTGTATATCAAAATCATTTCAATACACTATTGTGATTCTGTCTAATAAAATCAGGGTTATTTTTTGTCATTGTCATAAATAAAATCACTCCAAATGAAATCTATGGAACTCTTAAAATAAATTAAATCCTTTAATTACCAAGGTTTGCAGTATATAGAAATTATAATTATTTGACTCAGTTCATAAATTTTATTTGCAATGAGCACTCATGTAAAATCCTCTGTTTATGTACATGTCCATTTTATATATCAGTAAATCTTTATTAATCTTGTAGATGTTGTATGATTATAATTTGGGGAAATTTGGGAAATATTAATAATGTTCACTTTTCCATAGGAACTTATTTCCTGGAAAATTAAAAACAAAAAAGAACTTTTGGTTTAATTATAAAATTCTGTAAAAAGTTTATCTCTTGTAATCTTAACTGAATTTCGACAGCAACTAATTTACGAAAGTATATATTAGAAGTATATATTTGTCTATTTTGTACATCAAATAGGTAATTTCACAAATACACAGAAATAGATGCATGTGATTATAAATATACAAAGTGACAGGAAGGATTAATAAGAATTAGGAAAAAAAGCATCAGACAGTTGGGAAACAATGACAGAGAAAGAGAGAAAGAATTTATTCCTCTTTCCAAATCTACACAAAAAGTATATACTGTTGAGACTATATCTTTATTGCAATATAAAAAATATGTACTTAACCACTATAGTGCTATATTGTGATATACGATATGAATTCCAAAATTGTCAGACAAAATTGAATGACTGAGATTCTATATCTGTAGAGTATAAACAGTCACAACTTTTTTGATCTAAACATCACACCATTAACAACAGATTACCCTAATTATGAAATCTACTTAAAACATACAAAGACTGAGATATACAACTTCATACAAAATCAGGAAGATGAAGTAGCAATATCTCAGTTACAGAAGTCAATATGCCTTGATATCAATCTCAAAGCAACTCAACAAATATTTGTATTGATAGTCACAAATCTGAATTAAGTTTTTAATGTTTTTCAGCTACATAAAGATAAAGCATGAGTGATTACTTCTGATTGTCAGTAACACATTAAAAAAAATCAATTAGTAAATGATTTTTTAACTATCATGTGAAAAAATCTTCAGTCATCATCTTTTACTTTTGAATTTGACATGATGATTAAATAGCTTCTCCAGTGTGAAGGAGTCTCTTACTGAAGATGGTTTGAGTTTAAATACCTACTCTTTTCAACACAAATCAAAAGTGAGGCAATGCTAACAAGAGTCCCTCAGAGGGACTGACTCCCTACTGTCTGAAAATAATTTCCAGGAATTCAAGATGTGATTATTTCTTCTTTTAACTGTTGAGTGTTGAAGCCATCTCCAATATTCTTAAGTGATAACCTTTACAAATTAGCCAATGTGGCAGCCATATTAGATATAAGATCAGCACCATGTTCATTTAGAACAAACGAGACACCATTAGAAGACTTCTGGTGACAAACCCATGTTGATATGACCATCCATTCAGGAGAATTAGTGACATGATTTTCAATATGTTCGTTGTGGTAGCCATATTTGAGGTCAGTTCAGCACAATTTTCATTTATGACTAACTAGATATCATCATTAGGAAAAAAAAATATATGTGTTTCCTATTGCATTGGTTTTAAAATTAGGGTAGGCAGGTAGTTTTGTTTTATATTTTTTTTAACATTATATAAATCAAGTAATATTTCAAGTGCTTCAAAGTACTGGGAAAACCCGGCTCTATTAGATGCACAAATCAATTTCAGCAATGTGATTTTTTGTTTTGGGGGTGGTGGTGGGGAAAAAGTGCTATGATCGGCAATGAGAAACAGTGATGGTCGGCCGAATGGAAACACATATTCTTTTTGGGCCTTAGTCTTCTGATGAGTTTTCATTTAGGAGGGGTAGCAATAACAAGATTCTCAAGATGACTGCAATGAGGGTTATACTGAATGTCAGATTGTCACCATTTTTATCTAGTACCAACTAGACATCACAAGAAGTCTTCTTGTGATCATCCAATATTGATATGACTTTCCATCTAGGAGAAGCGACAAGATTTTTAAGATGGCCACTCTGGTGGCCATACTGGACAACAGATTGGCACAACATTTTTTAAGACCAACTAGACACTATAAGAAGTCTTCTGGTGAAAACCGGATGTTGACATGACCATCCATTCTGGTGGAATAGCATTAATATGATTTTCAAAATGGCTGCTGTGGTGGCCATATCGATTGTCCATCTGGTGCCATTTTCATTTAGAATCAACTAAATATCATAAGAAATCTTCAAGAGAAAACCCCATACCAATATGACTTTCCATTTAGGTGCAGCAGTGATAACAAGATTTTCAAAATGGCCATATTGGATGTCAGATCAGCACTAATTTAATTTGGGACCAACCAGACATCATAAAAATTCTTCTAGTCAAAACCCCATTATGTTATGACCATTCATTCAGGAGGAGTAGTGATAACAAGGTTTTCAAGAAGGCCACTGTGGTGGCCATATTGGGAGTTTGTGCAGAATCATTGTTATTTAGGACCAACTAGACATCTGGTGAAAATCCCATGTTGATATGACTTTCCATTCAGGTGGATAAGTTAGAAAAACATTTTCAAGATAGCTGTCATGGTGGCCATATTGGGTGTCTGATTGGCACCATTTCCATTTAGAACCAAGTAGACATCATAAGAAGTATTTTAATTAAACCCCCATGCAATTACATGATTTTCAAGATGGCTGCTGTTGAGGTCAAACTGGATGTCTGAACAGCATCATTTTCATTTAGGATTGACTAGACCAGGGGTGTCAAACTCATTTGCTATGGCAGGCCAGATTTTATATAAATAATAATAAATAATAATAGTAAATAATGAGTCTGGCGGGCCATATCCAGCCCGCGGGCCATATGTTTGACACCCTGGACCAGATATTGGGATGATTGCATGTTAACATTTCATGGCAATCCTCCAATAAGTTTATGAGGAGTAGTGATAATAAACTTGTGCTAACGGACAGGCAGATGTTGGAATTCAGAAGATGGGCCATCCCATAAGTTCTTCTGTTTTATGACCAGTTGAGCTAATGACTGATTTAACTCCTTCTGCTTGGAATTTTCTCCCAGTAAAAATTGTGCATTAAATATATATAGTATAAAATACTGTGTTAATGAACTATAATGCATTTGCTTAAGTTGCACGATATCCATTGAAAAAGATGGTATAAAATTAAAGCACATGTACCTACAGTATAGGGCGACTCTACAAAAAATTCCAAATGTAAAATGGCAACTACAAATTTTATCTCTAGTATAACATGTGTACAATGAACATTAAAATGAATTCAGTTTCTATAAAACTGCTACAGATCTGAATTTATAACACTCCTTTTAAGTGTCTGGTAATTATTTTGGTAATTATTTTGACATGGATTGTAGTTTAAGTGAGAACTGTTCTTGAAAAATTACAGTATACCGGTCTAAAGGTACTTCTAGTGTTTTGGAAAGCATAAAGAGATTCCTTAAGTGAATTAAAATAAGGTTCCATATGTATTGAATAGCTTCCTTCAACTATAATATAACTGCAACCAAGGTATCCATCCATACCGATCTCTAGCAAACAATGGTGGATCAATAAACTACTTCCGGGTCTTGGTCCAGTGCCAAAACAAAGCATTTCAATTGATGAAGCTGAAAGCCATTGCAATAATTCACTCTATTCTTATATTTCTTGTTTTAAAAATAAACAAACCACTGTGGTACACTGTGCTTGTTATGAATGTGGCATTGTTGCATGCTGTAGTCTTAGTTCAGTGCACAATAGGGAGGTGCCTCTGCCCAAGTGTCGACTACAAAGTTTTATGAAAGTTGGATTTCGGAAATTAGGAAATCTGACTTATTGTGCAGAAAACCAAAACATTACACTGTCGGTTACAGTGACCTTGACCTTTTACCTCTTGACTTCAGAATCAACAGCAAGCTGTCACTGTCCAAGTGTAGCCTACATATGAAGTTTGATGATAACTTGTTGAAGGAAACTTGAGTTACCATGCAAAAAGGAAAGTCGCATTGTCAGCTTGTTACCTTGACCTTGGACCTAGCAGAAACAAAATTGATAGGCTTCTACCTCTGTTCATGGGTAAGCCACATTAAGAGCTTTTTGAAAAAAAAGACCTCAGCAAATGAAAGTTATGTGTGGAAACCACTTATCTACAAATGGACGACCATTGCTATAACTATTTCTCCCTACATCTTCAGTTCGGGGGACAAATACTGATTGAAAACTTATCACCATAATTCACAATCAGACAATTAATGTGTGAGACTCTTATTAAATAGCACACATACTAGTGTTGTACACTTCTTATGGAGAGAGGGGGGGGGGGGCATACAATAATAATTAAAAAAATATTTACAATACAGATTTTTAATCACAAAAGTTTAAGGGGTTTTGATAAATGTAGCATTTGGACAAAAAGCAACAAATCATAGAATGAAGTTTGTTATTACTTGATGTTTAACATGCTCCTGGATACATATTATGATAATATTTTGTTCAATAGTCTTTCTAATTATTGTAAATTTGCAACAAATTAATAGTATGATAACCAAACCTTCACTTCACATTATTTTACCTATCAATTCCAAAATAACATATCACAATAATTAACATACAAATAATTCTAAATTTCATTTATAATTTGTGTGGGTTCTTTTTATGTTTTATTGAAATAATCACTTTCAAGGATTGGCATAACTTTACAGCAAACACTACAAAAGTAAATTCATTGGTATCCTCTTAACCACAATACAGAGAAAAAAGTGGTTTCTTTTCTTATGTCCTAAGGATTGTTTATGAACACGCTAGATTGTTGTTCAGTATTAAATAAGAACATATTTTCAAACAAAAGGTGCCATAGTGTAAATTGCAGATCATCTTTCAATTGTAATAACTACAACATGTGAAGAGTATACATGCTAGTATCATCCACATTTTATCAGTCACGGTTTATTTATTTTTTGATAGTTGTGATGTAATGGTAATGTATCACTGACCTGAAGAAAACGTTCCTTTTCCAAACAGCCTTACCCATTTGTTTGCAATGGTATTGCGTAACTGACCAAAAGAAAGGGTTCCTTTTCCAAGCAGACATACCTATGTGCTTGTAATGGTAATGTATCACTGATCTAAATAAAGCATTCCTTTTCCAAAGGTCCATTCATATGTGCTTGCAATGGAGATGTATCACTGACCTAAAGAAAGTGTTCCTTTTGCAAACAACCATACCTATTGTAATGGTAATGTATCACTGACCTAAAGCATTCCTCTTCCAAACATCCAAACCTATGTGCTTGTAATGGAGATGTATCACTGATCTAAAGAAAGTGTTCCTTTTCCAAACAACCATACCTATTGTAATCGCAATGTATCACTGACCTAAAGAAAGCATTCCTTTTCCAAACATCCATACCTATGTGCTTGTAATGGAGATGCATCATTTACTGAAGGTAACGTATGAAAATACACAATCTATAATCATTATTATTGACAGTTTATCACAGAAAAGAAACAATTATTCCTACTTCCATCTGCACTAATCAGAAAGGGACTTCTGAGTGGGTTAGGATATGTCTTTCATGGATGAATAAATGTGATCATAAACACAAATACTAACTCAGGTCAGTAAAGCATAGAATGCAGGTCACAGTAACCTTCTTTGGTTTCAAAGGTGTAGTAGTAACAGATGCATCCAATTATCATGTTTCGTGACTGGAACATAAAAATCACCAACTAATGATCTTTTAACACCAAATCTGAACAAAGTTATTGAAGGACAGCAAATGATAAAATATAGGTCACGATGAGGCTTTTTGTTGTAAGGGTGTGTTATTAAAAGAGATACATACCGTCATCAGTTTTATGGTTCTAGTGTCTGAGAAATGAACATCAAACACAAAATGTAATCCAAGTCAATAAGGCATAAAATATGGTCCATAACGACCTACTACTGAAATGAGGGAGTTGTGCTGATCAAGATGCATCCCCAAATTGTATGCTTCTATATATGATATTACGCACATGTAGTGCTAAAAACCTATGTAGTCATGAGCAAAATGCAATAAATTAACCTAAGCCAGTAAGATGTGAAAAATAGGTCACTGACCATTTTTGGTATGGGTGTACACTGTAGTACTAAATGAGATGTATACAATCACCTAGTTTAATAATTAAAGCATGAAGAGTAAAACATCAAACTAAACCAAAATTAGTGACATGTGAATATGGGTCATAGTGACCTACTTTGTTTTAAGATTAGGGTGTAGTACTCATCAAGATGCATCCTCTTACCAAAATTCATGATTCCAGTAAAGCAGTATTATACAGTAGATAAAACAATAATGCGGTCATGAGCTAAATGCAAAAACTTAACATCAGCCAGTAAATTGTTAAATCTGGATCACAATGAACTTCTTTGTTGGTACATGTGTGGTACCAACATGGATGCATACAATCACTTTGTTTGATTCTGGTATGAATGCTGATTAAGACTGAACTCAACACAGTGAAGCACGAAATATGGCTCACAGTTAACTACTTTTGTGATGAGGGTGTAGTGCTTATCAAGATACATATCCTCACTAAATTTAATAAATCTTGCTTTAGCAGTATGTCCAGCATATGCAACATATGGCTCACTGGCATGTGCACGACCTGGTTTTATCTGGTTGCATTTACATCATACAGGTACATTTAAAAATCACAATCACCCATACCCTGGAGGAAACTCCACATGCCTGCAGTATGTATACAAGCTACTAAAAATTATTTGGAAGTGGCTTAGCAAGAATCCCCTACCCCCTGCAAAACTTAATTCTAGGGCCCCCTCGAAATAAAAAAGTTGTTTGATATGAATTTTGGACTCCCACTGCCCCCCCCCCCACCCATGTATGTACAAGTTAGCTCCTCAGCCCTCTCCCCTGGGGGTGGGTGATATGAAACCCACTCCAAACTGTTAAATAGGACCTTGGAAGAAAAAATGGTTGGAATTCAATGTGGATGTACATATGTATATGTATATATATATATATGTATATATATATATATATATATATATATATATATATATATATATATATATTATATATATATATATATATATATATATATATATGTACATATGTATATGTATGTACATATGTATACATTTTCATCTGTGCAGATGCCGACACCGTCGGTAGTACAATAAATTTTAAGGACCTCATCATAATATGTTATATCAGAATAAATCATATTTATCAAATTTGCAAGTAACTGGTATGAACACTTGAACTACTGTTAGAAAAATAAAATCAGCATCTTTATCTTTCTTGTAAAAAGCAATAACAGACTTCAAACTAAACTGAATCTTACTTATGTAGTTTGATTACTGGGTAGTATAGACTGGATTTTGCCAGTATATTGTATTTTTGGGGTCCTTAAATAAATGCTACATAAACCAGGATGGTAAAATCCAAATGTACCTAGTGAGGCTAGTGACTATCTCCATGAGTGCCCTTTTGCATGATTACATACATGTATTTTCATACAAAAACTTAATACAGATGTATTAAAACATATTTAACATAGGTCACCTTAATGTACAAGGTGCAGCAGGACAAAATGGATCAGATTAAGTCAAAGTTGCCTTCCAAGGAAAATAATATACTTTTTTTTAGGACTCACTGAAACCTAATTTAATAATAGCCACAATGATATTTAATTCATTGTCTAAACCTGACAAGAAAGCCAAGATGTAAGGCATGCAGGAACAATACACAAAAACTAATACTTAGAGGTCATTCAAAAACTTTAATGAAGAACAATTTCTTTATGATCTAAATAAAGTTCCATGGAATATAATCCAAAATTTTGTATGATGTAGATTAAATTTGGGGTTTTAGACTGACTTATTTATGGATGTGATCTCTAAACATGCACCACTGAAAATTCATTAGGTAAAGTACGAAGTCGAACCTAATTTTCTTACAAATGAAATATTAACTGCCATGAAAACATTATACCAATTAAAATCTACTGGAAATCATCTCAACATAAAGTACGAAGAAATAAAATATCAATTATAATTAAACAAACTAGAAAAACTTATTTTGAATCAATGGTTGAAAACAAAAGATCAACTCAAGATCTATTTGGGAATTTTCAATGAACTCAATGGAGGAACACACACAAATCAGAACAATAAAAATATTCACTCACTTCTGATAAATGACACAATTACACTGATGACGTTGATACTGCAAATGTTTTCAATGACTTTTCATCAACATTACCACAAAATTAAAAGGAGCCAGTGGCGGAAATAATCTTGAATGAATTAAAAAAGTTATGCACATGCAAAATCCAAAGTGAGGTACATTTTTCTATGCCACCAATATCAAAGAAATTTGTTCTAATATGTCTCACTGAACTTGATACTACGAAAGCTATGGGACAATATCAGATTGGTCCATGACAAAAAAAAACCCATCTGCCACATCTATTTCAGAAAGAATAGCATTCATAATCAGTGTAAGTATTGCACCCTCATCTGTCTCCAAAATATGGAAAACTGCAAAAGTAATGCCAATTCACAAATCAGATCCTAAGGAAGATGTAGATAACTACCGACCAATTTCAATATTACCAAACTTGTCAAAATTTATTGAAAAAAACATGTCCATGGCATATTTAACCAAGCACATGCTGTTCCATCCTAACCAATCAGGCTTTAGATATAATCACTCATGTGAGACTGCCTTGATCTCCGAAATTTATAAATTTGATTCAAGCAATTGATCAATGTAGAATAATAGGATCTGTACTTAATTATTTCAGGAAAGCATTTGACATGGTGGCTTATGCAATCCTGTTGAGTAAACTGAAAATTTACCAATGTGATGACAGATCAATTAATGGTTTATTTCATACTTAAATGAGAGAAAAAAACATGTTTACAAAATAATTAGGCATGGTGTCCCACAAGGTTCAATTTTAGGTCCATTACTATTTTCATTGTTTATTAATGACATATCCCTTTCGTTGGGGCAATCAAGATCATCTGCAGTGCAGATGACACAAGATCAACAGACATCTAAAACAAAAAGCATAAACTGGAAATTTCTCTATAGGCTGCCCTAAGCAACAATTGGTGCATCAGCATTGGCATGGTACTTTATGCTAAAATATTACTTATCTCAATGTGGCAAAAATGAACCAATAGTGATAGTGATGAACTATGTCTAAAACGGAAAGATATAAATTTTGTAAATGATCTATCATGATATAGTACATGATGTTTCTGTAGATAATAATCTATCATAGATGGAACATATCAAATATATCAGTAAAGAAGTTAATTCAAGAAGTTTTTCACTTCTCAGTAAGATATTTTCTCCCAGAATGCACATACAACTATTTTATAATAGTTACAAACAACACTACTGAGATTATTTTAATACATTATTGGGTACTTCACATGATTCAACATAGCAAAACTTGTGTGTCTTCGAAAAAGAGCATTAAGGTTAATATTGAACCAACCGGAAAACAGATTAAGATATATTACCTATTAGGGACTGAATACATCTGAGCTAAGCTAACTTAATGTACACGATATCCAATAACTGTGCTCCTATCTGTTTACAGTCACTATTCCAGTACAGGCAAACGGTAACAATCCCCACCTGAGATCCATGTCTACCAAATCATATAAAATTCCCAAACCAAATAAGGAATTATTCAAGGGATGTTTCGAACACTCATGAACTTTACTCAGTTCTAAACAAGGACTGTGTTAGTCTACACCGGGAATTTAAAAAAATAAAATATAAAAGTTGTTTGCAGTTAACTGTATTTAAAACACCTAAGGTTAGAAATATTCATTTTTATTAGCCACTGGCAAGAAGGACCAAAGTTTTGCCATAATTCGTGGGTCCTGTGATAAATACTTCAGTGCCAGGCCTATGGTAGTTTTGAATACTGATCATCATCATCATTATCATTATAATTATTTTTTGACGTTGAAGTGTTTGATCTGAGCTTGTCTATTTTATACCTCTTACAATGAGAACTAAGAGTAATCCAATCATAGGAGTCACTCGGACAAAACAATAACCATAATTCTTTGTTAACAATCATAGGTAGATGAAGCAATGTTTAAATAGGTTTGGCATGCTTTGGTGTTCTATGGCACAGCAACACATGTAGGTTATTTAGTGCAGAGGCAATTGGAGTAAAGTGTCTTGCCCAAGGTCACTATGGTAGTGGACTTCGGTTGATCTGACAGTAGAATCTGAACAAGGACCCTTTCAGTTTCAAGTCCGGCACACTAACTACTGCAACACCATGGCTACTACCTCCATCAGTTACCTCTTATGACCTGCAGGAGGGTACATATGGCCTATTTTATACTACAGCAGAATTATTTGTCTCCAGACTAATTTTCTTGAAAAAAATATTTCACAATATATCTCTGTTATTTTGTAATGAAACATATACAAAATTTATAATTTAGTGACAAATAACATCGTTTTAAATAAAATAATTATTTATTGTTGGATGGTGAAAAATTAATTGCCACCATGAAGACATTTCAACTGCTAAATTGCAGAACACAGTATAATCCCAGGGTAAGCACTGTATCATAGTCTAGGGGCTTTGCTATGTTTACTTCCTGCTTCCAGTAGAGTTCGTGGTTAATGAAAGTTGTGTTCTCTTTTCTGCTTTCCAACACTGTGTGATCATATGCAGGAAACTAAAAAACACAGTTTCTTGGTGTAATATACTGTATATGCCTGTATATGCAAATATCCTATCTGTACCACAATAGAGTTTGGAGGCAATATTCATTTACAAGCCGAGCTAGAATGGTTATTGGATTCAGAAACATTAAAATCTCTAACCGTAGTAAAACATCTCGTACGATTTTGTGCAACTGTAGTACAAATGGATAATACAGGTATTGAAATATATCCTAATACATTAATTGCTGACAGAAGAATTAGATTTTGTTTAGAACTTACATTTTAGCATACAGTATTAGAATAATGTATAGTTAAGACCTAAGGATGCTGTTGAAGCTGATCATATTTTGTAAGGCGGATACTGGTAAACAAAAATAAAGTATATTCCCATAGTAATTGTTGTTTCTTTCAAATAGTATTCCTACTCTGGTAGAATCTGTTATTATCATGTCTAGTAGTGAACATCACACTAAATGACACTTGCACAGAGGCATGCTGGACACCAAGAAACACTAATAAGAAATAAATCTGAATTTGGAATAAAAATATATAAGCACATTTGTATTTATCGGTTCTGGCATCTATATTTCTTAAAGTAGACCATCACATTGCCTCATAATAGTTGTTTATATTTTCATAAACTTGCCACATATGAGCATCAGTTTCAAATTGTGTTGGCTTTTCCCTAACAACCAAGTAAAAGCAAATATCATTTTTACGCTTTATTATTTATGGAATCATAAATAAGCAGTTAAATATTGTTGATAATTTTTTACTTTAATGTAAGATTTGAGGTGGAGGTGTACAAAGCCTCCACATCAGTCAGACCAAATTAACCCGGTCCCAATCATAAATCAGACATAAATAACAAACATGTTTTTGATTGTGTTCAAGGTCAAATAGAGACTGAACAGAGACAAGTCTGAAATACAGATGCGGTATATGCAATCTGCTGTCACCATTTAACACAACACTTATTAGACCCCAGGGCACTCTCATCTGTAAAATTAACTCTAAGATATGATAGTTATTTACAAATATTTATCGACTTGTACAGTATGTCTTGCAAGGAAATGGTTTTGTTGTCCAAATTTGTCAGTTTCTTCCAGATGGGTGACACTCTGTCTCAGATTTTTTTTCTTCATCTGATTAAAGTAGTTAACACGTAACAAGAGTCCTTCGAAGAGACTGATGCTCTGCTGGTCAAACAATTTCCAGGAATCCAAGATAAGTCTGTTTCTTCAATCATTTGATTCTTTTTAACTTTCTGACAGCCATATCAGTCTTCTGTTTTAATGACTTCTGAACCTTAGTCATGGTGGACATTTTTGGTTTCTTGGTTTATGTTTCATTTTTCAGCTTTTTAAACACTCTCTCCTTCAAAGCAGGCAGCTACATTGTTTGGGCCAAATCCTGAGAACTCGGAATTGGCCTCAGGGTCAGTATAAATAAAAATAAAATGCTGCCAAACCATGGCTGGTAACAATTTTATCCTGGACTACGTATTCAGCTGACTATGCAAACAAAAATGTACCAATTCAAGTGCCTATCTACCACTTTGTAACAATGACAGAATAACTATGAAACAAAGTAAAAAAAAAATCTGCCAAACCACAGCAAATACCAATTGTATCTTGGACTATGTCCTAACCTGGCTATCAAAAACAAAATGTACAGATTCGAGCGCCAACCTGCTAGGTACATGTATGTTACCACTTCGTAACAATGACAGAATAACTATGAAACATATGAATCATGGTTCAAGCTTTTGGTTTATATAGGATGCGTCATGTGATCTGTACTAAATTGCCTTTCCTGTGAATATAGTGCTTGATTCTGCCAATGACAAAGTAACATGTTATGTATGCATGCAAAACTAAAGGCTTTATGGAAAATAATTACTTACCACTATTGCAATGCAAATCATATGTCAAAGATACTGAGCTCAACCCAAATGAACAAATAAATTACTGGACCATGAAATATAGGTCAGAGTGTCCAAGTTTTCACTGATGGTTGAAGTGTGTCTCATGAAGAAATTAATTAAATGTACAAAGTTATGCCACTCCACAGTCAATAGTTCCTTAGAGACACAATGGATAACCAAAATCAATGGTCAGTCAATATTGTTTACAATAACTTAATTTTGACCAAAATGTGTAATACAACTCTCCCTCAAGAACACGTGCATAACAGGGTCCAGAAACATAGTCTGCACTATAAGAGAGTGCGCTAGTTCTCTAAAGAAATTAATAAGGCAATGCCATCCCTGCTCGACACTGAAAAAACCGGGGGTGGGGGGGTGGGGGTGAGGGGTGTGTGTGTAACGTTGTAATGTTGCTGTTTAATGGCTGAATACTCGTTTTATAATTGCATTGGGAGTAATTGTTAATAAAGAGCTTTTTGTAATGAAGTTGTATAAATTACCTTTATTTTCAAGATATCCAACCTCTGAAGGATCATCAACAACATTACCCAAAGAAGTTTCAACAACCATCACGTGTACGCGTAAACAATGTGTAATACATGTATATCACTGATTTTGTTGTTGATTCACACACACAAAAAAAAACAAGATTTTTTTTCAAAAACTAGGGACATTAACTTCGTGAAATAACTGCCAATATCGAAACTCTATTTTTTAATTGTTCTATTAGTAAAATATTGATGCTGTGATTTCATTTCAAGTAATAGCGAAACTTCTTTTCATCCTTGAGGAGATCTCTGAGTGACAATTCAGGAATTTTAAGTTCACTACAAACTCTGGGAACTTGCTTCTCCATAATGAACTGTATCTGTGAAAGAAAGCTTTTTATTCACCAAGTTCTCATTTCACTTGGTTGCCTTGCTATCTTTGATCACATCTGTGAATGAGTAGGCTAATTTAAGATAGTTTATTTATGTTACTAACATAATAATATTTATAACAATGGATAGATCAATTGAAATTAGTTGACCAGACACATGACCATGACCATTAGCTCTTACGCAGGTAGGATTTGCTTTAATTGAGTATAACAATATAACATACAGTAGTAGGTATAAAGGCCGATCCTGGCTCACCAACTCTACCCTACTATCAATGGCACTGCACTTTACTACTCTTCGCTCAGGCTGCTCGCTCACGCCCTCGCTACGATTCGTTCCATTTCGTTGACCATCGATGATAGGAAAGAGTTGGTGAGCCAGGTCTCGGTCTGTATACCTACTTCTGAGATTACTCAACACTTATGTAATAGACATCTGTTAACATAACTACCTCTAATTTGCCTCCCCCCTCCCTATAATTATTTCACACAAAATTCACATTGGGATAAGATGATATCATTATTCTGCCCCCCCCCCCCTAATAATTTCACACAAAATTCATATTAGGATGTCTTGATCAACATACAAAAGTCTTTTTAACTTGCTCTTGTGGACATAATGCTTGTTGACTTCAGTAAGTGGCCTGTAATTCTTTTCTACTCATTCTTGGGAACGTAATCAAATTCAACTTTAATGTTTGAAGTATAATTCTTATCCACATTTGATTTCAACATGTAGTCACTCTGAAATTTTCACAGACTATCAGCATCAGTAAACAGTAACTCTGATCTTGGAAAATTAACTTTCATAAAATCATAGTGAAAATTGTACATCAAAGTTTTTGAGAGATCAAGTATTGCAGCTCCAACATAAACTGGTTTGTTAAGTTTCAAGTCAATTTTTCTTTCCTGAACTGCGGTCAAAGTTTCATCATCTGCAACGACCTTATTACGTCGTTCAACATTGTTGATTATTTCAATGTTCACTCTCTTCCTAATATTCTCCATTGTGTTGCCAAACACACTGTTATTCATCAACTTGAAGAAATCTTTTTCGAAGTTTCTTGTTGCCACAGCTCGTTTGCTAGTGTTGAAGTCAATGTATTCTTTTAGCCAAGGTCGTTGTTTGAACTTTAATACTCGGTGTACATTTGTCAACACAAGTCCATGATTAAGTGCATGCTTTAATGCTGGAACATGGATAACATATTTTATTTTGTCTCGAAGATTTGATTTGTATTATCTCCAATACAAAAATGTTCGTTTAATTCACGTTGTTCTGGCGATAACATCTCATCTGTCACCAACATTGTTTCAGCACAAAACGGATAATCATTATGCAATGTATGAAGTTCACCAGGATATTCAAGATCAACCTCAGCAAAATAACCAACATCTTCTGGCACTTTTTTGTCAATCTCTCGAAGAAACTGTTCTTCACTGATCCAATGAAAGCCACCATATGGTAACGATTGTGACATTGCCAAATCATAGAGATTGTTATAATCAAGGTACACAATAAAGTTAGTTTCTTTTGAAGGATCATAATTTGATAAATATTTGTTGTTGGCAACAGCATGTTGTTTTTGTTACAGCTGAGATTCCACCTCTGATACCTTTCTCAATAAAGTAAAATTGATCGGGATCCGTTAGCAATTCAAGTTTGATTCCACTTAACTTTAGTGCGGCTTCCCAAGACAAACCAGGTGATGAATAGTACCAAGCAGGATCAAGGCCATAATACTTTAAGCAAGTTGCCCTGAATTGTTCAAAAACATCAGCTAATAACAAAACATCAGTCAACAAGTAAAGATCATGATAATCACCAAGTGTCTTGCAATCAAATTCTTTCCAAATTTCATGAGCGTAATCATATTCTTCATCAGTGATATTTTCTAATGTCAACGAAGAATAGAACTTTGATTTATCTGGCAATTGTGCTTCATCAAACTTTTCCCAATCTGTCATATACTCGTATGGATACACTCCTTTTTGTCATAAAAAGATTAGATTTATCACCAAATTGTTCCTGTAGATTATTAAACATAGGGCAACCCTTAACAAGTTCTTTCAATGATGCTGCAATGAACTGAGCACTATCAATGAAACGTAATTTGGCAGAAGAAATTGACATATACTTTTCAAAATTGTTTGGGATACACTTGATCTTATTGTTTCCTTCAAATTTGCCAAACAATTCTACGATAATTGACCATCATATCCACGAAGATTATGAAAAACAACAGGAATGAAATCTGGGTGTTTGTAGTGCAAATTACAACTGTCATGAGCAGCACCACGATACTTGCCTGTAATATGGCAATGATCCCTAACCCTATCATTACCAAGCCCATCACCACAAATACAACAGTTAACTGCATTTGTAAATTCTATTTCTTGTTCATCAGTTAGCCGCAACATTGGTTTAACTTTTTAAATAATCTTTATCGCTTCATCAGCTTCAATAAATAGGTTTTTGATTAACCAACTAGCTGGATCTTGACCACGGTATAATTGTATTGGTTTGCTGTAACATTCATCAACAGCACAGACAACTTTGTAAGCAACACCGCACGGAATATGTTCTTGTGTTTTTCTAGATGATGATTTGTTAGGATCAAATTTAATATTAGTGACAACTGTTTTAGCAATGATTCGAAATCAGCATAAATCACAAATGGAACTTTCATCTGATGTTTGAAATTAACAAATCTTAATTCAGAATTTTCCTTGGTGGGCATTGTAATTCCCTGAACATTTTTACAATACTCCAGATGCTTTTGCAGTACATCCTCTGTCTTGCAGCCATGCAAGCAGCGGTAGCAGAAGCATTTCTTGTGTTGTGTTTTATTGTGTTGTCCACCAACAAGTCCGTTAAAATGTTGCTGACAACACTGCTCTTTGGAAACACATGTTGTCATTATTTTTGACGTTGATTACACTTTGTGTTTTTTATTCTGTCAGGCAAGTCATCATAAGACGAACCTCATAGTGGATTATACTTCATTGTGTGAAAATACACAGCTTTTATTGCTTCCAATGTCCAACCAGAACCTGATGAAGTATAATCTTCCATTTGTTTCCAAATCAATTGGAACATTTCATTGGCAATCTTTAATACGTTTAAAAATTTGTTTTGTCCTTGAACTAACATAAGGTTCAGCAAGTTCAACATCATAATCATCTTCACCGTACACATTCATCTTGCTTAGAAATTGAACCAATGTTTTTATTCCGCCATGAAGTTTAACTTCACTTTGGACAACAGGTAACATAATACAAAACTAATCATCTAGCGATAATCCTTTCAAAGCAATTTGATTATCAACTTTCCACGACTTGTCAAAGCCAGCAAATACTGTTGCGGTTTGTTTGGTAATCAACAGAGTACTTCTCGATAATGTCCATAATGATTGCATACTTATATAAGATATCAGATTATTTCTCTAATACGTTGTAAAAATACACATTACATAACATCACATGTCAAAAAACAAGCAATTAGAAAGATAGGTATTCAATAAAATGAGCCAAGAAATGATCATTACATTTGCAGATGATGACTTCATTGTAAACAATGTTTACACAAATAATGCTGCTAATAAACTAGGTATGATTGTGAACTTAACATTAAAGTTCATAATGCCAGGCAAACCTAGCCAATTTGGCTAGGTAATCTCTGTTGGACAGGTTGGTGGACATGCAATTACAAAGATGTTTGTGAAAAACTTCATTTGGGAAACGTTTTATGGCCCAATTAAATCAGACAAACGCGTTGCTTACAAAAATGGCTTTACTGATGTTAACAAAAATAAGAACTTGTTTCTAGAGAATGAGTTCAAGAGACATCAAGTATTTGATTTGTATGAAGCTAATGAAAAAGGTGTATTTAGGAACGCTAAAACGAAGAAGATAATTGGATCAACAAACAAAAACACAGGATATTTTCAAGTTGCTGTTTGCGGTACTGGCATAAAAGATTCTGTATTACGCTAATCGATTTGTGTTTGAATCTTTTGGTGGCATAATTCCAGAAAAATTTGATATTGATCACCTTGATGGAAACAAAACAAACAATAATTTGTTAAATCTTGAGTCCGTACCACATAAAGAAAATTGCAGACGATGCAATCCTAGCAAACATAAAAAGACTGCACGACCAGTGCTTTCAATCAACATTGAAACAGATGAAGAGATTGAGTTTCAATCAGTTAGAGCAGCAGCAAAATATTTTGATATGAATCCTGCTGTTGTCAAATTTGTTTCTGACTGCACAAGAAAAACAGCATTATCAAAACGTTTCAATCAAATAATTAACTTGATTTATCTTGATTAGATTCAATCTTGTGATGATGCTATCCAGTGTCTTTACTGCCCCAATAATCGTCTCCAGATATTGTTCCCGCGGCACAAAAGTGTAACTTACTTCAAACAATTTCCAACACATTACACCAACCAATTTGTTTTGTTGCTTTTTTTGTAACATTAGCAAAATGTTACCATATTTAAAAAAAAAAAAAACTCATCACCTCTTTTATTAACGAACACAATGTAATCAGTGTCAACTGTTACTTCTTTGTTTTCAGTTTTGTCAAGCAGCAATTCAAATTCGTTTGCACCACATTCACCGCAATCAACAACATTTGAAATTCCATCATCATTGTAATATATAGCAATGACGCCAACTGCAGGAGGTAATTTGTTATCAAATCAATTGCGGTCATAATGCAATTCCTTGTTGTATCCAGAACAAAATCCAAAATCTCTGATCGCGCATCTTCTAAAGCACGCATCAACAAACAATCCTATTGACGCTATTGGTGATACGTCTAATCCACACAAAACTTGTGGTAAATAATGTTGCGGCATATTTTTAATTTTACGCAAAATTAGGCACTTGAATTCGACAAGCAAGATTTTGTAATTATCATTGTCATCTTCTGGTACACTAGAATCAACAAGATTTATGTTCCGAAATCTACCAACAACATAACCGTGTGGACTATACCGTATACCGTAATCAGTTTTGATACAAATGTTGCTGCCAAATACTTCTTCACCAAAATCAATTTCAAAAATCTTGTTATTACAGGCTCAAACAGCAAGCCCCATTTGCAAGCCACTGATGGCGTAGATTTATTTCGTTTTCCTTTACGCAAATTTACTTTTTCTTCTGCTAGTAGATCTAGTGTCTTGTAAGGATTAACACCCAACACTGTTGCAATCTCAGAACCTCCAATAGTTACTGCCATCAAATCATACCAATCGTCTGATCTTTGTTTAATTTTATTGGATTTCACCTGATTGACAAATGTTTTTATTGCATGATAACATTGATTTTTGTTCATTTTTGTATTTGATACTGTTGGGCAGAACTATCTGTTTTCGTCTATGATTTTTTGTAATTGTCCTTGTTTCAAACATGAATGAGCATGATTCATCACTGTTTCCTTATCGTAAGATATTGCAATTTCTCCATTTCGTGCAAACAAATATTTCTGATGTCTTGTTAGTAGAACTTGATCATCAGATCCATATTCAATCTTAAAATCGTAAGATATTTTGCATGATGGATCATCAAACATACGTCTTATTTCATCATATAAATTAACGTGATCTATCATCTTACATCTAACAATGCACTTTGTTTCCATTTCTATCATTATTGTTTGACAAAATTAAACAAAGATAATAAAATAATGATTGCCATGTTGAAACGACTTTATTCTATACCAGTACCAGAAGTCAGCAAAGTATCTGATTGTCATCAACAACCCTATTGTCAGCAACAAGATTATTGTCAACAAGAATAAAATCCTGAACCTGGAGAAGTTTTTGACGTTGATTATGAAAATAAATTTGTTGATACATCAAATTATACTCGAACAACAACATGACAATATAATGTGAAGTATCATCTGACAAAAAAACAAAAAAAAAAAACGTTTGATTTTACAATGGAGGAGTACCAGTATTTTTATCCAAGACTTCAGTACTTCATGAATATAACAATACCCGGACGACAAAAAGATATCAAATTTGACTTCATTTTTGCTAAAATAATTAAGCTAGTGGGAGAAAATAGAGGTTTGCGGTCAGAGTATCGGAAACAATATTTGATCTCGCTATGCAAACCTGTGAAGTGCAAATCCAAATCTATAATGAGATAATTAATCGCTGATGCTGCTTGTTGGAATCCAAGAATTAAATACATCAATATAACCACGCCATTTAACCAAACTTGTGTTGCCTTTTGTTCTTATCACCTTTTCGATGAATGTCACCTTTTGACCATTACAATTTATGATAGGCCAGTCGATGGATCTGTGTACTAGGGGAGTAAGCAACAACTATACACAAATATACGTCAATATTAATAACATTTAATTTGCATTTAATTATGTACAAAGTTACATTGTTGATACATCATTCAATAAATGATCATTTTATCAATTCACCATACATAATTCAATACAAAAAACATTGTCAGTAAGAGTTAATCACTCGAAGGAAAAATGTATCAAGAGTAATATATTCATAAAAGTTCATCTTGCTCCAAACTTAAGTTGTCATGCATATAGGAATTATGATGGCCGTCTACACAGGACAAATGCATGTGTATGCACCCACACAGGGAACAAACAATACACGTCTACACTAGATCGAATTATGCCTACTCACACAGGGTAGCCATATACACCCACACAGGGAACAATGCATGTCCACACAGGACTGAATTATGTCTGCCCACACAGGATAGACAAATGCACCACACAGGTAACAATACATGTCTACACAGGACTGAATTATGTCTGCCCACACAGGATAGACATATGCACCCACAGGTAACAATACACGTCCAGACAGGACGGAATGATGCCTCAACTCCACACAGGAGGAAGATTTGTTTCCTTAATTGAATTGAGTATCTTATTTGCTTGTCCGGTTCGTACTGCCGACATAGTATAACAGTGAAACTGTCCAGTTTGACACAGATGACATCCTAATACTCTTTCAACCAAGCTAGCAAGCCACCTACGAATAAACTATCAAGTTTAACTAGGTACTAAGTCATTCATAACACCTATATACTTCATATTCAAACTATTTATTACAATTACACGTTATGCTTTCTTACTCGACCAACGTAGATAAGATGTCTACAATTAAAATCAGTGACATTTCTTTCATAAACAGTTACTTCAAGTCAATAAAGGTATTGTTGATGCATAAAACCAAAATATCTTGCAATAGATTAAACTGAGTTACAGGTATGAAATATTCCACATGATATACGTTGCACTATTACATACGCACGATAGCTCTTCACTGCTCAAAATGTCATAATTAAGAACTTCAAATTCATGATAATAATATATTGAAATTGCAATAAATAAAACATACAGTAAATGTGATTGAATACTCACAATTAGCTCATTTGTTCATCTCTACAGGAATCTTGTAGCAAGAATGCATAGTTAAGCAGTTCAGCCTTTTATATGCACACTTCTTGCTGACTATCGCACATGCAACTCGTACATCACAACATACCATGTACTGTGCACCTAGGACATCTTAGAACTTGCAAAACTAGTTTCATGAACACTATCTACACTGCATAAATTAAGTAAGGTATACAAACAGTTTAGCTATACAAATGTGCATTCATCTGCCAGCTATACTTTCGATGGACATTTAGGTAGATCCAGTTATTAAAATATATGAACTTAACTACTAACTTGTGACAATGACAAATACATCTTGTTTTGTGCTTTGTAACTCTTGCTCGTAAAAACTACCAATAACATCCTCATCGTTAAGGTCTTTCAGATTGTAATTAACAGGTATTGTTGTCAACACTTTATCAACAACAAATACTTCCTCTGACCAATTTGGCATTGCACTGTTTTCAAAAGATTTCTTTGTTAACGAGATTCTAACGTTATCACCAGCTACAAATTTGTGTCTGCGATACAGGTTCTCGTTTGCTAACATTGGACATTTGATGGCCTCATTTAGTGTCATCTTTATTGAGCTATGTTTCGTATCATTATAATCAGACACAATCTCCTGCAATTTATCAACGTAATTATTTGTGTTGTTTGTTGTAAAATGCTTGTAGATCTTATCCCTCAAAGTACAATTGAATCGCTCAACAATAACGCTCTTACCTTCATTTCCTGTTGAGTATTTTACAATGTTATGTTGCTTTAAAAAGTTATCAAATTGTTTGTTGTAAAATTCAACACCAAGATCAGTCCAAATCTTGTTTGGTTGGCGATTACGTTTTGTAATCATCTATTGAAATGCTGTTGTTATTGTACTTCCCATTTTATCTTTTACTGGATGACTAAACGCAAATCTACTTTGTACATCAACTGCATTTAACAAGTACTTGTTGCCATAATTTTCGTTTGCAAACAATGACATATCAGCAAGATCAATTGCCCAAATATCATCAACAGCATTTGCAACAACACGTCTTTTCAGATTTTTTTTTTTTTTTTTTTTTGGTTTTTGGCTTGTGTAACTCTGATGCTAACTGTGATTGAACACCAATACCTAGTTTGTACTTTGTTCCAATAAAGCCTTGAACTAATCTTCTATCAAATCGTTCACGCATATTGTTTGGTTTCATTTCACTTAATTCAGCTAACATTATCCTGTCACAGGGATGTTTATCAGGTTGTTTTCCCTGAAGTCCAATGTCTCGGTAACAAATATCATGGCGTATTGCAATCGCATCAACTTGATTGTAAGGCTCTTGCCCTGACAAAGGATTGTCATTAGCATCATGTTGTTGTTCAAGAGTGTTCCAAGGTCCTGTGTATTTATGTCCTGGTAATGTCCAGCCCCCTTTTGGTCTTGGTAATTCGTCAATTTTTTTATGAATATCAACAGCGCCACCAATAACTTTTCTTTTGTTACATTGTTTGCAATATGTTACAACTTTATTAGCTACGATCCATAATGATGATCTTTACAAGACATTGTTATCTTTATCATTTGATTGAATTATCACATCACACTCTGGAGAATCTGGTCTGATCAAAGCAATTCCTTCAACAACATGTTTCTTTAAAAATACACTTGTTCTTTTACCGCGAACATCAGATATACTTCTCATCATCAATCTGTTGTTTTTTGTTGTAACTTTTTATTCATCAACATTTCCTGCTCGTGTCTTACACTTCAAGCAATATGTTGTCATTGTTATATTTATGTTTCACATAAAATTACTGCAATAACATCATTTCTTGCTGTTGGTGACTGTTCAAATTGCATTATGAAATCAATTTACTTCATTGCATGTCTACCAGTCATTTGTTTGATAAACATAATGCAATAATATCCACATGCTGTTGTTCCTGTTGGTTGAATTTTGTTTGAGCTATAGTTTATGTTTTTGTTGACATACTGTTTTATCGCATCAGATGGTGGCAGACCAAAAGAATCAAAGTAATTGTTGTCGTACAGTTCTACCCAATGAGTGCCATTACAGTCATTTAAATCTTGTATGTTGACAACACAAGATGATTTTGGTTTTGGTTTTTCTGGCAATTGATCCTTTGAGAACACTCCAACAAAGTTTTTTACGTTTTTTAATTTCTTTGTTATTTCAAAGTTGCTTAATGGTGCTAACGTCTGTATGTCCCTGGTAGAGTTAGACTTCTTCCAAACAGTTTCACGATATTCGGTAGCAGTGCCATTCCTGCTACTCCTGCTAACAGTGGAAGCACCCCGGCAGTCCTTTTTGTTTCATTGTCCGCTTGCGATAAATTGTTTGTTGTCTTACTGGCATGATGATTATTATTGTTGTTAGATAAAATTTAAATGCTGATTCCAAACAGACCCAATATGTCTGATATTATTGGAATTGTTCTGCCTCTTCTTGTTGGTATTCTGCTTGTAGTCTTTCATCTGGTGCTCTTCTTTGTGGTGGCATGATTATTATTGTTGTTAGATAAAATTTCTCAACATTGTTTTATTCCACTACCAAAAGACTTTTGATAGTCTAGCCTAGAATTAACATCGACTATTCTCCTAAACAGATTACCTGCGCCACCATCAATTTTACTCAAAATTTCTCTTATTTTTGTCTCATCCAATCCACTGCCACATGTTGCCTTTTGTGTTGCACCCAATATTGCACCAGATGCTGCTGCTAGTCCTAATGTTCCAAGTACTGTAAGTAATTTTGGTCCGATAGTTTTTGCAATTACAGATATTGCTGGACCAATAGCGCCAAGGAACCCTCCATGCTTTGACATTGCAGTAATATATGCCTTGGAAAGATTAAGAACAAATGGCTTTTCTCTGCTTAGTTTTACAAGTTGTCTTTTTGTTAGCAAAATTTTTATTGGCTTACTTGTTGATTTAAAGACTATCTTGATTGATACAGCTTCTCGTTTAGAAACAGCTTTAGCCAATTTTTTTATTTGTCCAGAAGACAAACCTACATCTTGAAGCTCATACATTTCCTATGACTATTGCTAGATAAAATTATGTTTCTTTACCATAGCCATTATTTGTCCGCTAGCAGCATCAAGTGTGATAAATTTATCAGATGTTACCAGAGCATAAGCAAAGTGTCCAGCTCCTGGTGCCCCTTCACGTGTTCAAGAAACTTTGATGTCAGCTGGTGTTCCTTTTACTAGTTCGCTGTGTTTGCTAACCTCAAAGTGAAATATTGGGTATATTGTGGAAAATTCTTCCAGTGAAATGTGGCTGCCAATGTCAGAATCTTGATATTTATGCATTGCTTCCAACAATGAAAGATAAGCACGGGACACGTTTACGTTTTCACCAAGTGTAAAATTACAAACAAGTTCACGTTCTGGATATTGTCTAGAATTTATCCTGGATACAATACGTGTTAGACTTAAGTTATCAAATACTCGCTTGTTTGTTTTTTGATCCACACTTGTTCTTGCACTTGTTTGAAATACAACAAAGATATGACGTGGTAATTGTTCTGTTGGTGCTGTTGTTATTCGCAATGTGTAACTTCCTGTGTCAGGTATCGATTGCATATAAACTTTGTTTTGCTCAAAATAAATTTGTCTTGTAAACAATGATAGTTCAGCTTCAAGTTCCATTGCTCTTGGTATTGATGGCACTACTTTTGGTATCCACAATGATACATGTGTTATCACAAACTGTCCAACATCTACAGGAGCAACAGCTGCTGTTTGGCGAAATATATTGTTATTGTTGTCTGATCTGTTGAGCATGATTGTTTTTATGCTTCTGAACACTTTGTTAACATCACGGCAAAAACCAAATATGTTGCTCAAAGGCAAAAACATTGTAATTTGACGTCCTTCTGCTGCTATAGCTTTACGTTTAGCATACCCTTCATTGTAACGTTGTTGCCTAATATTTGTTACTGCTTCCCTTATTGAATTGCCAATATCAGCTGGTAAAGCGTTGGCAGGATTAGCAATAAGATCATTAGCATTAACTCCAGGAACACCATTACCATCTCGAAATTCTTTTGAAAAGCTGCTCCATCTGCAGTGTCCTTGAACCAATGCATATTTGTTGCTGTTGATCTGGAGTAATCTTCGCTAAAAGAAAGAATACTCATTATTGTGCTTGCTATTGGCACATGTTCAGTAATGTCCTCTATTGTTTGATTTGCAAGTTGATATTGTGTACTGTTTCCAGCCGTTGTTCAAAAGAGCAATTTCTGTGTTTGCTGGAAAAGCTGCAATTGGAGTTGCACTGTTCATTAGTTGACCTCGAATCTTGATAAAGCTTTATGAGGTAACAGGCAAACATCCTCATCTTGTGTGTTTATTGTTCTTTGCCCTGGAGTGTTCATGTTATTTGAGTTTTCATCAAGATATTCAAGGAACTCAAATTACTCTGTTGAATCATCAAAGTAATAATTTTCACTAAGATCAAGGTAAGTCTTTGCTGGCATCATGTTACTCATTGTTGTTAGATAAAATATCAATACATCGGTAAATCAGGGTTTGGTTGAGATCGTTTCATAAACTTGGCAATTATGTCTTTACCTCTTTGTGACAACAGTTTCTTTGTTTGTTTTTATCATTGCTTTTGATGCATCAATGTGTTGGTGGTACTTCATCAATGATTTGCTTATTTCTTGTGTGGACGGCACTGCCGTCTGTGGTGTCCCTTTAATTTTTTCTGCTATTTTTTGTCCAAAGGCGGTACCAGCAGCTGATAAATGCGCCTGTAGCAAATGATTCTACTTCTTTCACAGCAACTGGTGCTAGTTTGGGGGCTATACTTGAAATAAATGATCCAACTTTTGAAAATATGCTTCTAAGACCATGTCCAATTACTATTCTTCGATAAACCTTTCTTTGATGCATGTTACACTGGTCTACTATGTTTTAGAAGTCGTCTGCTTCAGAGATAAAATGTGCTATTTATTAGGGATTTTGATGTGCTGAATTCAAATATGACAATTAAAGCAACTGATTGGATACTGTTTCCAAGATATTTAAGTTTTTACATTTTACGTCTATGTATACTGTGTACATAGTAGACTTTTAATCATAAATTGTAAACCTAGGTCTTTTCATGTGTTTATGGTTGTTTTACATGATAATATTTCACCTGTCCTGTTTATGTAACACTTTACAAAACAGCAAAAGGGTCATATAAATAAAAAATATTTTGAAACAAAAGTCAAAAAACTATTATGTATATATAAGTACATAGTTTAGTCCTTATTCAGTGTCTACTCGGCGCTTCTTGGCTTGTATCTTGTATTCATTAAATGGAGCATCTCTTGTCACTGCCCAGCAATAGTCTGTAAGCTATGATGAGCCCCATTTGCTCTGACAGCGTTTCTCCATTGTTGCAATGTCCTGGTGAAATCGCTCGCTGTGCTCGTCGCTCACTGCTCCGCAGTTAGGTGGAAAATAATCTAGATGAGAGTGCAAAAAATGTATCTTTTGTGACATGTTGCAACCAAGGCTTTTGTATGCCTTGTGAAGGTTTTCCACCAACTCCCTGTAGTTGTCTGCCTTGTTGTTTCCAAGAAAATTTGTTGCAACTAACTGGAAGGCTTTCCATGCCATCTTTTCCTTGCCACGCAGTGCACGGTGAAATGCATCATCTCGAATAAGTTCACGAATATAAGAACCAACAAAGACGCCTTCCTTTATAATAGATTCACTTAACCTTGGAAATTGTCCACGGCGGTACTTGAAAGCTGCTTGTGTTTTGTCCATGGTCTTGACAAAGTTCTTCATCAGACCCAGCTTGATGTGCAAGGGTGGTAACAAAATCTTCCTTGATTCAACAAGTGGTGGATACTGAACACTTTTCATCCCAGGCTCCAATGACTGTCGGAGTGGCCAATCTCTCTTGATGTAGTGGGAATCCCTCTCCCGACTATTCCATTCGCAGAGAAAACAGCATTACTTTGTGTAGCCAGTCTGCAGACCAAGCAAGAGAGCAAGAACCTTGAAATCGCCACAAAGCTGCCACCAATGTTGGTCATAGTTTATGCACCTCAAAAGTTGTTTCATGTTTTCATAGGTGTTCCTTCATATGGACTGCATGACCAACTGGAATTGATGCCAAAACACTGCCATTATGCAGCAAAACAGCTTTAAGACTCGTCTTCGACGAATCAATGAACAGTCTCCACTCATCTGGATCATGAACGATGTTGAGGGCTGCCATCACACCAGTGATGTTGTTGCAGGCTACAAGATCACCTTCCATTAAGAAGAATGGGACAAGATACTTTGACAGTCACGGAACATGGAAACCCTAACATCACCTGCCAGGAGATTCCACTACTGTAGTTTGGAGCCCAACAGCTCTGCCTTACTCTTGGGTAGTTCCAAATCCCTGACAAGGTCATTCAGTTCACCTTGTGTTTTGAGGTGTGGTTCAGAGGAGGAGGATGGGAGAAAATATGGGTCATGTGACATTGATGGTTCAGGTGTAGAAGTTTCATCATCTTCCTCTTCCTCGTCTGGCTCACGTGAGAATGATTTTGGTGCATCAGGAACCCGCAGTTCTTCTCCGTGGGGTACTGGGCGTATAGCTGATGGAATATTTGGATAATGCACAGGCCACGTTTTCTTCTTTGACACACCTTTCCCAACTGGAGGCACCATGCAGAAGTAACAATTGGTGATATGGTATGTTGGCTCTGTCCAAATCATTGGCACTGCAAAATGCATATATTTCCTTTTCCTGTTCAGCCACTGGCGAAGATTGTTTGCACAAGTGTTGCAGCATATGTGTGGGGCCGTCCTCTTGTCCTGATCTCCAATTTTGCAGCCAAAATAAAGGTGATATGCTTTCTTAACCTTAGTGGTTATACTGAGCTTTTGTGATTCAAAAGTCACTTCAACATAAACATAGCAGAAGTTATCTGCATTGTTCACACAAGTCCGAGGCATCTCTGCTCACTTTGGCTAAACAGAAATGTGTCCCTTTGCAAAATCAAACACTGACAAATAAGAGAGCACGACACTGTATGATTTGTAGAGCTGATATAGGGCAATTTCTTCAGCAAAGTGATGTAAGCTTAGTTATGATTGCATCATCCATGACGTCTAGGAATAACATGATGCAATTCATATCATGTATGACGCAATACCAGATTCAGATTGCATCATTCATTGTTTTGCCTAAAAAGCAAGTACTGTCCAAACCCAGTCATAGATTTATTCATAGATCCAGTCAAAGTTGTATTTTAGTCATTTCTGGTTTAATTGAGATTCCTTCCCTTTATAACTCACTTATCGTCCGCCATTTCCAAGTCAAGGATCGTATATACTGACCAAGTATCATATCTTTAGAACTAAAGCCAATCAACAATTTTAAGCATCATTTTCGTTCTCAGTGATCCAGAATTATTAAAGTTTGACAATATTTATTGCGGAAGCATTTTGGCTGTAGACCAGTGTTATTGTTATTGTTGGACAATTTTAACGTATTTGTCTCAATTGTAAGTAATACGTTACAATTTCATTGTTAGAGTCAAGTTGTGTATCATTTTAATCTGTTAGCGTCATTGTGATACTACCAATTTGTTCTTCAACATTCAAAGGATAATAGATTATCTGCCTTGGGATAATTAGCAACAAAGAAGCTGGAGGTACATATGGTGAAAAACTGTAGATTGTCCTTCACCTCCTTTTGTTGTGTATGACCCTTGAGCTATTGAACAATTGATTAAGATAGTGGTAACAACAGTGATATTGATTGGTTTCTCACCCTCAAATGAAATTGAAGGATCTGTTGCTGATCCATATTGTTGTTTCTCAAAACCTAATAATGAGTCAATTGTCACGGAATTGTATATACTTTATATCAATGTATATATGTGAACAAAAATGTACTTGGGTTTCGTTGCCGCGTTTATTTTTTCGGCTCTAGTTATTTCGAAATACTGAGCGCGACTCAACCCATGCTTCATGTGCAAATTGCCTGCAGCGAAAATCCAAGTACCCCGAGTTCTCTAGCTGCGCATAGTCATCACAGCTAGGGTACTTATAGAGCGAATTCTCTATGTACAATTACATTATGACAAGTCTTGCCAGAAAGCGTACCACTTTACGGGAGCAATCTTCAGCTGTAGAGCTGTTTTTGTGTATGGCTTGGTGATGTGGAGTCGCAGAATTCTGTGGGGTTTCTTCTGACATGTACACTGCTGTCTGATGACTTTGGCACGGAAGACAGTACTGGTGTTCTCGATGTGAGGGACCAAGGCTTCGCGACCACGGGTCTGTGTGGAATGAGAAGGCTCTCGAGGGGTACTTGAACAGACTGGGAGGGGCGGGCCATGCGTGGTGGCTCATAGACCATTGACTAGAGCGGGTGGAACCGGAAATACATCTTGGTCGTCAACTGGACACCACGATATATATATATATATATATATATATATATATATATATATATATATATATATATATATATATATATGTGTGTGTGTGTGTGTGTTCCATGTTGTAATTGGTTATTTCATTATTGCTATCTGAGCATAAATTCATGCATTCATATTTTCAATATCGCTATATGAGTGATACATTTGTACATGCATAATTCAAATATCGCTAAATGAGTGATATATTGATAAGTTCATAATACATGCGTCCTACTTGTGGATAAATTTATGAATGATAGATTATTCGTAGTTTTATATAAATCACATGCTTTGGTCATCTAAGGTGCTAAATAAGACCTTGTTTGTATTAGGGTGTCAATTATATACTTTAAATCGTTGACTGGTGATAAAACAGTGTTCATATTTGTTGATAAGTTATATTTGTTGATCTTTGATTTTCTCGTTAAAGTTACTTGTTCTTGATTGGTTCCATGTTGGGAACTTTATAATTTTCCTTATATCTTTTTGTTTCAATGGTTTCAGATTCATTCATCGTTAAGTTACATTTATAAATAAACATCTCATTAACGCAATTGCTTTCGGTGTCTTCGCTAATTCAATCCAAACCCGGTTTCATCCTGTTACACCAATGCTTGTTTGACTGCTAAAATGTATCAACATATTATCTGTAAGCGTTATATTTGGCCTGAGCGTGCTGTAGTCTGGTTCTAGCAAAGAAACTATCAGCATTACCTCCATTTTCTGTTATTAGTGCTTTGATCACTGTGTTAAGATCAATAACATTATATGCTCCAGGTTGAATTTTAACTGTTGTTGGGACAACTTGTTGTCCTGCACCAGATTGAAATATAAACTCATCGTTGATGTTACGTTTAACGTTCAATATACTGTTCAACATTGTGGCTGAGATAAGTCCGATTTCATATTTCTCACTTGGATCAAGTTTAATTGGTGGAGTATAAATGACAGTAAACTTTGAACTATCATTTTGTGTTTGTGATGAATCAAGGACTAAAGTTGCCTGGATTTGTGAACCTATCTTATCACCTTCATCACCAAGACGAGCAAGTATTTCCTCTTGTTGTTGTTTAGTATCTTACGTTCTTTGATTATATCAGGTATTCTATTTCCAAATTCAATCAATTCTTTATGATTATTTTTAATGATATCATTTTTCTTTGCTCCTCTTGCTCCACGTTTTTGATTAACATTTGATATTATATCTTAAATCATCACTAACTCAGTATCATCAAATACAATCAAATCATTTTTGTTTGGACTATCAATAATCATATTTTTATTTTATTCATCATCAATTGTTTTCGGAAGATTGATGTAATAATCGCTCCATTATTTTTCTTTTTGCGTCAAGCTCTTCACCAGCAAACACTCCTGCGGCAACATCTTCTTGTGTTGGACTTGGAGCCCTGCTTGTAGCTGGTGATGGCATCTGACTAACAGTTGGATCTGGAGGATCGTATGGTGCCGCCATTATCGCTGGCTTAGTTACCTTATATTTTTGTTTGGGTAACTCTTGTCGAATGTTGTTCAAAATTACATTTTTGAGCAGTTTGTTTGTCAACAATTTCCTTTTATGTCTCTTTTAACGCTGTAATAGCTTTGTCCTGATTAACATCAATTATATATTTTAAACTTTTTGGTGCATCAGGATTCTGTTTGCCAACTATTGCTTCTGTTATTGGTGCTAGATTTAATCTTGATTGTACCATGCCTTCTTCCCTAGCAATACATGCTGATTCAAAAATCTCCTTGTTTCTTTTTTTTAGTTCAACATACTTTTTCATTATTTCTTTCCTTGTCATTCCTGCTAAGGACATTGGTATTGTTTACGTTTTGATAAAAATGTATTGTGATGTCAGTCATCACACAGATGCTTGTCAAGTCTACATTGAAACATCTTTCTTTTATCTGATGCAAAACGATCAAAGAAATAAAAAGTCATGCTTTCCTTTTGTTGCTTTGTGATAAAGATCAACAAATCCTGCTCTTGTAACATCACCACAATATTTTCGTGCAATGTTCACAACATTTGTGTTATTCAAGCCAGAAAACAAAATAAAACAACCAGAATTTCGTCTCATAAAACGATCAATATTGTAAAACCCTTGTGCAAGAAATATAGCATTACAACGCTTGTTACGTGACAAAGAAAAGTATGACTTTATTTTGTTGATTTCAGCGTGTTTTAGTGGAATGTCATCAAAAACAAATCGTATTCTCATCAGCGTCAAGTTCTTTTTTTACAGGGATAACATCATCACGTTCTTTGATGATAAAAGTATCATCGTTCATGGGAAGATCATCAATGTTTAATTGTAATCACTTAACAATTCATATTTATCCTGCTGTGAATTCACTGTGTAGACGCGATCATAGTTAACATTATCGTTCAACAACAGGTTTAACAACATATTGGTTTTACCAGAGCCTGTCCTGCTAACAATAAGATAATGACAATGTGGTAGGTCATGATTATGTTTGTGTTTTATAACGTGTTCTGTGTCAATATATATTGATATACAAAAACAACACCAGAAGGTAATGACTTATCAAATTACGTCAAAAAGCTGGCGATAGTATGCTAGAAAATTTAAACATGTCAGGTAAACGAATGTTGAACCTAAACACTTCTTAGCCTCCAGCTAATGTTTATAACAAACAGGATGCAAGTTATGATCAACTACAGTCAGTTGATGTAACAAAATTAAGTTTGAGTGGAGGTACAATGACAGGTAACATTAACATGGCAGGTAAGAAAATCATCAACCTAGAAACTTCTTATCCTCCATCTAATGTTGATAACACACAGGCTGCAAGTTATGGTCAAATACAGTCAGTTGATGTAACAAAATTAAGTTTGAGTGGCGGTACGGTACAATGACAGGTAACATAAACATGGCAGGTAAGTAAATCACCAACCTAGAAACGACTTATCCATCCTCCGGAGGAAATCCATCACCAGCTGTGTGTCTGACGCAACTTAACTATGTTAACAACACAAAGATTAGCAACACTGGTGATACAGTAACAGGTGTACTAACTTTTACCAGCACAGGAAGAGTTACCGGACTTCCAACAAGTTATCCAGCAATTGACTTTAGCGACGCTGTTAGCTTCGGACAACTTGACTCCGCACTGCCATTATATGTACCACATGCAGGAACAACAAAAATATGGGCGGCAAAGCCTTGATCTACCTGGAGATAACACCTACGCTGTTAGTTACAAGGTGTTAGATGGTTATGCACTGCAAAAAACTGGAGACACAGCGCAAGGTATGATAAACATGAACAGCAATCGAATTACAATTTTACCAACATCAGTAGATCCTGCAGATGCAGTACCCTACCAAAATTTGGTTACTTTGGCATCAGCTGTTGTCAATAAAGCTGGTGACACAATGACAGATACACTGAATATGGGCATCAACAAGGTAACATCATCTGCGGTGCCAACAACAGGCGATGATTTGACAAATAAATCTTTTGTTGACAGTACGGTTGGTAGCGGAGGATGTGGTGGTGGTGGTAGTACAAAACGAGCTAAAAATAGCGTTGGACACATACCACCATTGTCAAGCAATGGCAGCAATCGAACAGGGTTTGTTGCAAGTGCATGTAGTTTTCATTCGGGATATAATCCATTTAAGGCTTTTGCATATCACTGAACATACACTTCAAATTCAAACGAATAGGCAGCAAATGGCCAATCAAAATTTTTTTGGATCAAGATAGAGTGTCCTAGCTCTGTAACAGTATGTAATTTGATGTTGCGCAGTAGAGCTTCAAACGCAGAACGTATCTCAGGCTGGAGGTTAGAGGCGTCAAACAATAATTTTGCTACATTTGACACAATCTACACTCCAGCAACAAATCTGACATATATCGGTAGTACTTATCTGAATTCATGCTGTCAACACCTGTGCCAACAACAAAATATAAATATTTCAGATTGTATTGCTACAGTGCTGAGCCTGTTAATCCTGGTTTGACATTGTTTCAAATATTTACACTTGATGATCTTGTATGAAAATTTTATCAAGAGTATTCAATAAAGAAATGGCAGAAATTATAGATAAAAAGATTCCAGAATTTGTTGACATTTGTCGTGAGTTTTACAATAAAATATTTAATCCTGAAACTTTCTTAGACACGATAGATAGTAGTCCAGCTTTAAGAGAACTACATCGATTAAAAACAAGCTTGAAGAATCCTGATATTGTTTGTGTAGATTCAGAAAACAGAAAGAATTTGTTATCTGTTACGAAAATGCGTGGTAATCAAATGCGCGATCAGCTTTACAAATATGATGCTTTGGTCAAATTTTGTTCCAATCATACAAAAGCGGAACAAGAAAAAATACTGGAATATTTATTGCATGATATTATCATCGAGTTCAATCAGGAGAATAGCCATTTGATAGCTAGAGCAAAGGTTATTAACAAGCGCAAGTTCGAGAATAAAAAAAACGATGAGAAACGACATAGAAAGAATGCGGAATGTCTTGATGATAATGCAACTAAGAAAAAATTAGCGCTGTTCAAGAAGCAGCATCTCAAAGAAACATTTGCAAAACTAAGGCTGTTTAAAGAATTAGGACTTGATTACAATGATGTTGAAACAGCACTGGAAGTACATAATGAGCCTGATGATGTTGACGTGTTAACAACATCATACTATGTTTTAGCATTATCTTTTTCAAACAAGGGTAGCAAGTACACTGAATAAGAAATCTATACTGCATTAGAAGCGATCGATCGAATTGAGGACACAACTGAAAAGCAACCAGAGACTGAATAGGCTGAATTTTATAAAAAACTTGGTGAAATAAAAGATGTTAAACCAAAGATAACATGGCATATGGAGACAAATTGGATAAAGTAAAGAATGGATAGTATTACACAGAGATTAACAAGATAAGAGAAAACAAAAATTATGAGCGACTAATTGATTTGGTATCATTAAAATCAGGTGTGTCGTTAACAGAGCTGTTTTCAAATATTGACAACAAATTACGCGACTTTGCTGCGGCCTACACTATCATGCTGCCAAAAATGAGATAGATGATACACTAAAAGATGGTTTTTATGAACGAGCTGCGCAATACATTGATGAAAACTAGGAACTGCTAAAAGATGTGGCAAACACTGTTGAGTCCATTTCGATTATCCAAGCAGGACAAAATTAGTGGATTATAGCAAATATTATGAATTTTTACGTGATTCTAAAACGAGAAATTTTATAACACAATAAGGAGTGTTGTTAGTTATATAGATTATCTCGTTAATATGTTTTCAAAAGTTTTGTTAGGTTATGTTTTCATAATAAACTACGCGATCGTAAATTTTGGAGATCTTAGTAAATATGTGGAAGCTGTCCCCAATTCAGTAATGGAATACATAGATACATATCAAAAACAAATAACAGATTACAATGTATTAACAACAGAAGTTAAAAAACTAGACTTAGAAAGAGAATTTCATTGTCGGTCAAAATTAACATTCAGTGATAGTTTTTAACGCGATTTGTAAAATATATTCATGTGTTAATAAACAACGATAATTTTAGAGATCTTGTTGTTGATAGTTTTAACAAATTATATCTCGAAAAAGGCTATGTTATTGACAAGGAAACAGCAAAAGAAAAGTTGCAAAAAAGAATTTTTTTATCATCAGTAAAGAATACATAATGACCAAAACAAATGTCATCGATTTCAACCATATCTCGCGCAACATACCTAATGGAGAACGACGTGAACTACTCGCATACTACAATTATTATCATAAAAAAGCCTATTGTGCAAAGAAAGCTTATTGTTATTATGGTCGAATACTGCAGTTCATTGCGTACGTTCCAATGGTGCATCAGCAGGTGGAACAGCTAATCCATTCATGTTGATAATTTTCGGTGTTGGCATTGCATTAAAAGCTGCTAGCAAAAAGATTGAACCTAAGTTTGAAAACAAGAAAGGTGCATGTAAAATGGCGCTAATAGCATACATTAAGATTTTAAACCAGTTGCGAACGTACCTTCGTGGTGAACATTACATTATGCTGGATCTAATACAAGAATTTCGTGTCAAGGGTGATATGTTAAGCGATCTGTTGCCATTAAGATTAGGTCATTATGAAGAACAGTATGAAAGAGAATATAATGAATACAAATGCATGTAGTTTTGTGTGAAATATAAGTATAATGAATACAAAGTAAAAGATAAGATAACAATTGAGGGCACACACAAAAATGAAAAATCTATTGTACGATGGCAAACACTTGATTGAAGAAATAAAAAATGAAAAAGCTGGTTTAATTTTTAAAAAAGGTAACAAGGTAAAATTATCGTTGCTTAAAACTGGAGACTCAACATATTTCAAATTCCTCAAGGATTTAACAGATGTTATCAGTGATAAGATTGATAATTTATGCGATCCAATATCAAAGGAAAAATATGCAAAAATTACAATCGATGATAAAACAAATTGTTTTAAGGACAAAAAACGTATCAAATTTCAACAGTTTATTAAGTTTTATATTTTTGAGTACAATGATGATCAATATCTTATTGCAAAGGCTGAAGTGATAAATGTTAGCAGTGATAACGTGTGAATTTTGTGTGAAATCACTATATAATGGAGATGATAAACGAGAATAATGGTGAAATTATGGTATTTGCCACAAATATAATGTGTGAAAAAATTAGAGTTAAAAATTGCAACGATGGCCAACATTAATATGTGGAAATTTCAAATCTACAAAAGAGAATTATCTATTGCTAGAAGCTTATTTCATAGATAATATGTATGATGCTCCATCAAAATTGGCTGGTCTCTTTGATTAAATTGTGAAATCAATCATCAAACAGTCTTTGCATTTTAATCATGAAACAGTAGATGGTGAAGTTGATGATGAAGTTGAAGATGAAGTTGATCATGAAGTTGATAATTAATCATTGTAACCACAAGCCATACTTGATCTAGTAACCCTAATGTAAATTTTGGGTGAAATTATTATAGGGTGAAGTCAGATTGATGATATAATCTTATCCCAATGTGAATTTTGTGTGAAATAATTATGGGGGGGGGAGGCAAATTGGAGGTAGTTATGTTAACAGATGTGTATTACATAAGTGTTGAGTAATCTCAGTAGTAGGTATAAAGACATAGAAATCTAGCTCAAAAACTCTATCCTATCATCGATGGTCAACGAAATGGAACGAATCGTAGCGAGGGATACGAGCGTGAGCAAGCAGCCTGAACGAAGAGTAATGAAGTGCAGTGCCATTGATAGTAGGATAGAGTTGGTGAGCCAGGATCGGTCTTTATACCTACTACTCATATTTCTGCAAGTCGGATATCTAAACACGGTGAGCACTTAATTAGGTTCTCACAGAAACACTTGTGGACACAGCTGTGATGGTAGATTGACATTTTTCACGTTTCAACACAAGAGAGCATATTGCATTTATGATGATTACAGCGAAACCAAATTAAGAGATATAAATAAAACATGAATTTCACTTGATAAAACTTATTTAACTGGTAGTTATTTATTAAAGTGTTGCCACTAGTAGGCATTAATGCCATTTTCATCGATCAGAATTTCGTAGAATATTGCTATTTACAGTGTACTAAGAATGTTGTTTGCACTGGAACATAAATTTAACAAAATAGAAAACGTCTTATTAAAAGCTGAAAATTTCATGATGTTGATTCAAATTTCCAGGTACTCACCACTGTTTTCGACAATAAACGACAAATTAGTCAAGGTTTAATTTACCAATTTTGATAGCGATTTTCTTCACGTTCAACAAATTGGGGCAAATTGTGGGCGTATTTTCTAGTAACAAAAATGGGTTCCACACCTGACCCTGCATTATATGCGGGTTTGCGAGTTATCCGGGTACGAGTTATCGAGGGAGTGGTGTACTCTACAAAATGACCTAAATGTAAATCCAACCTAAGTGCTGGTGACAGATGGACCGATACATGTAGACATCATCAATTATCATCAATGCACAAGCCAGAATTGCTTTTATTCTGGCCAAAAGTTATGTATTTAGTGAAATATTTTTAAGAGATTAAAACTTTCTTATTATCATGGAGATTATCCAGAAAACTATTCAGCAATTTCCATCATATACAACGGAATGCATAGGGCCGGTTAGAGATATTTTTATTATGAAAATTCTCTCATTATATACACACAAATGCAACTGATTATATATAAAGGTTCTACTAAAATCATAAAACAATACAATTAACAATTTAGGACAATTGGTGATCATTACAACTTATATTCATATTATTTTAAAGTTTTTCTACGTTTTGTCAGATTCATCATAATAATTGCAAAATATTCTATTTTTGTTTTGGAAACATGCAATTATTTATGTTTCATCTTTTTTTTTCATAAAGATTGCAAAGCTCCATCTTCAATACCTGCAGAATTTATAAGCAATTAATTTTATCTAAGTAGAAAATACATTTGCTACATCAACTATATGTTCATGTAAGATGATGGGTTTTCTTAAGATCACCCCAAGCAGTCTTTAATTAGTTTAGGGATTGTGTTCATCCAGGTGGGATGGTTGGAATTCTGGTCGGATCCTTGTTGTTGATGCAGGATTTCAAGTCTTTGCATTTTAAAGTCCTTTATTAATTCAGTCAATCTTGCTTATTCACACGAAAATGTGGTGTTGATGTTTGGAGTTACATGACAAGTGAATAAAAACATATACAATTCTTTAAAATTTTGAAAACTTGTGAAAAGTTGCTGAAAACTTGCTAAAATTTTACAACACTGAATTTTCTTCTTTCTTTGAATGTTATGGATTTATCTGAATGCTTTCTGATTTCGGAGAAATTGCTGAAATGTGAAGAATGGATAATAGTAAATATCCTGTACCTTTTCATTCATTATCCTCAAAAGCTGCATTTTTTAGTCGTAAGGTACTACCCTTGTTCTGGCCTCAGTAGTGTCATTACTATTCATAACAGACTGAAGTGGGTTGGAGAAAAGTGGAAAGATATCAAATAATGTAACCTTTCTGCTCACATTATAAAATACAGCTGAAAAAGTAGAACTTTTGAGACCAGAACCATTTTTAAACAAAATATTGCCAGTTCTGAAACCAGAGTTGTCTTCAGATAATAGACTAAAGCAGACTGATGCAGAAAGCACATGGGTAGATAAAACTTTGTAAAGAGAGTTTGAGATTTGGAGAAGAAAAAAAAGACTAGGATATAAAAGCTGAGGTTAAAAAAGCAACAAAAAAAAGAAGTCCAATTTTCACCCATTTCTCATGTGCAGGCAAAATTGACAATACATAGCTATACAGAAGGCTTTCGGAATCAGACGTATTTGGATTTAATATGAAGTAACAAGAAAGTTTTGTCTTCCACACCCATTTCATAAAAAACATAATCTCACAGATGAAGTGAGTTAAATGTGCTGAACTAATCAGATCTGTGCAATTTTTGTTCTGCTTCATTTTAATGGACTTTTAACACATTATTGGCCATATCATGCAGAGGAAATGGGAGGTAAGTGCCTTTCCCAGAGAGATCAAGGCAGCCTACCCGGGCTGACCTGAGTGGGTATCGAACCTGTGACTATTTGATTACGAGTCCAACGCTCTACTAACTGAACTATCATGGCCTCAGGATCTGTGTGAATTTTATTTGACAAATTTCTGCACTATTCAGAAAGGGGCTGAACTTTGCTGAACTTACCTTACTTAATGCTGAACTTGTTCGAAAAGTTTAGCGGGGACTTTATTCTGAAATCGATTTAATTCCATGCGAATTCAAGGGAGCAATTAGATTAATCCATGAACAGTAATTAGCGAATGTAGAAATTCTTATTTTATTTCAAATTATCCTGAAAATCTTTTTGAATATTCATTTTATGCATACCATTTGGTGAGGTGTAAATTTAGAATACTTTTGTGATAACTGATAATTTTAATTCATAATGAAAACAAATTCTACTCATTTCTCATTATCTCTTAACTGACTAGAACTGAAAAAATGCAATATCTTTTGATATGGTCAGTAAACATGACATCACAAAAAATGATGGATTGTTCCTTTCTTTAAATGTATTTTGCATCATAATACGATAATTTGTGTTGTTTTTACTTGTTTTTTTGTTAATGTGAGCAACTGACATTAACATCTACGAAGAAAGGAAGTACACGTATGAATCATTGTTTCCTTAATATTTCTAAACGAATGGGAAACAAGCTAATCTAAGATAATTAATTAATAAATTAAGAAACTGAAATACAGTTTTCCTGCTACATCAGGCTCAAAGTAAAAAAGGGCAGTAACTGTAACGAATATCTCAAGAGCACAGTGATGTATCGATATGCACATCTTCTTCTTCTGATAATAACATTTCCTAAGTTTCATGGCAATCCATTGAAATCTGTGAAGCTATTTGAGTTCAGAAGTTTCTGTCATATACTACTTTCAACTGCATAACAAAAAACATGGGAACACAGTGATATGATGATACGCACATCTTCAGATGATGGCCATAATAATTACTAAGTTTAATGGCAATCCATCAAACACTTCAGGACTACTTATGCTAATGCAATTGTGTGCCAGATGAAAGAAAAGATGGACACGAGGATTACCGGTACTATATACCCCAGCATCCATCTCTATAGAGACGGAGGTATACTAGTTGCTCTCATTTATTGAGTAAAGAAACTTGGAACTGCAAACACATATCTTCATTAAACCTTTGCTTTATAGCTCACAACATATGTTAGGAGATTTACATTAAAACTGTGAATTTGTGTTTGTGGACCATTTCAAAGAACTGCATTTATATTCAAAGAGATATAGTCATACATTTTGACTACAAATAAGAATCTGATGTATTTAATATATTTTCTCAATGTGCCATATACAATATAAAAGAAAGCAAATATGCTGAGATCACACATCTGTGTTTGAATTTTACAGTATTTTCATAATTCTGTCCAATAATTGTCATAATTTTTCTTTTCTTCTATTGATCTACTGATAACTACATTTACCATAGGTCAATTCAATTTCTTAAAATGTCCAGAAGAACAGAGTTAATTTCATAGCCTATCACAAATTGCCAACACTATAATCTCTACTCAAAATTAGAAACAAGATTTGCAAGTGGGCTTCATATCGCTCAACTGGGTAGCTGACATATATCGCCATGCAACTGCAAACTCACAAATGTATTGAAACTGAAGAAGGGAAAGAAAGCTTGGAGCGCATACTGTATATTTGGTGTGTATAACATACACTTATTTGCCCTAATTTCTTATTTTCAGGTGGGTGCTCGTTTTACAGCGGAATAAAAAAAAATGTTTTTTTACCAGGTCGATCTTACGAAAGGATCAAGGCACTAAAAAGCTGCCTACACGTCATATTCAATCCCTGTAAAATAATAAATCCACTCCATTGTATCTAAAATGTTTACAAGCCTTAATAATGAATTAAATAATCTTTTAAACCTCGATAGTCTTGTTTCTTGATTGCCTATGTTAATAAACTCATTTTATTTCACATCAGTGTTTAGCTTTTTGCTCTGTGACTTGACAAGAAATACATGTACATGCAACTGGTAACTTGTTCTACCATCACGTTTACATCAAAGCTGTCCAACGTACCACATTGCAGTGGAACAAATATAATTACCGCACCCATAAATGTTCAATATTCCATAACTGTTGATCTAATAAAACAAAATTATTTATTAATTTCTTTATTCATGGTAGATTTGAAAAGTAATATTTAGAATTCAAACCATGTTAATGTTCTCATCAGAGGCACATTTAGGGGACATATTTTCATGACTATGGCTTGTCTGTTATGGTAACACTGACACATATCGTTAAACAAAATAATAAGGTAATGTATGAAATTGGCAAATATATTTTGTTCTTAGAAAATAAACTTAGCATTTGATATTTCTTCGTGACTAAGCAGTGATCACTGCTACATTGACTCACTGTGGTCTTTTCAAGGTAATCAGCGATGGGTACAGCTTGTATGTGCTAAATATAATTACATTGCTTTGTCCAGATAAATTTGTGATTTATTTACTTTTTTCAGCCAATAAACTTGTTTCTTTCTTTTATTTCTCATCTTAAACCGCAGTATTTGATATTTATTTGTTACAATACAGTGATCAATGTTTAATTGACTGGGCATGGTGTTTTAAAATGTAATCAATGCTGGCAGAAGCTTTTGATGTGCCTAATATAATTGCGATGCATTGTCTTGCGAATTGCTAGCTTGGACACTGAGATATATTTAAGACGTGTAATGATAGCCTAGATAAGTATAACTGGACCTGAACTTTCACAGATCATCTTGTGTTCAATCTTGAATCTGAACGAATATAATCAGACAAAGTATCAACATTATCCATGTAAGAAACTCATACACTGCAAAAGAAAATCTAACCACTATTGCCTAGCCATAAGCACATAATAAAAGAGCCAATGGAAGAGAGTTCAATGTAGGAGAGTCTTCTGTCAGGGAGTAGAGAAGAAAGACAGATGAGGACATATAGCAATTTTTCTCGAGTGACGATGATGAATTTGAGGGATTTGATCCAACAGAATGAACTTAATCAACAAGGCAAACCTGAAAATTTCTCTTTTAAGAGCCAATGAAAAAATTGGAAAGTTAAACTTTAAATATTGCCACTTGTTGTTCGTTCTTTCTTTTATGATATCTTGAAAAAAATTATTGGTCATGATCAGGTGCCATGTACTGACAGGAAAAAACAGAGAAAGAGTCAATGATCAGTGCACAATCCAAAATGGCTGACTATTGTTGCACTATGAAAATGGAGCAAAATTATAAAGATTCTAAAATGAATAAATGTATTATATCATATGTGTGTTATATGACAGCAATGTATTTTTTTTGTGGAGGGTAAAACTAATTTGTATTATGTAATACTTACCTGTCACTACTGTGAAGTTTACCATTTCCGCAATGGAAGAACCCTCGTCCATGCTAAATGTGCCATCCTTCTGTTCCAGGAAGTTCTAGAACATATACACCGACCCGGTCTGACTTCATGTCATAAGCCCATGTGCAATTGCATATCTTCATTCTTTTCTAGGACCCTGACTAATGAAGGACATTAAAGTGGAGAGGGAGAAGGGCATTTGACAATAGTGACAGGGAAGTGTTACATAATTCAAATTAGTTTTACCCGCCCCCCCCCCCCAAGAAACAAAATGTAGTTTTTTGGGGGGTAAAACTAATTTTAATTATGCAATACTTACCCATCACTATTATATAGCTTTATTCCTTTTTCGTGTCGAAAAACTCGTCCGTTCGATGTGAAATCATTCTCCCACTTAAAGTGGAGAATTTGTCAACAAGCCACGTCACGCCCGTGCATCTCTCTGCGCCTGCGCGAACATTCATCTTTTTCATAGACGAAATTACGCCAGGGCATCAGAGCGGGGTGGGAGGAGGGCATTTGATAATAGTGATGGGTAAGTATTGCATAATTAAAACATAATTAAAATTAGTTTTACCCCCCAAAAAACTACATTTTAATAGCAGCAATACATTTACCCATCACTATTATATAGCTGAATTTGTCAGTTAGGTGGGTCGGCTGATGTTAAACTTATCAAAAACAGAGGAAAAATGTAAACTACTCACCATTTGAGGGGAGATGTCCACTTTACTCTTTGCTGGAGTCCTTCTGGGCCACATGTTGTGCCGCAACTATGGGACCCAGAGAAAATATGCCTGCGCTTTGATGTGCTAATGAGCGGAGGTAGAAGGACGAAAAGGTAGTATGGGATCGCCAAAATGCTGCCTTCATGACGTCCTCCAGAGAAGAGTAATTTAGATAGGCCCATGAGGCAGCGACGGCTCGAACCTCATGGGCTTTTAGTTTCATAAATGAAAGGTCTCTATCAGTAAGGGACTGGTAAGCTCTTTTAATTGTGGTGACAATCCACCTTGAAATCGTGGAGGCCGAAATATCAACGGAGCCCTTAAGAGGAAGGAAAAGACGTTTCCTGCCCTTTCTTTTCACTTTTGAAGCATTTAGATAGAAACCCAGTGCCCTAACTGGGCATAATAGCCTATCTTGATCATCCCCAGCACAGATTCGACTAAGACTGGGGATCTCTATAGGTGATGGAGCTACCGCAGGTAATTGATATTTGGCTAAAAATCCTGGCTGACAAAGGAGGGAAACGGATTCAAAATTGCCATTAAAACGGAGACAGCCAGTGTCCACCGACAATGCATGAATCTCGCTACGTCTTCTCGCAGACGCCAAAGCGAGTAAAAATACCGTCTTGAGTGTGAGATCCTGAAAGGATGCCTCACTCAATGGTTCATAGGGGGTTTTTGTTAAGGACCATAAAACACATGATAGATTCCATCTAGGCGTCAGAGAGCGAGTGACAGGTCTCTGTAGCTCAAAATACTTAATGAGATCGGCAAGGTGTGGATCTGAACCAATCTCCGAGCGCTGAGAGAATTTAAGTGTGTTAGAAATGGCGGCTCTATAGCCCTTGATAGTAGATACTGAACATCTTTTGTTCTCGAAAAGGAACAAAAGGAAATCAGCAATGGCAGTTATAGAGGAACAGCTGGGATCAACACGTTTCCTACTGCACCAATCACAAAAGATTCTCCACCTGGCATCATAGACCTTGGATGTAGAAGCTCTCCTGGCCTGAATGATGCAACTGGCAACCCGGCCCGAAAACTTGTTCTGGCGGATAGATCGCTTGAGATGAACCAAGCGTGAAGGTGGAGAATGAGTGGGCTGTTGTGTAGGAGGGAGCCTCTGTGTTGTGACAGAAGATCCCTCCGGTGAGCGAGAGATCTGGGTTGATCTATCAATAGATCTAGAAGATCGTTGAACCACGATCGTTGGGGCCATAACGGAGCTATGAGAATGATCCGGGCAGTGGAAGTTCTTACTTTTTGCAGAACTTGGGGAAGCAATTGGAACGGTGGGAAGGCGTATGCGAACAGACGATCCCACTGGAAGCTGAACGCGTCCACTGCCCACGCTCTCTGGTCCGGGACTGGGGAGACATAAAAGGGGAGTCTGTTGTTGAGCCTGGTCGCAAACAAGTCCACGAGGGGCCTTCCCCATAGTGACAAAAGGGACTCTGTCACTTCGCGGTGAAGAGTCCATTCTGTGAGAACTGATTTGCCTGACCTGAACAGACTGTCCGCTAAGATGTTCTTTTTCCCTGGGATGTGGCGAACTCAGAGGGAGATGTTCTCCGAGGTAGCCCAGAGGAGGAGGTTCCAGACCTCCACGCAAAGAGAAGGGGCATGTGTGCCTCCTTGACGTCGGAGATACGCTACGACGGACGTGTTGTCGGAGGAGACCATGACACAACGACCACTTACCCTGTCGACGCACCCTTGTAACGCTAGAAAGACAGCCTTCATTTCTAGGTTGTTTATGTGGAGGGACGACTCGTGTAGGGTCCAAAGGCCCTGAAGAGTTATCCCCTCCGGCTCTAGATGAGCACCCCAACCGGAATCTGACGCGTCGGCGAACAGGTAGGAGTGGGGATCCGGAGCGTGCATGGGGACCCCAGCTAGGAATCTGTCTCGATTCATCCACCATCGCAGATGATGATGGAAATCTGGTCCTAGAGGAATCGGAGCTGATAGAGAATCCTTGTGTGGTTTCCACCTTGCGAGTAGGAGAAACTGTAGAGGGCGCATATGGAGCCGTCCTAAGGGAACTAGATCTGCAGCGGCGTTCAAGGTTCCCAGTAGGGATAGGTAAAGGCGAGCAGACAACACGGTTTTTACTCGTAGTGTCTCTAAGAGTGCCAGGATTCGATCTATACGCTCTCCGGGAACCCGGACTAAGTTCTGGTCTGTGAGGAAGTTGATTCCTACATAAACGAAGTCTTGGGATGGAATCAGTTCTGACTTCTCGAGGTTGGGTAAAAGACCCAATCGAGTTACTGTGGACCAACAACGGAACAGATCCTGATGAAGGGACTGAACCTGAACGTTGTGGATTAACCAGTCGTCGAAGTATTGGAGGATCGGGGTTCCCCGTACTCGTAGAGAAGACGCTATTACTCCCATAACTCGGGTGAAAACTCTGGGTGCGGAAGCTATTCCGAACGGCAGAACCCGGAATTGAAAAACTTCCTGGTCCAAGCAAAACCGGAGATATTTCCGATGAGGTGGAAAAATCGGAATGTGAAGATATGCATCTTGAAGGTCGATGGAGACCGCCCAATCCGATGGCCGCATCGCATTTCGGATTGAGGAGGTGGTCTCCATCTTGAAATGTTCCTCCAAAAGAAAACGGTTTAAGGGGGAGAGATCGATAATAAGGCGAAATGTCCCACTTTTCTTGGTGACCAGGAAGATTCGTGAGTAGAATGCAGGGGACTGATTGTTCAGGACCCTCTCGACTGCCCCTTTTTGTAAAATGGTATTTACCTCTTCCCTTAGTTTCACCAGATTGGACTGATGAAAGAGTACGGGGGTCCTTGATAGTGGAGGTTGTTCCTGAAACTGAATACGGTAACCCTCGCTTACAAGAGAAAGGACCCACCCATCGTCCGTGATACTTGCCCAAGCCTCTGAAAAGAGGCCTAGGCGAGCCCCTACGGGGATGTTTGGGAGAGGAAAGGATGGCAGGAAAGGGTGCGAGTCCCTAGCGCCGTCCCCCCCTCCTTCCTTGGGAAAGGAAGGTGGGTTGTAGAACTTCTTCCTAGGGGCTCCTCGGCGTCTAGGTCCACGTCTAGGACCTGACTGACGAGGAGGTCTCACTTGAGGTTGTGCACTATATTCAGGTTGTGCACTATATTGGGGCTGTACCTGCTTAATGAATTTAGCAGGTGGCCCCTGAGGTCGATGCACATTAGTATGCTTCCTGGCCGATTGCGATGGGCCAGGTGCAGTTGTGAAGGACCTATGTTGATGGTCCTTCAAATCTTGTGAGGCCACAGTGGGAATGAGACCTCTGAAGAGACTCTCAGCTTCCAAAGGAGCAGCCCTTAGAAGGTCCTTACTGTGGCTAAGTAAGACCCTCGAGGAGTCCAGTGCAACATCACGACGGATGTGTAGGAGTTCCGCTGAAAGGGCCATTGCAATAGCGAGTGAATGCCGAGATGTCTTGGCAACAGCTTCCAGCACACGCTGTAATGCGGCTGGATTCAGAGAGGCCTCCCTCAGCATACTAAACGACGTAGCTGTGAAGAGGTCCGCATGAGAAGCTATGGTGGTCAGAAGACGGACCTTCTGCTCAATGGCTTCGATCGTCTTAATAGGAAGGCGTGCCCAGGTTCCCGTTGTCAAGCCGACTTGAGATGCATCTGCATCCAATTGAGGAGGTTTAACAGGCCACTTTGGGGAATGTACCCGGTAACTAGAGGCAGAGACCATAGGTCTTAAAGTAGAGGCTGGGACAGCCCACCCTTTGCGCCGTCTAGCGATGTCCTGGCCTGAGGAGAACCTCTGTGATATTTCCTCAATTGTAGAGGAATGCGGAAGGAGCAGAAGATCTGATTGTGGTTGAGCCCCGGAGATCTTTTCCAAACTGGAGAGGATCTTCTTGGACTGTGAACCAGACGGTTTCGGGCACAAATCCGTAGGTAGTAACGTGAAAAGACCATATCTCTTCCGCTTCCTCTGGTTGAGGGAAGCTGGGTCTAGTTGCTTCCAGTTCGTACTCGTTGGAATCGACGATGATAGATACAGCATCATCATCTAGAACACTCCGAGCAGGAGGGTGGCCGGGCGACACAATGTCCTCTGGAGAAGGTAACAGAGGCGCACTATGCGCCATTTCCCGTACCTGCTGAGTAGGGGCTCTAGGTGTTCTACATCTTTCAGGAGAAAGACGAGACCGCTTGCCTTTCGCGGATGATGCTAGGCGTCGGGATCTACTAGTGGATGCTACCTGGCAAGGAGGCGATGGCGGAACACGAGCCGCAACATCGTTTCTACTCATAGTCCAGGGTCCAGTAGCCCAAGGGGGCATAAGGGGCCAATTATTATGAGATGTTGGTCCCCACATCCCGTATGGATTCATTGGTATAATAGGGAAGGGGGGGATACCGATCCGATCCCCTTCCCTGGTCTGCGACCTTCCGTACGACGAGGCCTCTGATTGTTGATCAGTGTGACGTCGGTGACCGGTACGAGAAGACCGGTGGCCTATGACCGGTGACCGGCGACCGGTATTGGATGACCGGTCACCGGAACGATGTGACCGGTGACCGGTGACCGGCGACCGGTGAGCAAACAAAGACCGGTGACCGGTACCGGGTACCCGGTGACCGGTGACCGGCGACCGGTTACCCGACATTGACTGGTGACCGGACCGGTCACCCGACACTGACCGGTGACCGGACCGGTCACCGGTCAGTGACCGGTCACAAGACATTGACCGGTGACCGGTTGACCGGTCACCCGACACTGACCGGTGACCGGACCGGTCACCGGTCAGTGACCGGTCAGAAGACATTGACCGGTGACCGGAAGACCGGTCACCCGACACTGACCGGTGACCGGACCGGTCACCGTCAGTGACCGGTCACACGACATCTCAGATGTCCGTCTGTCTTCATTACTACCCAAGGTGCGGTGTAACCCCTCGTCGAGAGGGTGCGACACGCTACTTTGGGAATGTTTGGAGTGGTACACTTCCTTCCTGGTGGAAGGAAGTAACACACTACTGCTCTTTTTCGTCTTCTCCCTTCCCGGGAGATGCGATTTACTCTTGGAGCGTTCACTGGCCCCTACAGGAGGGACCTCAACTATGTCCGGGGAGGCTGGTGCAGGCTCTTGGGGCCCCGGAATGTTCTTGTGAACTAGAGTGGCCTTCTTGCTGTATGTTGCCTTAGTCTGAGTACCTGTAAAAGAAAATCCAGAGAAATCAGACGATGAGGGGGATTTAACTATTTTTTTCCGCCCTCTATAAGTACGCCTGGAATCAGCAAGATTCCAGGTTTCATTGGTCCAATTTGTACAGATATTGCAGCGATTGTTCCGCTTACACTTGGAACAGGTAAGACAGTCTGAGTGTGTATCCCATGGGGCCTTCTTATGGCCACACTTACCTACAGACTGATTTGCTGGCATTGTTTCTTTTTATCTGAAATAAATATTATCTGAAATAATTATTATTGAAGTATCAACCAATAATAATAACAACGTGTAAACTCACTTTAAAATCCACACGTAGAAAACTCACCTTTTTTTGGTACGTCGCGTACTCTATACATACCCGTTCACCATATACTTTGCGGGCTATCTGCACCACAGTGGTTAGTTTGCTACAGGTAAACAATATACATATATATGTTCTTCCCAAGAGATATTAGAAGCTAGTTCACTTGACAAGCTTTATTGGTCTCAGGAAAATACAAGAAAAGCATGCGACGCGACACGCGTAGATAATAAAGAAACAATTGAAATAGTAGGAGAATAATATATAAATGAAATATTAATTCTGTAAAATTATGCGCCTGTTAATTGCGGCGCTATCACAGTTGTTCTATGTCGCGTTGTAATGACATAGACGACTTACCGTGTACCTGAAAAGAAACAAGATATATTGTTTACCCTAACCCCTCTAAGGGTAGAGTACACGTGGAGAACTAGAAAAACTCTTCCTAGAACTAAACACTGACGAATAGCGGCATAAAACACATATAGCCGAGACGGACAACTGTAACACAGATGAATTTAGAAGGAGGGAAGTCCGAAATGTAGTTGAAAAACCGCAGCAGACAATTTCCTCAGGTTACGTTTTTGCGACACAACCACCAGGTATGGCGTCCATGAAAAAGATGAATGTTCGCGCAGGCGCAGAGAGATGCACGGGCGTGACGTGGCTTGTTGACAAATTCTCCACTTTAAGTGGGAGAATGTTTTCACATCGAACGGACGAGTTTTTCGACACGAAAAAGGAATAAAGCTATATAATAGTGATGGGTAAATGTATTGCTGCTATTAAACTATATTTTAATATCAGTAATATGTTTACCTGTCACTATTGTGTAGCTGAATTTGTCAGTAAGAAGGAAGGCTGATGGACTCTAAGGAGTACAAATTTAAATTACTGACCTTGTAGCTGAGCCATTCAACTGCTGTTATACAGCAGCAGTTTGGGCCTCTCTTTGTGCTACAAGTATTGGATCCAGAGAAAATACCTTGGCTCTTGTTTGATGAGGACTGGAAGTAAAGGAGTACGTCATATGCAATTGCCAAAACGCAGCCTTCACAATGTCTTCCAAGGATAAATGATTGAGATCGGCCCAAGAAGTAGCAACATCCCTTATTGCATGGACTTTTATTCTCATAAATGAAAGGTCTCTCAATGAGGGTTTGATAAGCTCTCTTGACAGTGTGTGAAATCCATCTAGAGATGGTGGATGCTGAAATATCAGCTGAGGCCTTTAAAGGAAGAAAAATCCATTTCCTATCCTTTATTCTCCCTTTAGAAGCTACAAATTAGAACCTAAATGCTCTGACTGGGCAAAAGATTCTATCCTGATCATTCCCAGCACAGAGGCAACTAAGACTGGGATCTCTTTCGGGATGGAAATACTGGGAAAAGTTGGTATTTTGCATGCAAACCTGGCTGACATAGCAGGGAAACAGTAATAATTCCCACAGAACCATAAATATACTTTCTCTATAGAGAGAGCATGTAGTTTGCTTCTTCTCAGCACTGAAGCTACAGCTAGATGAAAGATGGTTTTAAGCACATAAGGGGGGTTTGTCAAGGTCCATAAAACACATGAAAATTCCATCTTGGTATCAATGAGACACTGGTCTCTGCAGCTCAAAGTACTTAATAAAATCTGCCAAGAGAGGACCTGAGCCAATTCTTGGAGAATTTAAGTGTGTTTGAAAAGGCTGTCCTATAACTTTTGATTATGGAAGCTGAACATGATCTCTCCTCAGTGAGGAAGAGAAAATCTGCTACTGCAGAAAAAGAAAGGGCATATAGGATTAAAACATTGTTGAGTGCACCAATCACAAAAGACTTTCCACTCTGCATCATAGACCTAATTGATAGATTATCTCCAGGCTTGGACAATGCAGTCAGCAATCTAGCTCAAAAACTTTGTCAGGCAGATATATTACTTGAGATAAGCCAAGTGGGAAGGTGGAGAATATGTGGGCTGTTGTGAAGAAGAGTCCCCTTGTGATGCGACATTAGATTCTTCCACTGAGGTAACACCCTGGGTCTATCTAAAGGTCAAGGAAATTGCTGAACAATACATTTTGAGGCCACAGAGATGTTATTTGAATAATCCGAACTATGGATGTCCTGATCTTGTGAAGCGCCTTCAGAATCAACCTAAAGCATTGGAACGCATACGCAAACAGCCAATCCCACCTCAGGATGAAGTGTTTGGTCTGGGACTGGGGAGATATAACTCAGGAGCTTGTTATTTAGTTTTATTGCAAACAAGTCCACTAGAGGCTTCTCCCATAGAACGAACAGAGACTCTGCAACTGCTTGATGCAGAGACCATTCTGTGACAACTACCTTCCCTGTCCTGGACAAACTGTCTGCAAGGATATTTCTCTTTCTGGAAATGTGACGAACTTGGAGCGTATATCCTTCTGACTCTGCCCATCATAGAAGGTTCCAGACTTCCATGCAGTTAGAAGGAGCACGAGTGCCTTCTTGTTGTCTGAGGCATGCAACCACTGATGAGTTGTCTGAGGAAACCATCATACAATGACCACCGACATGATATATGCACCCTTTCAGGGCAAAAAGCACAGCTCTCATTTTCCAACAATATATGTGGTGGAGATTTTCTTCCTGGGACCAATGGCCCTTTAGAAGTAATGAGCACCCCACTCTGAATCTGTTGTATCAGTGTACAGACTGGAGTGGGCTTCAGAGGCATGTAGTGGAACTACTGTAGAAATGTTTTTCTTGATTGTACCACCACTTGAGGTGGTACTGAAATGCCAAACCTACAGAAATTCAAGCTGACAGATAATCCTTTTGTGGTTTCCAGATTGCCAACAGGAGCAACTAGACAGGATATAAATGTAGTCTACAAAGAGGTACCAGGTCTGCATTGAGTTCAAGGTCCCAAAAGATAAAGGTAAAGGAGAGCTGACAACAAGGTCTTGAACTGTAGAGTCCTCAAACGATCCAGGATTCTAAGAATCCTGTCTGAGGAGAACACGAACCTATCCCAAATAAATGAGGAACTTAATTTCTATGTAGACGAAATCCTGAAAAAAAATGAGATCGCATTTCTCTAGGTTTGGTGAATGTCCTAGCCGAATCACTGTGGACCAACAGTGGGACATATGAAACAAATTATACTGTTTTGAGCTGTCATTCAGAAGCCAGTTGTAGAAGTACTGGAGAAGGGGGATTCCCAGATATTTCAAGTGCAGCAACTATTCCCGTCACTTTGGTAACGACCCTGGACTCTGAGGCTAGACCAAACGGCATGGCTCAGCACTGGAAAGCTTCCTTTCTGGTCGAAAAATGTTGAAGTATGTCTTGTGTATATAATATATTGGGATGTGGAAATAACCATTCTGGAGGTTGATGGAAACTGACCCATCTCTGGGCCTATAGGCAGTCTGGACTGATGCTGCAGTCTCCATTCTGTAGGTTTCCTCTCAGGAATTTGTTTAGGGGGGCACAAATCTATGATGAAACCTGTTTCCCTTTTTAGTGCTAGACAAATCTTAAGAGTTGAAGGTTGGCAACCAGATGATTTGTACCCTCTGTACAATATGCACATCATCCTGGAAAAAACCCACCAATCTTCTGTGATGCCCCACCAGGCCTCTGAAACGAGAGCTGGTTGGGTTCATACTGGTTTTAAAGGAAAAGTGGGATGCATTGCAGGATGCAGGATAAGTAAGGAATTGCTAGGTGGTAGGATCGCCCCCCCCCCCCCCGGCTTGGGAAAGGGGAAGGAGTCAGTAGACTTACTCACCTTGCCTTTTTAGGCTCTTTGTCTTGTATATGACCACTGTGGAGGGGAATTGAAAAAGGGTTGCTGCTGGGCTGCTGCAGTTGCATACCTTTTTGGAATTACGTCTGCCTTATAGCTTGATCAAGCTGAGTTCACTTCCTGGCCAGTTTCAATGGGCAGGGAACCAAAGCAAGGAACATATGTTGATGGTTCTTCAGGTCCTGAGAATCAATGGAAGGAATGAGACTGTCAGATAAGGACTCTGATTTCAGGGAAGCATTCCTAACGAGGTTCTTGCTATGTTCTAGCAAGACCTTTCAGGTGTCCAAAGTGATATCTCTTGGGAGGTAGAGTAACTCCACTGACAATGTCATGGACATAGACAATGCCTGTCTTGATGTCTTGGCCACTGCTTCCAATAACCATTGCAAAGTGACACGTGATAATGAATCTTCCTTTATAAGACTGAAGGAAGCTGCTGATAACAGATCAGCGTTTGAAGCTATGGTCACAATCAACATGGCCTTAGTTTCTAAAGCATCTGATGTTTTCACTGAGAGGCGAGAAAATTACCCGCATGAAATCCCCACTTGTGAAGCTCCAGCGTTGAAAGGGGTGGGGTGGTGGTGGTGGTGGAGGGTGATGGTTTTACAATTGGAAGCTGATACTAAAGGTCTCAGAATAGTGTGGGGTGGAGTGGATGAGACTGATCATCCCTTATGTTGCCTCACAGATTCCTGCCCTTTGCTAAATCTCGGTGCAAGCTCCCTGACCAAGGTAGAGTGAGGGAGCAAGAGCAGATCTGGTATTGACATAGCCCTGGAAAGTCTTTCCAGGTGGGGAAGGATCTTGGTTTCCCCAGAGCCCAAGGGCTTAGGGCAAGAAGACGGTAAACTTAATTTACTGCCTTGTCAAACAACTATGTCTCTTCCTCTTCTACCACCTGGAATGACTAGTGGCTAAGGGTTTGGAAATCCTACGAAGGGAGGGTGAACCATCTCCTCCTGATCATCAGCATATTCATGAGAATCTAACAGTAGAGACAACACATCATCATCCTGATCACAACCTTAGGGGGGGATGCAGGACTATTAGAACCAGAATGATCCCCTTCTTCAGGGCAGGTTTGAAAGTAGGGTAAATTATATCATGTGAATCCCCACGGGGAGTGACTGCACTGTGCCTTATGATTTCCTTTTCTGACGGGTGAGAATATTTCTCATCCCTCCGAGGCTTCTCTGATTCTCTCCTTCTGATCCTTCCTGAGCAGCAGCTATTGGTCTCTGTCCCTCAACACCTATATTGCTAGGGTGCCACGATGAAGCCATCCATGACACTGCAAGATTACTAAGATCCCTCACTTTAAAGTGGGAACTCCACATCATGAAGGGATTCAATGGGAACCAACAATCCCCCTTCATGGTAGAGTGTATAAATGCAGGCTCCATCGCTGTGATTGAATAATTCAGTAGTGAGGATAAAGGGGGGGGGGATTCAATCCGATCCCTGACTCGGTACCTAAATTTGGCAAGTGTTAATTAGTGACCAGTGTATGCACAGCGATGCTCATATGCTGGTATCTGATGTCCTTTGCCCAGTGAAAGAAAGGCCACCATCGATGGCTGGTACCTCAAGCCCAGTGAGGTCTGACTGGTGCGCTGTGCTCGGTGTCCGGTATGTGGTGGTGACCAGAGCTTGGTGACCAGTGTTCAGTGCCCAGACCCAGGTATGTACCCAGTGACCGGTATTGTGACTGGTGACCAGTGACTGGTACCTATGAACCCAATGGCCTATCAGTTCTGTCAGAGGAACCCTCCCTTGAGCTAAGGTAACTAGAATGCCACATAGCCCTGCTCGTCGCCTCAAATGGGTTTCGTGTATATTGAGAATGTTGACCCTCCTCTGAAGGGGGGTACAATCAGTCTTTATCATAGGGCTATTCTACCCCTCCGTGGTAAATGTCCTCATGTTTATGAAGGTGCTGTCCCTCCCTCCTATAGTTGGGGTGAGGTGCACTCAATTCCGGCTTTGGGATTATAAACCTTAATGAGTGCTGCTTTCTTCCTGGAAGATACACTTTCTTTATCAGGAAAGGTGTTGCTCCTCCCTCTTTTATTTTGTGGAGTGCACTGAATCCACTGAGAAAAAGCTGTTACCTACGCAAGGTAATTCTTGAACCCATGATGGGTAGGGAGCTCATACTGACCAAACACACTGAAAATTATCACTCTGGACTATCAAAAGAACTTTTAAACAAGTGAGAGACTGAGGGATAATGTTCACTAATCAATAGGAATATGACTGTAAGGTCATGAACGGCAATAACCTATCAATGAAAGGTATGTTTTTCTTCAGATGAGAATCTTCCACTGCTGACAAGATGTTGTCCAGGAAAAAACGAAGAGATGCTTTTGTGCATAGGGCTATGATGTGGAGTCAGACTGGGTCAATGTACATATTCTAGAACATCCTAGAACAGGAGGATGGCACATCTCGCACGGACAAGAGTTTTTCCATTGCAGACATGGTAAGCTACACAATAGTGACAGGTAAACATATTACTGATATTAAACTAAGTTATTTCCCTCATTCTGGGTCAAAAATTGTGTTATGCATTATACATCATTGTGCATTTTACACTCTAAATATGGTAGTTGCTGCATCATCTATAATAGTAAAATGATGTTGTGACTTTTTTTCTTTCCTAGACCGTATATATATATATATATATATATATATATATATATATATATATATATATATATATATATTAGCTGTCATTACAGAAGGGAGGTAATTTGTGCAGTCAGCATGGAATCATGGATCTGTCTTTATTTGCCTGTTTTCCAACCCCTGGAGTCATTGATTAAGAGTGGTGATCACATGCTAATGAAGCAAGGAAGACACTTTTGGCAAATCAGATTGACCTGGATTGATCACCAAATGTCTCTCTTGGTAATTCAATTTGGAAGTGGGTTTTTTTTTTTAAATTAACAGCTAAATATACAAAACATACATTTAAAATAATTTGTGAGTGATGGCACTGGATATATGAAATGCAATCAAAAAATGCACAATACACGTAATATATGGCAATACTAGCAACTGTCAAACTCTGTTTAACAAAACATAACAAACCTGCTTAAAATACTAAAGAATTTCAACTGTGGTCAAGTTTTAGCAAGAAATATGTTCTTATTGAAGCAAAAACTTCTTGCAAATAATTAAATAAGTAAGAAATTCTGATGCTTTTATATATTTATTGATGTGCACCACAGTCACAATATGCTCGCATGGTTTCCCTAAACCTGCTTTTAGTTGTTTTGCCTTTGAGGCTACATTGCTACTTTTTTCCTAAGTGAAAATTTATTGGTATGCACAACAATATTATTTGCCTAAAAGGCACTTCTGAGGTCTAACATAAAGAAAAACCTCTTCATCCACATAACTGTAAATAATTCCTTGTTGATCTTATAATATAATTATATTATCAAATTAATATCAACATATTGTATTATTATTTTATATTTTTCTTCAATTTAAAAAACAAATAATTTATGATAATCCCTAATAATATTTTTTTGTTACTTTATTTACCTTGTTCTATTGAAATTTATGAATCTTCTATTCTAAAATTAATTATCTGTTTTTGTATGCATGGCGAGGAACAACTCTGCGAAACCCTAAACCTGTGGTTCAAAAATAATCCTTATCATAAGTACTTTTCTTGCTTTCCTCTGAATAAAAGCTTACAAGTAACTGCACACACTGTCACACAGGTGTTTCAATAGAAGCCAGTAGCTGGCGGTTTTTTAGCTGTATAGGAATCACTGCCTACAATTCCAGAATTTCGAAAAAGTTAATTTTAAAACTTTCATAATTCAACGTTGTATTCCATTGAAGATGATTCATCCAATTAAGTTGAGCATCTTCTAATGAAGATTAGCATCTTAGTCTAGCCTAGAAGACGCTTGATTTTTCCGATTTGGCATCACTGACTGCCTGCCTGACCCACGATTCAATCTATATTGTGATTAGAAATGATGATCACATGCTAATAAGGAAACAAGGAAGACACTTCTGGCTAAATAATCTCAAAATGTGGCATGCAACACATTATCAGAGTTCTATATATTACACAGTAAGAGAGGGACGCCATGAACTGATGAAATGTGATAGGCTAGTGGATGTTTACTGGTACAAGATATGAATGATACAAGTGATGATTGACACGTCAAACATTTTGCTTACAGTCTGATAAAAACACAACAGATAAAAGCATATGAAGAACATAAATTACAACATGTATACAACACATGTTGTGATATATTTAAACATTTCTCGAAAGTGCGTACTTTTCCTTGACTTCTTTTAGAAATGAATCTGTGATTTTGTTTATAATATGTAACATTTTCAGCACATGTTCAGTATTATAAATTCGGCCTACAGTATCTTCTGCCCAGGGCTTGGCCATCACATAATTGATCCTATTCTTAAATTTATTATTTTTATTGTTGATTTTTGTTTGTGTATTATTATTAAACCTCAATTTTGCTTATTTTTCTTGCTATTGTATCACCTGGAAACTTGTAATTTTACCTTGGTTCTTTTTAAACATTTATTTTTAAAAAGCAATTTTTTCAGCTAAGTAATTACTGAGATGTTCATTTAATTCAAAGAACTATGAACATATTGCAATAGTTCAATATGAATGCCGGGTATAGATGAACCTGATGATTCTAGATAATACATTTACATCAATAAGATGGAATCCATAAGACTGGGAATAAAATAAAAACCTGAGATATGTATAAATTCTATCCAAAATTCTATAATACAAAAATAAATATTTTCAAACAAATTTCGCATTTGTTTCCATCAAGAAAAGACGGTATAACTTGAGTTTATGCAGGTAACACCAACACCATTTGAGCTTGAGAGTATAACCCCATACACTCCTACCACTGAACCCCTGTTACCATATGTATACATGGTTTAAATATAGTATCATTAGAATTTAATCTCTTTACATGCAAAAGGTGCTATAAACAGTAATCTAAATCATGTGAGATCTTGATGATATAAGCTTATATACCAAATCTGATCAGACATAAGACATCTAGAGTAGTAACAACCTCAGCCAATTAGATTTAAGATGATCGCATTAATATGCCTGGATGCTGCTCACAAATGAACTTGTGCAATATCTTCATGATATAACCTTACATAGCAAGTCTGATCAAATTCCTTTCAGAAATATGGTATCTACAGTGTTTACAATTTCAACCAATCTTATGCAAAAACATCTCAGTATGTGTGCTTGCTGCTCATATTCAAATTTACCTGAGAACTTGATGATGTAAGCTTATGTACCAAATCTAATCAAAATCTGTTAAATACTATGTTCTCTTGAGTGCTCACAAGTTCAGCCAATCAGATGCAAAATCACCTCATTAATATGCCTGGACATCTCTTATGATCGAACTCATCTGTTATCGTAATGATAAAAGCCAAGTATCAGTAGGCCAGGTCAGCTACAAATAAATGTTCTCATTTAAAATTTTTAATCTATATATCTACCAGGACATACTGGTAAAAACCACATGCTATAATTTTAAATGTTTTAATAATCACACTATAGTGAGAAAACACAAGGGAGAGAAAGAGAGAGAGAATGGTAAATGGGCATTATCACAGGCACTTGTGTTGTGTGTTTGATTCATTTCGGCAATATTCACTTTTCCAGCATTATATGCTTTTTGAATCATATATCAGACTACAGCAGAGTTTTCCATGATTTCCTTCTCCGCTAAAATAATAATGTCCACGGTTCTGGTCATGTTATTTTAGTTGACAAGGAAACTTTTGCAATTCATGATATAGTTTGACTCAACAACAACAGACTCAGAGAATATCTATCTGGAAAAGTGAACATTTATCCAGGTCTGTGATGCACAACGAATGTTATCATCCAGAAACCATTTCTCTTGTTTCTGTCAGTGACAACCGTTGACTCCAAAATGGATAGGCTTCTTCCTTACCCAAATACCAGTTATTTACTAAGCTGGTAATGGTAATTGATGGAGATCTCGAGTTATTGTGCAGAAGCACAAAATGGAATGGGTACACGGATGGACAACATCATAACATGATACTCTTGATCTTACAGCAGGCATATAAAAATACAAAGCACTGATGAAAATCTCTTAAAAGGCATATATTTCCTGTAATTTCATTTTACATTTTGCTCTTTTTACTTGGATCAAATAATCATGTATAGGTGCAGAACAATGCTGAGTAGTATTTCCAAGAAATACCTTTTTGGATAAAATGTTTCTTCAATAATACCTACCGATCTTTATACCTTAGGAGTACAAACACTACCTCATAAATCACCCCAAGCTACCTCACAAATCCAGCCCTCCCAAGCTAATTTTACTTTTAAAAAAGCTAAAAGCTGACTGCCCACATAGATGGAAATCAGACAAGAGTGATCTCCCTGTGGATATAGGCTTGCCACTAAATCCCATCTATACAGTTACTAGTGGAGCAGAATGAACACTCTGTCAGAAGAATTGTGGGAAGGTTGAGAGGGTGTTCCATATCCTCATTGGGTAAATATTACTGAATAATCATATTGTACTTCCAAAATTAGTTTCTTCTTCAAATACGTTACTCAGTCATATAATACCTTAGGAGAATTGGGGCCCCAGGTGGCTGAGTAGTCTCAGGCACTCACCTTTATTAATCACTGTATTTCATCTCTGTGTGCATGGGTTCAAGTCTCGGCTTTGCCAATGTGGGTATGTGAGCCTGTCATATGCTTAATAATGGCGTTAAACCCACAAAACCACAACCTTATGAGAATAGGTAAGAGGTGGAGGGAGTTACATCCCCTTACCCCAGAGAAGGCCCAACTCGAGTCTTCTAAGGTATGTGAGGCAGATGAAAATCTCCAGAGAAATATACACACTGGAGTATTGACTCTGTATGCCCCTATGCATATGATGAGAAAAATCCTCCTGACCCCTGTTACATATTGAGCAGAAGTCCTCAAAGCTGCATCACTGAGAAGCTGCAGAACGACTTGGAAAGGTAGCCTATTGTGCTGCTGCCATAGGTACCACCTGGTCAAACTGCGTCCATTGGGATAAAATATCTCAAAGGAAAAACATTGAGAAAGTCATCTCTGCTATCCTTACCATAGCTTGTATAATGTCTGTTAAGGAACAGTTGTGCTTGAATGCTATTCTTTTGGAGACTGCTCTAACCTCATGTGCCGAAATGAAGAACAACTTCATCTGATCTTGGGTTAGTTCCCTATACGCAAAACAGATAACACATTGTATCGAGGACATTAGAGTATGAGCTGAGATATCAACCTTTTCCTCCTTCAAAGATAAAAATTAGCAAGATCTCTCTCTTTGCACTGGCTCAATCAATTTTAGGTATCAAATTCAAAGCCCTCGCCAGGTCATGTAGACCCTGAGGTGAAGAAGGGTCCAACAAAAAAAGAGGTTTAAATACAAATGATTCATTACCCATGGATGGAAGCCTGTTCTTAGCAATGAAAGCTGACCTGTCATGGGTGAAACTGAACCATCATGATAGTTTGGGCTGATCAACAAGGGATTTTCCTCATTGATTCCGCTTGCTGTATCATTTAAATGGTATCAGAACCCATAGTAAATTCCATTTCAGGCACAAAGACTTCGGTCATGACAGGCTGAAGTTCACCAGATGGTCTTTGTTAGTTTATATCCTTCCTTCCACGATGCATAAATGTGTCAGAAATTGTGGAATGGTAATGGTAACCACTAATACATTCTTCTTGCCCAGAATGTGGCAAACTCGGAGTGTGCTGATCTTTAAGGTTGCCCGGCAGAGGACGTTCCAGAGCTCCACGCAAAAAGATGAGGCATGTGTGCCTCATTGATGTCAGAGATACGCTATGATGGACATATTGTTGGAGGAGACCATGACACATGGAACACTTACTCTGTCGATGCACCTTTGCAATGCTAGAAATACTGCCTTCATATCTAGATTGCTGATGTGGAAGCGTACACATAGGAGTGGGGGTTGGGTGCATGCATGGAGACTTCAGTCAGGAACCTGTCCTGATTCATCCCACAACATAGGTAGTAACGAAAATCAGGTCGTAATGGAATCAGAATTGAGAGTGAATCTCTGTGTGGTTTCCACCTTTCAAGAAGAAAACAGTGTAAAGGGTGCGTATAGAGACATCCTAAGGGAACAAAATATGCAGCAGTATTCAAGGTTCCCAGCAGGGTGAGGTAAAGTTGTGCAGACAATTATATATTGGCTTGTAGTGCCTCAAGAAGCATAAATATTCATTATATCTGGTCCCATGCTATCCAGACTAAGTTATGGTTCATGAGGAAATTCATCCCCATGTTGAGGTTGGGTAAAAGACCCAGCAAATTATTGTCGGCCAGCACCAGGACACATCCTGATGGAAGAACTGTACATAAAACATTTGATTCAGCCAATTGTTGAAGCGCTGGAGAATAGGAATTCCAAGTAATCGGATATATGACACTAATACTTCCATAACCCAGGTAAATACTTTGGGTGCAGAAGCGATTCTGAATTGAGGACGTTGTCTCTATCTTAAAAGATTCCTCCAAAAGAAACCGGTTTAAAGAGGAGAGATTGATTATGAGACAAACGTTCCGCTTTTCTTGGTGATATTTGGGATTATAATGCATGAGATATATTGTTCAGAACCCTCTGGACTATCCCATACTATAAGAGGGTGTACACCTCTTACTTTAATTTCACAACGTTGGACTGATGCAAAAATCGGGATTCTTGACAGAGTGGGTTGTTTCCAAAACTGTTGTTGGTAATGGTCACTCACAATGGAAAGGACCCACCAAACGTCTGTGATGTTTGACCAAGCCGTTGAAAGGAAGCCTAGATAAGTACTTACAGGGACATTTGGAAGAGGAACACACAGCAGGAGATGGGTTGAGTCCCTAGAGCTGTTCCCCCCTACCTTCTTAGAAAATGAAGGATCAGTGAATTACCTCCTTGTGAGTCTTTGGCGATCACGCCTTGGACACAATGGTCAAGGAGGAGCTTTATTCTGAGGCTGCGGATTGGATGTGGGCTGCATCTGTGTAAAGAAACTTGCGAGTGGCTCCTGGGGGAGATTCACATGACCATGCCTCCTGGATGATTGCGATGAACCAGGAAAGGTTGTAAAGGATCTGTGCTGATGATCCTTCAGATCTTGGGAAGCCATGGTTGGACCGAATCCTCCAAAATGGGTCTTGGCTTCCAAGGGAGCGCCCAAAAACGATCTTTACTATGGTTGAGTAAGACCACTGAGGAGTCCAACGTGACATCGTGGCAGATGTGCAGAAGTTATGCTGATAAAACCATTGACACAGAAAGTGCATGTAGGGAGGATTTAGCCACAGCTTTCAACACTTGTTGCAATGCAGCTAGGCTCAGCAAGGTCTCCATCAGCATACTAAATGAAGTATCTCAGAAGAGGTCGGCATGAAAAACTAACAACTGGACTTTGTGTTCAATAACTTCAATTGTTTCGATTGGAAGTTGGAGCTAGTCTATGGTAAAAATATATACTTAAGACAAGTCAGTGTCCAAATAGCGACGTTTAATAGGCCACTTTGGGGAATGTACCTGGTAGGTCGAGGCAGAGACCAAAGGTCTCAAAGTAGAGGGAGGAACGGTTTTAGTCCATCTTTAAAGTCCTTCTCACCTTTCCGTAATTATTTTTAGTTCTGAGGCTGCATGGATCTGTGGACCTTCACTGACAGACCCTGTCGCAGATCAGGATGATTTCGCTTCTTGGCTGGTTTTGATTGGCCAGAAGTGAATAATATAGACTGGTGTTGCTGGTCTCTCAAATCCCGAGAAGCCACAGAGGTAATGAGTCCTCTTAAGAGGATTTCTGCATCCAGTGGAGCAGCCCTCAGAAGGTTCTTACTGAGCTCCAGTAAGAATTTGGATGTGTCCAGAGCAACACACCTATAGTGATGGAAAAGCTTAACTGATAAAGCCATGGACAAGGATAACGCATACCTTGATGTTCTGGACCCTGCTTCCAACAACAAACGTTGCAGAGCAGTTTGCAACAGAGATTCCTCCATCAGTAGTCTGAGAGAGGCAGCAGAAGAGAGGTCAGCATGCAAGGCTGTGGTTACTAATGATCTAGCCTTTAGTTCTAAGACCTCCAGTGTTCCTGTGGAAATACCCACTTGTGTCACTCTGGTGTCCATGGTGGGAGGTTTAATGGGCCAGAAAGGGATGTGACCCCTATAACTAGCTGCAGAGACCAAGGGTCTCAATGTAGAGGGGGGGGGGGTAGATCATCGCTTACATAGTCTAGCAAACTCCTGGCCCTTACTAAACCTTTGGGAAAGCACGTTAATCATAGCCGAGTGAGGGAGCAACAAGAGATCTGGTTGAGAGGAAGCCCAGAGAGTTTCTCCAAGCTGGAGAAAATTTGAGTGTTCTCGGTGCCTGAAGGTTTACGATACAGATCATGGGGCAATGGACGGTAAACCTCATTAATAGCTGTATCAAAGACCAGATCTCTTCCTCCTCTGCTACCTTGACCGTCGGTTGGGAGGAAGTGGGGGACCCCAAGAGAGGAGGTGCCACTTCAGCCTGCTCTGCATCAAACTCACAAGAATCTACAAGGACAGACAGGATGTCTTCATCCTGCTCTTGCTCTTGTTATGCAGGAATATGTGACCCAATGTATCTCTGTTGCAAGGGAGACTTGGGGTTAAGGGGGACCTCAACATGCAACTCCTCTCGTGGAGCGAAGAGGACTGTCCCTAGTGACAGACTTGGCAGGAGGGTGATGGTGACTTTCAACACTTTTGGGGTGTTTGGGGGAAGAAGGTCTGCCTCCCTTCCTCCTTTTTGACCCAACTTCGTAACACGAAGATGTCAGTCGATGTACCTCTCTACCATGATAACATTTATATACATACAACCTTAAAGCAGTACATATGACGCGGGGACATTTCAAAGTTGGGGGCCCTATAATATGTTCAACTTGTTAAGTGGTTTTTTAAAAAGAAGCAGTAAATAACAATATTGTGAATAGCCAATGCATGACAGGACACATGATGGATGACCGAACCAGGACCATACCAAAAGCTCAATAGAAAGAAATATTTTACTTTTGCAACTTATGAATGGCAACTCATAGGTCTTTATAATAGCAACGCACACAAACTTTGTATTAGAATGTCATGTTATTGTAAGAACTAAAAATAGGTATGGAAAGGTGAGAAGGACTCTCAGATTGAATACATTTTCAAATGGCTCCCTTTATCGTAAGAGAAAATACTTTCCAGATGCTTCTGTCAATCTGCTCTCCAGGTAGTACTTTCACATCTGAGGAGCTATTTCTATAAATTATTTAACTATTTCATGTTGCATGTATACATACATATATATATTCTTTAAAGTAGTGATGAATGCCTTATTCAGAACACATGTTCATTTTGAGAAGTATCCACTATATTGGTAGGAAAACTCCCACCTTACAAAAGTTGGAAATCCAACCATACCTATCACTTTCAAGTTTATTAGTTTGATTCAAATTCCTAATAGTTACTTAAAGCTGTTTTGCATAAGTTTTCCAGACTTATTGCAGTGTGTTATTGCTTGTGATATTTCAAAGGATCAAGCCAATGAGCATTTTTTTTAAAAACAATTTCAATCAGATTTGAACAAGAATATAGTCAAACTCAATAACTTTAAATGCAATCAAATCTACACAGGATTTAATACAAGAGGTGGTAATAAACTTATAATGTAGTCTTGACCTTGTAAATTGACTGTTATACAAATTATTGTATTGGAAAGCTTACCTTTACATTCAATATCTGTACACAAGCTCCCATTATAACACTTTTTTACTGGAGTTCCTTCAGCACAGCATTTGTATTTTGTACTCACAGTTGTTAAAGGGCACGTAAATACATCAACCTGCAAAAGAGAGAAAAGACCAAAAACATTAGACCTTTGAGTACAATTATTTCAAATGTATCTAATCTTCATGTAGGCCTGCAACCAATCTATCTATCTATCAGTGCTTAGGCCATATGGAGACCATAAACAAGATCAGCAGGACTCATGGTATTAATTCAACTCCCCCAACAAACCTATGGAAACACCGTGATATTACAAATTCAGTAATTCTAAATTTCAGAATGTGCATGATCAAACCTATATTTCTCAGTATAGAACCATCCTTGATACAAGCTTGTGTCTAGAGAAAACCATATGACCTGTGACATATTTTTGATCTACATGTTTTTGAAACACGTGTTGTCAATTCTGCACCTAAAAAATCTGGTGCTAATTTCAGTAATGAGTATTCCAAAGTTGAGTCTGTAAAAGGACTGAAATTCCATCAATAAAACATTGTCTCTATATTTTTCAGTTACAAATAGGATAAGCTCTCAAAAGATTATTTTTACTACACTTTTACATTTCATTATCACACAATCATGGCCAGCCAAATCCATATATACTCTATTTATTGTTCACCCATTTCTAAACTGATTTCCATTCTTCCATATAATTAGTACCATGAGTCCTGCAGGCTTGGACACTTTTGGTATGTATGTATGCATGTATTAGAACTTGCAAAATGACAACAGATTCACTCTGGATAAGACAGTTTGGGGCTTTTAACCTTGGGCGAGTTTGTGACACTGGTACAAAAAGCTATTTCATCGCCAAATTCTGAATGCACCATATAGTATGCACGGAGGAGAAGAGAAGCTATGTCCGAAAAAAAAAGATATGAACAACAAACTGTGGGGCAATAATGATTAATACGAATGTTGCAACCAGGAGGTAGTCACAGGTCAGACTGACATTTCATTATATATATATATATATATATATATATATATATATTTTTATATATATATATATATATATATATATATATATATATATATATATATACACACAATGTAAAATACATGCAAAAACCGAAATGCATTATTGTATTACATCTGAACTGAACGCAATTTGCACAATTTTATGCAAACTGAATGTAACCATAATTCTCTAACTTCAATATCAAATCTGTGTTTCTCAATTATATAACAATGACGCTTTGTCACACATTCTCTCCAAGCAGGTAGACTTGAATAATGCCTTTTGGCTGAATAATTAAAGGAATATAGACATGCCAGACACACTCAATGAGTGTGCAATACAGGATGTGAGCATAGCCGGGGACAGTATGTATGCAAAGCATTTTACATTACCGCAACACAATAGGGCTAAATGGTGCTGGCTAAAGTTAAAGTTTGAAATATGTAAAAATGAAGAATTGCACAAAACCTTCAGGAAGATAAACCCTTTCAAATAAATGCAAACATAAAGTACTACAGGATAAAATATAAAAGGTAAAAATGTTAAAATTCTGTACAAAATAAAACTGACAAATGTAAGCTTGTCTAAGCAAATTCATACAGGTAGTGAAACTGTGGCATGACAAGAAAAGTTTACATCACTTAGTTGCCATATTGTCTACTAGGCCTAATAAAACACGAGTGTTTCTGGTTTCATGCTAACAAAAGAGTCCCTTGAAGGGACTGACACTCTTCAATTCAAAATGTATGTCCATGAATTCAGAATAAGACCATTTCTTCTTTTTAACTGGTGAGTGTTGAAACTATCTGAAATATTCCTGAGCATTAAGATTTTTAAATTTGCCATTGTGGTAGTCGTACTGGATGGCACCATTTTCATTTGGACAAACTAGAAACCATTAGAAGACTTTTGAATAAAACCACATGTTGATATGACCATCCCTTCAAGGGAATTTGTGACAAGATTTCAATATGTTCATTGTGGTATCCATATTTGAGGTCAGGTCAGCACCATTTTCATTCAGGACCAATTAGATATCATAAATAGACTTGTAGTGAAACCCTATGTTGATATATTGATACAACCTTCCATTTAGAAGGAGTAGCAATAACATATTTTAAAGATGGTTGCCTTGATGGCAACACTAGATGACAGATTGGTATAATTTTTATTTAGTAACATATATATATATATATATATATCATAAGAAGTTTTGTAGTGAAAACCACATGTCAATATGACTTTCTGTTCAGGAGGAGGAGTGATAACAATATTTTCAAGAAAGCTACCGTAGTGTCCATACTAGATGTCCAAATGTGACCCATTTTCATTTTGGACCAAACACACATCATAAGAAGTCTTCTGGTGAAAACCTCATATCAATGTGACTTTCCACTCAGGAGGAATAGCAATAACACGATTTTCAAGATGGCTGCCATATTGGCAGTCATTTCAGTACCGTTTTATTTAGGGCCAATTAGACATCATAAGAAGTCATCTGGTGAAAACCTCATGCTGATATGACTTTCTGTTCTGGAGGAGAGATTCTGAAGATGGCTGCTATGGTGGCCATATTGCACGTCAGATTAGCACCATTTTCATTTAGGACCAACTAGACATAATAAGTCTTTTCGGAAAAAGCCCATGTTGATATTACCATCCTGTCAGGAGGAGTAGCTGGCTGATGTGGTGGCCATACTTGATGTCTGAGCAGCATTATTACATTTCGGACCATAAATACCATGGGATGCATGTGTGTGTAAAGTTTCATGGTAATCCTCCGTGCAGCTTAGGAAGAATAGCAATAGCAAGCTTGTGCTAATGGATTGACAAACCACATACCATCTCATTAGCTCTTCTGGTCTATGGCCAGTAGAGCTAAAAATTAAAAGATGGTGATATACACTGCACATGCACAAAGATTATGCATACATTCTGATGCCAAAGAGAAGACACCAGCATATACTTCTGGACATATGGAATGTCTTTTCACAAGAATAGTGTTGCTGACTTGCATCCAAAGCATTTTAAGTGTCTGCACCGAATCCCACAAACTTTCACAAAATGCACATAATATAGCTCAGATTATTGGTCATAATTTAATTGGACTCATGCTGTAATAACCTCCAGTTTTTCTGACCACTTAGCAAACTTCAGCTTATAGGTGCCCTTGAGTATTTCTCTGGAAATGGAGGTTTGACCAAAATGGATTAGTTTGGGTTAGAACAAACATTGGTGGAAATTGCAGAGATGCTTGGAATTCTTTTTTGTTTTAATGTAAGTTGGCAACATTTTTGTTGTGAAAAGTAATTATATACTTATATAAATATCTGCGACATCTTTGCTTTGCTGGAACACTATATCAACAAAGCTGTATAATCCTGAAAATACCAGTATCCTGGGGGAAGCTTAACACTGTCTGACCAGATGAAAAATCACAAATCGTTTACATTCTCTGGCTCATAACTTTTCACAGGTCTAACCCAAAAGATGTGTGGTAGCTAGCAGAAAGAAACATTTCTCATTACAACGACATCAAGATTACTGAAAAGTGTCACTGTAAATGCAGGCTAGGTGTAAAATGTATTTTTTTTTTTTTGGGGGGGGGGAACTAATTGTAATTATGTAAAACCTACCTATTGCTATTGCTTAGCTAATCTATTTCCGTGACAGAAAATATCCAACCGTATGATGAGAATTCGTCCTCTCATAGGGTTGACTAGAAAGTTCTAGTGAATAGGACTCTCTGTGTAAACCCTGCAGCTTTTAGCACGTTCTTCACACAATTCATCATTATTTTCAGGACATAGACTTACTAGTGGGACATCAGTGCGGGGAGGGTGGGAATCTGGCAATAGTAACAGGTAAGTATTACATAATTAAAATTAGTTGTACCCCCTCAAAAAACTACATTTTAATATCAGTAATAGCTTACTCTGCTGCTATTGCTTAACTGAACTTGTCAGTTTGGTGGGAGGCTGATGATTTCACAACTGGTTAAAGAAAATAACAAGGAATACTCACCCCCACTGTAGAGTCGTTCACTACTGCCGGACGGTATCCGCATGGGCCACATTTTTAACTATGAATAGTGGACCCAAAGAAAATATGCCTTCGCTTTGGTGGGCCAACTAGCAAAGGTACAAGGAGGAGAAGGTCGTGTGAGATCGCCAAAACGCAGCTTTCATCACATCCTCTAGAGACGAATGAGTTAAATAGGCCCATGAGGTAGCAATGGCTCGAACCTCATGAGCTTTAATTTTCATAAAAGAAAGATCCCTCTCGGTAAGGGACTGGTAAGCTCTCTTGATAGTTTTGGTAATCCACCTTGAAATATCAGCTGAACCTTTGAGGGGGAGGAAAAGACACTTCCTACCCTTCCTTCTCTCTTGAGAAGCTGCTAAATTAAAACATAAAGCTCTATCTGGATTTAAGAGTCTATCTTGATCATCCCCAGCACAGATACGACTGAGACTGGGGATCTCAATCGGAAGTGGAGCGACCGACGGAAACTGTTTTTTTGCTAAAACAAAACTGGTTGGCAAAGGAGAGA